>OU898277.1:181546696-182130044 GCA_918026665.1 Diabrotica balteata | reverse complement strand
ATATGCAGCAGCAGGCGACACAGGGGAGCAATAGATATCTTCCACTCATACAAATCCACAAGAGTAGATGGATTTTTCCAACTCTATTACAGGTAGATCATATAGAGATTTTACCGACTTTAGCGATGCGAATTTGGAAAAGAAAAAAGTGACATAATACTGAAAGGAGTATTGATATCAACGCTTAAAAACGAAATATATGCTTATTATAGAAGGAACACAAAATATGAAATAAATATTGTCAATAATTATAATATGATTTACGTTTTTTCTCGTAATAATATTTACGTATTTTTTTTTCTAAATAGTCCAATAAGCAATCAAACATACCATATTAAATAGTAGATCTTACGAAGACAAAATAATACTCACCTCTTGTGTGAAATCCGTCTCTATTAGCGTAGTGGTCATCTGCTCAGTTGCCGCTTTATGAATCGCTTGATACGCCGACGTAGTCAACACTAACAGTTCGTGCCACTTATGCGTCAAAAGTCTCGTATGCACTTCCACCGGCAATTCCAAGTAAAACGGCAGTCTCTTCGTCCATTGCACCAATTTATACACGATCGAATCACCGATATTACACAGCTTTTCACTCAAATCCGTGTTGTGGTCGAGGAGTTCATCGAGATTTTGCAACGTCGCGATATCTTGGAATTCATCACAGTCTATAAGAGTTTTTATCATCGACAACGAGTATTCGACGGAAAAATTTCGATCTCGCGATGAAGAAACCGCACTGTCCAGACGCTGCCTTAGGCGGATGACTTCACTGGGGTTCGTTAAAGCTGTCTTGAGGATCGTGCCGTTGACTAGGTTGGAGGGAATACTTGGCGGCGGCTCGGTCTTGAATTGCTGGCCGATTAGGTTCTTGTCCAGAGGTTTGGACTGCTGTTTCGCTGAAGGTTTCTTGTGCTTCTTGTACTTCACTTTGTAGAGATTGTATACGGCACCGCTATTACGCCCTCCTGGCATTCTGTCCTCTCTTACGGCTAAGACAAATTAATATTTATGAATAGTTTCTTGCTTCTTTTATGACAAAATGAGATGGAACAATCAAGAAAAATAGCAAATAGAGTAGAGTGTAAAGTAAAGTACTTGAAGAATTGGGAAGAGCTCAATTAAATAATTCATAAATAAAAGAGCAAAATAAATTTAAAGCAAAACTTATTTTCGAAATAAAATTTAAATGTAAAACAAAATGTTAACCTGAGGATTTGATGTACGTAATAGGCCATTGTTGATCTTTTTAAACAATTCTTTAGAAGAGGATTAGAAAACGTGTATATTAATTTATTTTGATATTTTAATTCGTTGCGAATTTCCAAAAACATTTGAAATATGATTGGTCAGAGAAAGATAGGGAGCGGAAAGAGATTTAAAGGAGGTGCATTTGTCTATTAGGAGGAAGCCAGTATGTATTTATTTACCATATGAGGAATTCTACAAAAATTCGCACCTAACTGGAGCCAAATATGGTGATATTGCAATTTTCTGCCCGTACCCCGCAGTAACAATTTTTTTCTGTAGGTTGATAACAAAAAACATGTTTTCAGGTGCGAGCCTCAAAAAAAAGGCAAATTTAAGTTTTTTCCAACAAAAAACTGATTTGTTCGCTAAAGCTATTTCATTCTTCTAGCGATCTGCCTCGAAAAACGAGTAAAAGAGACTTCTATACTTGGAGCACACGTACATATCAGGTACCAATCGCTTCGTCTTGGTCTCCAGAAGGAACTCTGACCCTTTGAAGAGCCAAGAAACACCTGCTCAAAGCGTGGCAAGCGGTTATTCAGCGATTTTAGCGGAAAATCAAGTTAAAATGACTTCCGTGTTGTTTTTTGAATCGAGCAGAGCATACACAAAACGTTTTATCAACTCAAGTTTTATGTAAAATAGAATCGCCAGAACTAACTAAATTTAGAAATAAAATAATGTACAATATCAGTGAAAATCAGAAAAAAATGATTGAAAATAATGTAAAAAATAATATAATTATATGATATATTTGGTATAATTTATATAATTAATATAATTTCTTTTTGAATCTAAACCAGTATTAAAATTTTATTTATTTCATATTATTCGAGCTTTAATATTTATTGTTTCTGTTAAACACAAGATTATTTAATATTATATGCCAAGTTCTTTTTTATAGTGTTTAATTAATGAAGAATAAATATATTTATACCATTGTTAAATAGTATCTATCAATAATAAAAAAATAGAATATTTTTGATGAATTGTATTCTATGTATTTATTTTTTTTTACTTGACTAACTTTTATCTCGTTCTAATACTCATACTAACAAAAAAAAAGTTGTTATAAAAAAAAAGGAGAAAAAAAAAATGGAATCGTATTTTCTTACTAAAAACCATGGACGTATAAACATAGATGGACACAGCAATAAGATACCTTTAACACACAATGTTTTGAAGCTTCGATAGAATGTGATGCTTCCGCAATGAGCATAAGCGTGCTTGAATTATTACTCGCGGGTAATTATTCAGATTTTAAAAATTGGAAGTAGTATAATGTATAAAAACACGTTCAAAGAATTAAAGAAAAACGAGAGTTTAACTATTAACAAATCAAGAAATTAAAATACAATTTTATTTGCTTTAAAATTAATACAATTAAATATAGTTGAATCAAGTTAATTTTTTAATAGGTATTAAAATATGCTACAATAAAAATTTTTTATGTTTTTCACGAAAAACATTAAGATAGAACAAATAGTTCGATTGTCAATATTTTTGGAAACCTACATAGAAAAATAAATGAGTTTTATTCATTTCACTAATTTATTTGTATCCATGAGAAATATTAAATTAAAAAGGTACTAAACAGATCTTTTTTAATCAGATGATCCTACTAATTTCATGAACTCATATCTTATTCAATACATTAATGAACATAAATAAACCCAATGGTACGCCTATTAAAATGTAAACAAACACGCTTCCTCATTTCCTCATCTATCATCTAAATAATGTAAATTGTATGTACTTACAAATGAAATGAGAGATCGGGGTGTAAATATTTCGTTTATTTTATTTCACTTTTCACAAATATCACTCAGAAATACAGCCAAAATATCAAAAAACAACTTTTCCTCATCTACTGTAAAAAGTAAACAAACATGGAACAGCATTTGAAGTTTGACGTAGATCCATAAGACAGAGAAATGTAAACAACCGTTGCCATTTATAAATAGTTTTCAGTGCTTCTACATATAAAATAATTGATTGATATCTATTACACGCTCTTATTAAATGATAATGCACACTATGTGCATACTTGATATTTTGATTACAGTTATAATATAACCAATAAATTATTATTTTGGTTTGATAGCACCTGTAGAGTATAAAATACGGAGTAATATTTTCAGCGACTCGCGAATAAGAAATTTTAAAACAAAACGTGACAACAGTTGAAGGTGCTGAGAATGTGACCTATTCAAATAATTTTGACTACACAATTTTATGTAAATAACTGAGTCCATCTGTGTTTATACGTCCATGCTAAAAACACAATAAATTAATGTGTGAAGGTTTTCAGCTTATATTATAATTTACTATCTATAATTTGATGAGTGTATCAGGCTACATACTGAGGATCAAGTCACCAGCTCCCGATAGGTTGATGTACCTCACTTATGCAAGTCATTTTAACTTGATTTTCCGGTAAAATCCCGAAAAAATGAAAAAAAAAACGTCGATTTTAGGGACTGAATAACCGCTTGCCACGCTTTGTGAGACAGGTGTTTTCTTGGCTCTTCAAAGGGTCAGAATTCATTCTGGGGATCCAAGACGAAGTGATTGGTACCTAATATGTACGTGTGCTCCAACTATACAGGTCTCTTTTAATCTATTTTCGGATAAAATCGCGAAAAAATGAAAAAAAAAAAAACGTCGATTTTAGGGACTGAATAACCGTTTGCCACGCTTTGAGCAGTTTTTTGGTTCTTCAAAGGGTCAGAGTTCATTCTGGGACCAAGACGAAGCGATTGGTACCTGATATGTACGTGTGCTCCAAGTATAGAAGTCTCTTTCACTCGTTTTTCGAGGCAGATCGCTAGAAGAATGAAATAGCTTTAGCGAACAAATCAGTTTTTTGTTGGAAAAAACTTAAATTTGCCTTTTTTTAGGCTCGCACCTGAAAACATGTTTTTTGGTATCAACCTACAGAAAAAAAATGTTACTGCGGGGTACGGGCAGCAAATTGCAATATCACCATATTTGGCTCCAGTTAAGGTGCGAATTTTTGTAGAATTCCTCATATAGAGAAAGCAGGTACTATTCTTTGGTAGTATCTAAAGTTCTAACTCAAATTATTCAGTTTCCATAACCCACTTCAATTACATGAAAATTTTTGTACAGGAAAATTAGAATACAATGGATGACATTTAATGTTGCTTAAGAAACTAATTATAACTCACCTTGTAACACCATTCCCTGTTCTATACACTTCTTAAACCTGCAGTATTGACACCTATTTCTCTGCGTCTTGGTAATCTCACAATTCCCATCTGCTACGCATGTATAGACCCTCCTATTTTGTACAGTCCTCTTGAAAAATCCCTTACAGCCTTCGCAAGTAATAATTCCATAATGTAACCCTGTAGCTTTATCCTCACAAATCATACAAATCATCGGCTGCTCTTCTTCTTCTTGCTGCTCGTGGTGTTCACCCGGTGTTGGTTCAGCTATGCCTAGAGTTGGTTTAAGATCGCCTTGTCCATAGATTAAAGGCACACCTGGGGGAGGCGATGTGAGATTAAGCGCTTGCGTTTGCTGGCTTACTGGTAACTGTCGTATGTCACCCGCCCAAAGTCGTTCCATATTGAGCGGAGACGTGGTAAATTGAGATGTGGGTGAAGGTGATGGTATTAAGTTTCGACTAACGGGTCTCAGTCGGTCTTGACCTAAATTAAGAAGAAGCTGAGCTGCACTTTCATCAGTATTACTAACTTGTGGCCAGTTTGACGTCGTAGGATGTATCTGAGGATCGCCTACCGGAGAAGTAGATAGGGTGGGTTGAGACCAAATCATCGTTCGAACCCCTCCAGCCTCCCCCATAATCACAGTAGGAGTCTGTCGTACTGGCATAGTGGTACCAGCTCGACCCATCGGACTTCCAGGAGGTTTAAGGTCCACCGGAGATCCAGGAAAGTTGCCTCCTATTAATTCAGGTTTAACTCCAAAATTTCCTCCTAATAACTCAGGCTTAACTCCAAAATTTGCTCCTAATAAGTCAGGCTTTACTGCAAAATTGCCTCCTATTAATTCAGGCTTAACTCCGTTTATTCTAGAATGTTTTAGCCACAATTGCGGATTTTGATTAATGTTAGGAGCTTGTTGATTAATGATCACTCCTCTAGACTGTATGGATGGTGATGATATGGGTATATTTGATGGTGATATAACTGGTATTGATGAGGTGGGTTCTTGAGTTAATATTGTGAGTGGTCTGGGGCTGACCGATGGTTGTAGCAGAAGTGGCGTGTGCCTTATTACAGGACTTGCTCGAGGACTGAGGTTGGCTGGTCGTCCTGGTGAACTGTGCGGTCGAGGGGGTTGTGAGGGGCTGAAAGGCGGCTGCGGTCGAACGGGCGGGCTGTGGGATCTTATCACTGGAATAGACCTAGAACAAAACACTTGTAGAGTGCTGAACAATAGTCATTTAAAGATAAATTACGTACAAATAGTTAAATAGTCTTAAAACTTGACAATAATTATACAAATTTCAAATGCAGATTTCGGCATAGAGTTTAAAAATCATTAAATTTTTTAAATAGTCTTGGAAAAAATATATACTAGTTGCAATATTTCGCCGGGGTCGATAAAAAACAACTTTTTTTGTTAAATACATCCAATTTTACATACCAACAAAACAAGTATCAAGCTGAAATGCACAACTTGCTTTTTGTATGCACAACACTGTGCCAGGCACGGAAGTCTCCTATACCCAATTCCTAGCTACAAAATTAAAAATAGCATATAATGTTCCTCTATCTAAAACTCAGTTCTACTGGCCATATTCCTATCATAAACCTATCATTTTAATAGAAACAAGGATTTTTGTGAGAACTGTAATCAACAACGAGAAGAAGAGTAGGAAGAACTGATAAAATAATCGTTGCAGCAAAATAATAATCCCAAACAGCAGCATTTCCGAATAAAAATTTATAGCATTTTTTTAAGCAACGAAACTGAGCAGGAAACACCCTGCATTGATTGTTTAAGGTACTTTAAAGAAGCTTAATACATTTATGTTATTGATTATAGATACAATGCGACAAAAAATATAATTTGAAAAACATATTTACATCAAGAATCCCTAAAAAGGTTTACAAATAAATGTAAGCGTAACAAATAATTGCAGAATACTTGCGATCAATTTCGGCATATAGTGAACAGAAGAAATTTAATTTTGATCTATGCAGTGCAATGGTGGACTCTAATATCCTACTAAATAAATTGCAAAATGAAAGTTTTAAATCATTTTTGGAAAAGTACTGCCAAAGACATCTACCGGATGAAAGATCATCCGGAATCATGATTGATCATAAAAAGTATCAAGCAGAGAAAGCTGGAATATTTCAGACATGTAATGAGGGGTCCCAAATATAGGTTGCTACAAAATATCTTCTTCTTCTTCAGATGCAAATCCACTAATGGATGTTAGCGATCACATTTTCCATTAATTCTCTATTTCTTGCAATATGTATCAGAGATTGTATGTCGTTAATCCCTGTCCATTGCCTTATGTTTCGGAGCCAGGACATTTTCTTGCGTCCCATTCCTCTCTTGCCTTCAATTTTACCCTCGATTATAAGTTGGAGGAACTGGTATTTTTCATTTCGCATGATGTGACCTAGATACGCCGTTTTCCTTTTCTTGATGGTTTCGAAAAGTTGGCGTTCTTGGTTTATTCTTTAAGGACATCTATATTTGTGATTTTCGCTGTCCATGGTATTTTTAGGAACGGCGATAGAGCCACATTTCGAAAGCTTCTAATCTGTTTATATCCCTCGTTTTGAGTGTCCAGCCCTCTACGCCATATAGCAGCACTGACCACACGTAGCACTTAGTAAACCTTAGTCTCAGTTGAAGATCGAACTCTGAACAAGTCAGTACCTTCTTGAATTTTACGAAAGCTTGTCGAGCTTGCTCAATGCGACATTTTACTTCCCTGTCCGATGCCCAGTCTTCAAAAAGCCACGATCCCAGGTATTTAAATTTACTCACTCTTTCAATGGACTTAGTATTCAGTGTTATGGTGGAGTTTTCAAGTGCATCCAAGTTTCTGGAGATGATCATAAATTTGGTTTTTTTGGTATTAATCTCTAATCCCATTCGCTTACTGTATTCTCCGATTATAGTGACAAGTTGTTGAAGATCGACTATGTTGTCACAAATTAAGACACCATCATCAGCATATCGTATGTTGTTGATCAATACTCCATTCACTTTGATTCCCATCTTTGCATCCTCCAAAGACTCTTGAAATATGGCTTCCGAATAAATGTTAAATAAAAGAGGGGAAAGCACACATCCCTGTCGAACGCCCCTTCTTATATGTATGGGTTTGGATATAGAATTGTCTATTTTTAACTGTGCCGTTTGATGCCAGTACAAGTTTTCAATGCATCTTATGTCTTTTTGGTCTATATCAACTTTCTTGAGGATCTGCATTAACTTTTGGTGTTGGACACGATCAAACGCTTTTTGGTAATCCAAAAAGCATAGGAACACATCCTTCTTCTGATCGTAACAATTTTGGACCAGCACCTGTGTTGCTACTATTGCTTCTCGTGTTCCTAAACCTTGCCTAAACCCGAACTGGGAGTCACTGATGTCCCATTCACATTTTTGTGTATAATCTTTGATGTAGTATTTTTAAGAATATCTTTAAAGTGTGACTCATCAGGCTAATGAGTCTGTGATCCTCACATCTTTTTGCATTGACTTTCTTGGGCAGGGGAATAAAGGTAGAGCGTAACCACTGTTGAGGATCAACAGTAGAAAATATCATGGAAAATAGCAGGCAAACGCAGTCCAGGACGAAGAAGAACCTCATGGTTGAAGAACTTGCGAGATTGGTATGGTGTTGATACAAGCATGCTATTTAGGGTGGCAGTGAATAAATTAAGATAGCTATGATGGTAACCAACGTTCTGAAAGGACATGGTACATGAAGAAGAAGAAGAATGAAAGAAGTCTGCGAAAAAATAATGTTAATTACGTTTACAAGGAATTCACAAAAAAAGTAAAAAGACTAATAGAGAATAATATAATCTAGTTTGTTGTGGATGAGACTACAAATATTTGTGGAAGATACTTCACTAACTTATTCATAGGCGATCCAAAAAATCAACAGTTTTAAAAAAAAGAGGAAGTTATCCCTGGAAAAATCCAAAGATTTTTCTATAGAAAGCAAAAACTACAGATAGTACTAAGTAATAAAACTCAAAGATGTATAAAGAATTTTAATGGGAATAACCCACAATTGAAGTTTAAAATAAGTTTATTGATGTTTTAATTTCCACAATTTTTCTGACGGATATTCTCAAGTTAAAAGTTGATTTCATGTAATCAAATGAACTATCTTACAATAAAGTCGTCCCAGGAACGCAACTCAGCTATATTGGTAATACCATTTTCAAGTCGTCTACTTTAAAATGTATAATATGTGTTGAAGTGTAAATATAAATGAACCAGATAAAATTAAACTATTAGAAGAATTTTCATCAAGTAACAAAAAAACAAAAATTTGTTATAATATAAACTTATTTTAAACTTCAAACGTGGCTTATTCCCATTAAAATAGTAATTGCTTTGTAACTTAGCAATATTTATGATATTAATTAAAAACGAAACTGACCTGATGACGCTAGCAGTTCCACCACCACCTCCGTCGAACACTCCCGACTCCTCCAGTCTGTTGGGCGTCTTCTCCAGCGTGGGCTCGGGCGGATGGAGTTGAATCGGCGTAGAATCTGGACTCGGCGGGTTGAGTAATGCGTCGGTCATCTTCGGCGACGATGGGCTCAGAAGATCAGGAGACGAAGTACTCGTATCGGCGACAGATTCGCCTAGAAGCGGACAGAGACATTGCCTAGAAGCAAAGTTTGCTGATGGCTGCCTACTCTAGGTTGTTGTAACAAAGCGGATGTGGTGAGTGGGGGGATAGGTAAGTGCTGATAGTGATCGTGATTAAAGTATGCAAAAACATCTAAGGATGGTGGTCAAATCAGGATGTGGACGTATGCGGGTTATGTATATGAAGATGAAGGTGAATGCAAGCGATGAAACGTATTTTTTTCTCCTTTTCTGTGGCTTTGGTTACGAAATTTAGCACGTTATAGGTAATTTATTTATACTAATAATATATTACACAATTCCACCAAATTTGTTATTTTACATGTCACATTATCCTTGTTTTGTCCATTGTGCTCAAGATAGAGCTTCTTCTTTTTCTTCTCAGCTTTAAGTAATCCAACTTTGGACATAGGCCTCCCCCAAATCAATCCAGTGTCTTCTATTTTGCACCACTTGCTTCCAGATTTTCCTCGATCTTCTTAATATCATCCGCCCATCTCATTTGTGGTCTTTCTTTGCTTCTGTTTCCTAACCATGGCCTCCATTGTTGTATTTCGTGGTTTCATCTCTTATCCTTCAGTCGCACATTGTGTCTTGCGAGGCTCCATTTTAATTTGGCAGCATGTTCTCCTGCGTCTTTTACTTTGGTTTTGCTTCTAATCCATTTGTTTGTTTTTGTGTCTATAAGTCTCACCCTAGCATTGATCTTTCCATCGCTTTTTGTGCTTTTACTATTTTATCCATATTAGACTTGGTGAGTGTTCACGTCTGTGAACCATACGCAAGTATAGGGAGGATACACTGATCGTAAATTCTGGTTTTCGAATATTGTTCTATTTTAGTGCTTTTTAACATCCAACTCAATATTCCAAATCCTGCCCACGCTAAACTTATTCTTCTGGTAATTTCGGCAGTTTGATTTTCTTTGTTAACTTTCATTATCTGACCCAGGTAGATGTATTCGTTTACTGTTTCTAAATATATGATCTATGTGCTTCTACGCTTCCCTATCTTTTGCAATTCTCATCCACTGTTTTCCAGCTACAGCTGTTATATCGTCTATCCATCTCTTTTTGGGTCTTCCTACGCTTTTTTTGTTTTTCTCTAATTTTCGGTGTATCTGTCATTATTTTTGTTTTTTTCAAGTTCATTTTAAGACCTACTTTTCCTGAAGCTTGAAATAGTTGCGTCATCATGGTCTGTAGTTCTTCAAAACTTGTAGCGAATATTACAATGTCATCAGCGTATCTCAAAAGACTCAGTTTTTTTCCATTAACATTTATTCCTTTATCTGCCCAGTTAATGTCTTTAAACACGTCTTCCAGTCCAAGTGTGAATAGCTTTGGTGATATAACATCTCCCTAGGGAACTCCTCTGTTGATTGGTATAGCTTTGGTTTCGCATCTATTTGTATTTTGATTGTAGCCTTCTTGTAAATATTATGTATGAGTATTCTGTATCGGGAGTCTATCCTGCAGTTGTTAATAGCTTTCACTATTGCCCAAAGTTCTTCGGAGTCGAATGCCTTTTCATAATCAACGAAGCCAATGTATAATTTCAAGTGATATTCATTGGCTTTCTCTATTAGAGTTGTGACTGTAAGAAGATGACATGCTGTACTGTAACTCTGTCCGAAATCCTGCCTGCTCTACTGGTTGATAGCTATCGAGCTTCGACGTTAACCTGTTGGTTATTTTCTTCTTCAGCCTTCATTTATCCATTGTTGGACATAGGCCTCCTCCAAGTGCTTCCATGCTTCCCAACCTTTTGCAATTCTCATCAACTGCTTTCCAGCTACAGCTGTTATATCGTCTATCCATCTCTTTTTGGGTCTTCCTACGCTTCTTTTTGTTTCTCGAGGTCTCAGGATTGTCACTTTATGAGACCATCTGTTGGTGTCTTGTCTTGCTACATGTGCTACCCATTGCCATCTCAATGTCGCTATTTTTCCATGATGTCGGTTACTTTAGTTCTTCGACGTATTTCGGTGTTAGGAATTTTGTCTCTGAGGCTTATATTAACATGGCCCTCTCATGGCCGTTGAGTTATTCTTAATTGTTCTGCCATTTTTCTTGTTATTGCCATAGTTTTCAACCCATAAGTTGCAACTGGTAGATACAAGGCATGGTCTAGTGAATTGGGATTTTTTGTTTTTATAATGAAGCTCAACATTACCAAAGCAGCCCATGACAATTGTGCCCTTCTTTAATTTCTAGGGTTTGGTTTTTCTTTTCGTTTTTAATTGCGTATGCTAGATATATATATATATATATATATATATATATATATATTATATATATATAATATATATATATATGGTCTACCTTTCCTATATTGATGTTATCTATCGTGATGTTTTCTAGGCTGTTGCTTAATATCTTTGTTTTGTCGAGATTCATTTTTAATCCTATTTGATTCGATTTGTGATTTAAATCTTGTAGCATTGATTTCAGTTCATGGATATCTGTGCTTTTTAGTACTATGTCGTCTGCGAAACGCAAATGGTTAAGGTATACTCCATTTACTTTTAATCCCTTTTCGGCCCAATTTAGTTCTGTAATAACCAACCCAACCAGTAATAACAAACCCAACTAAATTGGGTTGGTTATTACTCTTATAAATAGTTTGTACATTTGGGACAGCAGTAAGTTTGGCCTATAGTTCTTCAGATTTCCCCAGTCTCCCTTTTTAAAAGAGAAGTTTTGTAAAACTTTCATTCCAATCATCTGGGGTTTCTCCTCTATGAAGACATTCTTTGAAAAAATTTTTTAATTCTTCGAGAATAATTTTACTCCCTCCTTTAACATTTCTACAAGTATTCCATTTGATCCCGGAGCCTTATTTTTTTTAGTCATGCCATAGCTTGTTTTATTTTAAAGGATTTTTCTTAAGATCTTCCTTTGCAGTATTATCTGAGTTCTTGTTTGAGGAATATAAATCACGGTAAAATATTTGAGCAAACTTTTAGAGTTTTTTTCTTTTCTCTTATTTCTTTTCCATCTTTATCCTTCAATGAGATTATTATCAATAAATGTCTTGAATGAAAATTTCTTTTTTTATCGAATCTCGTTCCTCTGCTGAGTTTTTGGACTTCATCTTTTTTATTATAAGTTGTTTCCTTTGGTAAAAGTGTTGGTTTAGGCGTTCTAAGTTTAATTTTTATCTCGTGTATTGATTTTCTTCTATTTCAGTTCTTCTGTATTTACCAATTTTTGCCCAATTTGTATAATTTTTCTTTTTACATGAGTTAACCATTATTCGTAATCTTAGCATTTTGCGATAACTAGCTGTGTTTAACGGTATAATATTATGTATCTTTCATTGTATAGCATGTGAATTATTAAATTCCTTACTATTCTTATGGTAAATAATTTTCAAGGCTATACTGACTGATTTTTTGACAGTAAATCTACAGAATCAGCTTCATACTGGTCAGAATGGTTTCCTGTTTGGTCCTGTTTCTACTAATTTGCACTGATTATGTTATAATTGCATTAAAAACATTTTTTATGTCGATTAGATTTATACTGACTTGTCTACAAGCATCTACTGTTCTTGTTAATTGTGTAGACCATATTCTTATTCTGGTATGATCAATTTCTTGAATCTGGTACATAATTTGCTAGCATTTGCCTTCCATTAATAATTATTTCTCCTAACAAACACAGCCCCACTCCGTGGGGCTTTCCTTTTGCTTCTCTTTTTACCTAGTTTCGCATTGGAATCACCCAATATAATTACCTATCGAATGGAACAAATAATTTTCAATGTTTTAATTTTTTACTCAAAATATACTGGACGCAATTTGATATTTTTTTATGTTTAGCTACTGGCCTAACACGAGACTATGCGACGTCTTATTCGCAACTACTGACGTGTAAAAAATGTGATCATAGAAGTAAGGTCAGGTCAGTTAATTGCGACAAACTTTATCTACTCCTAGTGCATTACCACTATTGACAATGTTTTATAAATATTATAAACAATAATAAAATGGCTATTTAAGGTACACATATCAAGAAATCTAGGGATTGTTTTATTTTTTTTTAAAGTAGTAAAAGGATGTTTTTATCATTCCATTTTTCCTACTATTGAGTGTGATTTTTAATGTAAATAACAATTTCCAAAGTTTCTTTAGAGAACACATTACATAAATTCACATGAACTTAGATCTGCAGATACAGTTGATATCTGATTACACTTGATATACATTGAGATACAGTTGTTTTTAGGATAGTAATTGATTTGAATCTACTCATATTTTGGAAGACCATTAAATACAGATAAGTGGTTATGGATTCAATTAAAATGATTTTGAGTGAGCACACTAACATTAATTTGATTTACAGTTGGTACTAAGATAATTTAAACAGTTGTCTGATAATATTTGAGCAATAATGCCTAATTTTTCTCTTGCCAGTTATTGCATTATCATTCTTTAAATTACTTGGAGTTTATTAACTTTAAAATCCACAAGGAAACAAAATTCCTGTAGTTTACCTTATACCATGTATCACAAAAATTTTATTTTTAAATAAAATAAAAATTTTTATTGACTTTCTTGTGCTCCCTCAATTTTTTTCGGGTTTTCATTCTTTTGTCTTGTGTATGTTAAAAATATTTGTATTTATCCATACAGAGACAAGAGAATCCGATGATATCAAAATCAAACGTGGGGTTCTAATATACTATCACCATGCTGTTCAATATATACTCTGAGGAAATCCTTCAAGAAGCAGAAGAGGATGTTGAAGCCGGAATTCGAATTAATGGATAATGTATCAATAACATCAGATATGGGCTAAATATTTTGAAGAGCTCCTGAATATCCAAAATTTCACTGATGAAAATAATGAAAATGGTGGAAACAACGGAGAACATGAGTATCAATTCGTGGAATTAGAAATACCCCAAGCATGGAAGAAATTACGCATGCCATAAAAAACGCTTAAAAACAATAAAATCCCCTGGTCTAGACAATATTGATGCCGAGCTAATTAAAATAGGCAGTCATGAACTTATAAGTAAAATCCATCAATTAATAGAAATGGCCTGGCAACAAGAAATGATGCCGAAATAATGGTCTGGTAGTATTATTGTACCAATACACAAGAAGGAAAAAAGAAATCATGCATGAATTACAGAGGAATCTCACTAATCAACACTACATATAAAATATTGGCTTCGATATTATTAAAAAGATTAGTACCATACGCTGAAGAAATAGTTGGTGACTACCAGTGTGGTTTCAGGCCTGGCAGATCGACTATTGATAAAATATTTACAATAAGACAAACAAATGTGCTGCATTTTTGAACAAAGGTCTGAATATTGGTCGATGATTTTCTTCAATACTGTGTCCCTCCTCCAGATCTGTCTGCGGTTTGAATTCTTCCGCTAGATACTTATCTCTAGATTATTAGTGGTTACAATACTGTGTATTGGTTGATGTTATCAAGGAGGTATGACAGTAACAAGGTTTTTAAATAAAAATACTTATCAAGATATTAAAATTAAATTAAAGAATCCATCAGGAGAAAGGTTAGAGTTGTAAAAAGAAACAGACAAACAAATGTGCTGCATTTTTGAACAAAGGTCTAAATATTGGTCGATGATTTTCTTCAATTACTGTGTCCCTCCTCCAGATCTGTCTGCGGTTTGAATTCTTCCGCTAGATACTTATCTCTAGATTATTAGTGGTTACAATACTGTGTATTGGTTGATGTTATCAAGGAGGTATGACAGTAACAAGGTTTTTAAATAAAAATACTTATCAAGATATTAAAATTAAATTAAAGAATCCATCAGGAGAAAGGTTAGAGTTGTAAAAAGAAACAGACAAACAAATGTGCTGCATTTTTGAACAAAGGTCTAAATATTGGTCGATGATTTTCTTCAATACTGTGTCCCTCCTCCAGATCTGTCTGCGGTTTGAATTCTTCCGCTAGATACTTATCTCTAGATTATTAGTGGTTACAATACTGTGTATTGGTTGATGTTATCAAGGAGGTATGACAGTAACAAGGTTTTTAAATAAAAATACTTATCAAGATATTAAAATTAAATTAAAGAATCCATCAGGAGAAAGGTTAGAGTTGTAAAAAGAAACAGACAAACAAATGTGCTGCATTTTTGAACAAAGGTCTAAATATTGGTCGATGATTTTCTTCAATACTGTGTCCCTCCTCCAGATCTGTCTGCGGTTTGAATTCTTCCGCTAGATACTTATCTCTAGATTATTAGTGGTTACAATACTGTGTATTGGTTGATGTTATCAAGGAGGTATGACAGTAACAAGGTTTTTAAATAAAAATACTTATCAAGATATTAAAATTAAATTAAAGAATCCATCACGAGAAAGGTTAGAGTTGTAAAAAGAAACACATTAATTGTCTACCAAAATAAATTAATCCCCAAGCGTGCAATAATTATAATTGGGTATATTTTTAAAGTAGTTACTATCATATATTATGTTATACAAGTAGTCAATATTCTTAGCTATTATTCTTCTTTTAAATTTATTATTTTATATCAGACCGCTCAGGAATTGTCTAAAAAATCTTCCGCAAATCATCAGTCGATACCCAATGAGCTCCAACCAGACGAAATTTGTCGACAATTTATTTAGAGTTTACTGCTTTCCAAATTCTTTGATAGTAACCAACACTATCATGCTCCCTAAAGGGAGTAAAATTACGAGCAACCTCAGTCAGACATTTTTTCGGTAATTGTTGGCATTCAACATCATTTCCAACTTCCATTTAAACTTTCGAAAACTGTGGCCCATCTTAGGCGTTTGGTTATGTCTATATTTGTGATCATTTGGTTCATGATGACGTTGAAGAGAATATCGCCAAGGTCATCTCTTTGTTGTATTCCTGCATTAACTTACATTAACTTCAGAAAGTAATTTTTTCGTTTTTTCTAATCAAATCTATGGCATCATTTTCCAAAACTTTTATTTAATGCATAGAGCAAAAAGACAAAAGAGGGAATGTAAAGGTAGTGGGGGCAAAATATTGTTAGACAGGAAGTGCGATCTTTAAAGGCCACATTAAACAAGGAAAGAGTCTCTCTCGTTGTTTGACATCAAATTTAGTTGGGTTATGTTATTGTTTGTCCCAAATGTCACATGAAATCTCATTTATATTGAAGTTTTTTAACAATTGTGTCGCATTTTAGACTATTACTGTTAATAATTAATTAAAACTTTCTCGTCTAAGACACATTCTGAAAAATATTATACAGCTACTTTTAATAAGTGTCGGAAAATTTAAATTTAGCGCATTCGCATTTCCGGATATGTCCGCCATCAGAGGCCACTTTTTTGGTCTCCTTTTGATAAGGATTAGATTCTCTCTTTTGTTTTTTTGCTCGATGATTTAATGCGTTACATAAAACGATAAAATCGTCTTAATAATTGATAAAAAAATTAATCATATTAACAATATTAACAATCTAAATTAATTAATGATTTATTAAAGTGCAAAGTAAAAAATCTAATGATTTGTATTCGTTCGAAACCAAAATTTAAATTCTTATTAAATCTGTGCCTTCTATTTACAAAGCAGACAATGATTCCACATCATAATGATTCATCTAAGTAAGAACCTTTCATTAACTGGCTTTTAATACCCGAAAAAACGAGTAAATAAAGATATCTATAGTGTCCAATCTTCAGAATATTAAACCGGACATTTAAAACCATGGAGATGGTTTCCCACACTAAAAAAAGGGATCAAGTGACAATAACTCGTCTTAGATTAGGTCATACCAGTGCCACGCACAAGTTCTTAATTACTTAAGAATTCGAACCAAAATGTGAGCAGTGTAACGTTAAACTCTCGGCGAAACATGTTGTTGTAGACTGTCCAGTTTTCTCACCAAAAAGAATTACTTATGGTATCTCAATAAACTTAGAGAAAGCACTTGGTGCAAATTGTTCATTCACAAATATTGTTAAACTGCTTAAAAGCTATTAATTTTGTTAACATATAATATATTTAATATTATAAATCTGATTCTAGCTAATAACCTTCGGGTTGATGCGAATTTGTAAATAAAAAAAAAAAGAAATCTATAGAAAAAGACAGTTTACATTTGATTTTACATATAGTGTCTTTACATTCGCTTTAAATTTACTTATGTGTATTTTATCCTATCAGAACTCATCTGAGCGACTCAGTAAAAAGCACTAAAAGTAAAATCAAATCAAAAGTCCGAAGATTTTTACTTTTCACGATAACAAAATTCAACTTCTTACTTAAATTGTGTTCCTTCTCTCCTTATAAGATTTAATTACCTAATTATTGTTGTAAGATGTTGGATTATCAGTACTTGTCTTTACTTTGCTAACATAGTAACGATATATTACAAAATATCCCTAGACTTTTTTGATATGTATTCATTAAAAACTGTTTGTTGTATACAATTATAAAAAAACCCTTTATAAAAACTCCAATCTAACGTCAAAATATCTACTTTTTAAAACGTAATATACCAAGCGACTGAAGCATGATACGACACAAATGATGCAGAAAATGGCGTAAAAGCTTTCGGCTGTGCTTTCAGAACTTACCGTCACTGCTGCAGCGTGAATCCACTTTTCTCCTTTTCAGCTTCAAATCTTGGAAGAGGCTCATCTTGTCGAGCTCACACGGGGTTCGCGTTAGGGTCATAATTCCTGAAAAGAACACACAAAGTTACTAAAAAATTAAGCGATGTAACTGTTAATTGATAAATACTAGATATCTACTTTTATTTTACCGGAATTAACCAAAATTTTAATAGAATGAATCTACTTCGGAAATTGTTGTCAAAATATTTCAACATCCAGAATTTCATTTTAAGAGACTAATTTTAAAAACGGTTGAAAACGGTTTTTTATTGGGAGAATGACATATCGAATAAATTATTTCCAAATTTTAATTCGTTGTATGCTCCACAATTTTACCGTTTGAAATAATATTAAAATCTTACCGATAAATAGGTTAGATAAATGAATAAAGCTGTATCATAGTCCTTGGAATGGTTTACGGAATATTTGGTTGTCCATTACTTTGTCGTGTTTCTTTAGAACCAAAGTTTTTTAGAAATTCTAAATTTTGGTGGATGCACCATATTTCCACCATTTATTACAAAAATATTTGTAATAAATTTATTTACAACCTGATCAAATAAAATCAAAATGTAATTCGGTTCAGTTTGGAATAAACTTTATATAAAAGTTTAGGTGAGAATAGAAGATATTTTCAATTAAGTATATGCGTTTATAGCGGGATCATTGTTTAAATAACGAAAAATGAGCCTTTTTTGCACACAATTTTCTCTTTTAACTGCTGCTGTAATGCATGTTTTTATGAAGGTTTTTTAAATAACTATAAATAAAGCTTGAAAAACAAAGGTGCAAATCATTATTATTTGCATTATAAATAAGCACTATAAATATTTGATTTTGCAGAAAAAGTTGCGTTATCATACCAATATAAAGCAAAAAAATTGGTTTTAAAATATTCAATAGTTTATGAGGTATTTAATTTGTTTATTAAATGTTACTATTTTTTTTATTACTATTTTTTATTACTATATGTTTATTAAAAATTACAAAAACGCAGTTGTTACCGAGGGAGTATACATTTTTATAAGTTCTTATTTTTTATGTATATTTTTGATAAATGCATTGAGAAATTAAAATTTCAATTTAACATCCCTCCAAAATGGTTGTAAAATTATTAGACTTTGGTATATTTTCTGTATAGAGCAAGAAAAGCAGCGGTCCAAGAAAATTGCCCTGGTATTCCCAGAGTTAATAGGACAAATTTTATATTGTTGATATAAAACTTAACGGAGAAGTATCTAAGTATTTGATATGTAGAACTTGATTAGGAGAAATTGGAAATAGTTACTGGATAGTGTATTTTTCAATTTGTAGAGTAGGCCTTTGTACCAAACTTTAAAATGTTTAGTACATTTCCAGGAAAACAGCGTTGTAGTATTTCTTTTTTCATGACTTTCTGATATTAGGGATACTGAAGGGATTTTTTCAGATGTATTAAAAGTAACAAAAGTGCTACCAGTGTTCAAAAAGGAAGCTTTAGATGAAATTGGAAATTATCGTGCTAATAATTCCATTTTCGGCAAAATTTTTGAAAGTATTCTAAATGTTAGTTTGATAGAATATCTAGAAAAACACAAAATACTTCACTGGAGGAAGATCATTTTGTGTCTTTGGACATTGTGTGACTTTTGATTGTGTTTCGCATGAATTACTATTGGAAAAAATGCATAAATACGATATTAGGAGAAACACTCTTAATCTATTTAGATCATACCTAACAAATACAAAACAGGCAGTTTTTCTTAGCAAGGTTCGATATTATCACCCACTGTGTTTGTTATTTATCTGAACGATTTATTTTACTATATTTTTCCTATAAAATGTGTTTGCTTCGCAGATGATACAACTCTCATTAATTACTGATATTAATCAGCATATGAAAAATTTAAATAGATAGTGATACCCAGAAAGAAAAAATGGTTTTTACATAATAGGCTGAGGCTAAATGAAGAGGAAAAATCAGAATAAGATTTTTAGTTCCGATTCGAAGTATATCTCAAGAAAATTATTAAACTATTAATAAACTTTCTAGATGATAATTTGGATTGGAGTGTTCATACAAATTACTTAAGTTCTAGACTTGCTAAAAATATATTTTTAATACGCAACTTAGTCTATATGATTCCTAAAAGTACCATTAGAATGTGCTACTTTGCACTATTCTATAGCCCTTTAAAATACGGAAAAACTGTTTGGGGGTAATTCTTCTGACGTAGATCGAATTTTTAAGCCACAAAAAAGAATATTAAGGATACTTGCAAGAGCAGAGTATAGGGAACACTGTAAACCTTTATTTCTGGTTTTAGACATTATGCCACTACCTTCACTCAACAAAAAATAACTGCAATACCTAACAAGTCCATCGAATGATAAATAAAATAGAATAAAATACAGTTTATTTAGACAAATATAAAACAATAGTATGGTTTTGACAAGATAAAGGAAAAAATAATGACAATTTTTACAAGCATGCATATACAGTTTTTGCAAATTTAAATATTGCAAACAGATATTTAATATTAACAATTTAAGAAACGACAAACACTCTAAATAAAAATATAAACACATGAAATATCATCATAATAGGCAAATAAGCTGACCAAACTAGTACTATTGTGTAAAAGCTGTACTCTGTTTTTGAATAGAAACAATGTTTTAAAAAGTGTGATTTGATTTTAAGCTTAAGCGATAACAAGTGAAGACTTTTTACTTAATCTGGCAAAAAGTTATAGAAACCAACATTAGTCGATTTTTTTATGCTCTTTGTCAACCTAAAACGTTGCGCTCTAATAGCATCTCTAGATCTTGTATCGTGATCATGGAAGTTGGAGTTTATGGTAAACTTACCTTTAAATGCGTTAGGCTTTCACGGCCATCGTCTAACTTGTTAGGCTGTTTGATCGGGCTGTTAGGCCGTTATCTTCTGAGAGTAGTTCTCGACGTTTAGCCAACACTAAGGGTTGCCAACCCTCTTCTGGAGATGTTATTGCTTCGCTTGTAATCTGCTTCGTCAGTTTCAGCTTACAAGCGAGGCAGTAACATCTTCAGAAGATGTCAACCCCTAGTGTTGGCGAAACGTCGAGAACTAGTCTCAGAAGACAACCGACTAACAAACTTACCTTTGTTGGTATGACTTATTGATAAAACAACAAAATTAATCTTATTGAAGTAAAAATAACATTATCATTTAATTTATAGAAATAATCAAATGTTAAATAGTGAGGATAATCTTCATACCCGTTTTACTTCAATTTTGATTAATGACAGTGTTGTTACTGTGGTACAATATGTCACTGGCTAAGATAAACATACTCTTACTATAAAAATAAAATGACGTTTAACAAACGTCAACGCTTTACCAAAACAAAATAAAATTAAAACTAAATAAGGTTAAATAATAATAGATTGAAATAAGATTTAAAATAAATTAAATCAACATCCACAAGGAAAAAAATTTATGCAGCTGGCTGTATACCACGTATCACAAAAAAGAGGTTACATCTTTGTAAATGGGTATATTTACAACCCAAATGGGTATATTACAACCTTTTAGGGATTTTTAAATATACCCATTTACAAAGATCTAACCTCTTTTTTTAAAATTAAATCGAGTTCTACGTAAGATAGAACTACGTAGAGACTTCCTTTATTGTATAATTATTTATACAAATGCTTAATATTAATTAATACAACGGTGATGAGACAATGATTTTCCAAAAATGGAGTCCGAAATGTCAAATAAAACAATCCTAAATTTTATAAGTCGATATATTCTTGTATATCTTGAAAACAAAAATAAAATACAACAAAAAATAGCTTCAAAACCATATCTATGATACTTTGTCCTAAGATCTCTGTCGTGCAAAAAAATCGTTAAATTTCTTACTAGAAACAGTTACGTAACACCAATAAATCCAACATATACCGGAAGATGAAGGCAAATATCAACAGCCTAATCACTATGCGAATAGGAAAGTAATTTAGAAAAGAAAGTGACTGGCTGGTTACCGCGTTATGCCATAATGGATTTCTATTACCTAGTTATTACGTAACAGCAACTGTTATTTCCTAGTAAAATAATCTCAAGCCAAGAGTGAAAGTTTGAAAAAAAAATTCGCTAGCTCGGTATATTGTTCACGAAGATAATCGACTAATCATATTTGTGTTATTTAACTGTATTCGTTAATGATGGAAAAAAGTTTAAAGTAGTTCGATAGGTAATGAACTTTATTTTATGTAGTTGAGCCATAACAAGAATAAAAAATGGAAATTGTGGCCACCTGTAAAAAATATCTATACTGAAATCTATATATCTTAGTTTGCTGTTTCAACCAGTCATCTAGATATATTTGAGTCATTTATTTGGCTAGTTTTGTTGTAGCAAATTTTCTTTTTCTTCTTTCTTTTGATTTTCAGTTTTTTGTTCATTTTTTTTTTCGCTCTTCGCAAGTTTTGTGTATATTTCCGTGTTTTATAAGTTGTTTCTTGGGCATATAGTCGCAACAATACATCTTCAGAGCATTCTTCTGATGTATTCATTCCTAATTTCTAGTTCTGCATTACATATTTTATATATATATATATATTATATATTATATATATATATTTATATATATATATAAAATTATTCTCGACCGTACTGTGTTAAATATTATTTGTAGTATTCAGCAATTGGTCTGTGTGAAATAAAACTCTATTTGTTATTTCTCAATATTTCGTCACGATTTTGTGACTTCTTCAGGAGAAAACATGTAAATTTATTTTAATTATTATATGTAAACAAAAATGATATTTCAATACTTACAACTTAAGAATAAAAATGGATATGTTATTAAAATAATTGGATATGTTATTAAAATTTAAAATTTTTATTCTTAAGTTGTAAGTATTGAAATATTCATTTTGTTTACATATAATAATTAAAATTAAATTTACAGTTTTCTCCTGAAGAAGTCACAAAATCGTGACGAAATATTGAGAAATAACAAATAGAGTTTTATTTCACACAGACAATTGCTGATACTACAAATAATTATATATATATATATATATATTTATATATATATATATATATATATGTATATATTAAATGGTTAAGTTTTGTAACTGAATAATATATATATATATATATATATTTATATATATATATTATATATATTATATATATATATAATAAGGATCACTCAGATGAGTGGTGGGTTCAATCGGTCAACTAGGTGGAGAAATAAAAGACAAAGTTGATACTACTTCATCTATTTTGAAGACGTTTCGCTATCGAATTCTGATAGCATCATCAGTTCATCTTAAAAAAGATATGTAGTTGTCAATGGTATTAAAAAGTCAGTACAAAAACTCAAAATAAATGGACATCGAATGGTGATATTGTATAAACAATTAAATAACTAACAACATTAAGAGACTTAGTAAAAATTAGCAAAGCAACAGAACACGTGGTGTAATAAGCATATAATATTTAATATAATATTAACTAGTGAAGCAGAACTAAGAAAATCATTGATTCACTTCCAACTAAGCTCAAAAAAAATTTTTATTTTAACTTCATCTTAACTTTTGGTAGCATTATTAAAGTTAACTACATTAAGGTATAAAAAATATGTATAAAAAAGATATAAAGTTAAGTTACCACTGTTTGCTTGGCACCTGTTGCAGTTGAAAATGAATGAAAATATATTTATATATATATATATATATATTATATATATATATATATATTATATATAAACAGAGTAACCCAAAAGTCTGGAAACGGCTAATTATCTCGTAAATTACTAGACATAATTATACAAAATTTGAGATACGCATATTTTGTGATACGGAAATTCCATATTTGGTATTTGCAATGTTGCCAGATTTTCAGTTTTCTTATATTACTAGTAACTTTGGTTTTTCAAATGCATCACCCTGTATATTCAGTCATTATTGGAATCTCCTATTAAATACGAGTTCAACCATATGTAACACTTATGATTTTATGTAGTCTGGAAGGTCTTAAATACATAAAACAGAAGTCTGGCAACGCCTAAATTGTTTCAATACATTTTTTAATACTAACTATTTTCAAATACATTAAAACGTAACAATTGATAGTTTAGAATATTGTTTAACATAATAGTTACGTTATTTAGTGTTCAAAATGTGCTCCATTTGTGAGTTGACGGCACTCTAATCGATGGTAGAATGCGTCTACCACATTTCTCCATGATTGTCTAGAAATTATTCGAGATTCATCGATAATTCATTGCCTTAGCTATGCAAGACTTGCTGGTTAAGTTTTGTAAACTGAATTTTTCAAGTATCTCTAATAAAAATAATCTTTAGGATTGAGATCGGGGTGAACGTGGAGGCCATTCAATTCTACCTTGTCTACCAATTTATCGTCCGGGAAATATCTCATCTAAATAACGCCGAACATTTACACCAACTATCTGACGTTAAATTTCTTTCGATAAAAAATGGCCCAATTAAATAAGTACCTACTATAACTGACCATACATTTAATTTTTTGTGGTCTTTGAGTATGGTCTTCACGCATTCAGTGTGAATTTCACACGAGTTCAGCTATTCAATACGAGTTCAACCATATGTTCACTTGATTTTGTGTAGTCTGAAAGATCTTAAATACAAAAAACAGTACAAAATATGTAGATTTTAATATTTAAATGGAAAATGCTGTGATTTTGACATTTGTTCACCATTTAAATTATGAACTAAAATTGACAGTAGTTGTGGTTCAAAAGTTCTGCAATTTAAATTGCTTCTCTAAAATGCCGTTCTCTAAACCGTTCTCCTATTCATAAGACGACGGTACAAAAAACTGTAAGGCGATTTGAGGAATCTGGAGAAGTAAAGATAGATACCGATCAGGTTGACCGAAACGAGTTATCAATGACAACAAAACTTCAGATATAAGCAAAGTTTTGTTGAAGATCCACATACATCCCCAGGCAGGGTTGCACAAGTACATGATATAGGTCATTCTTCAGTCTTACGTTTATTACGTAAAAATAAATTTAAATCATACAAAATTAACTTATTGCAAGAATTAAGTGAAGATGACTTTGGTCGTAGATTAGAGTTTACTGAGGTAATGATGGATAAAATTTGTTAACAGAATCTTTTTTCCGATGAAGCAACTTTTACTTGTGTGGAAGTGTAAATCGACACAATTATAAGGTACTGGTGTGACGTAAATTCACACTGAAGACTGAATGCGTGGAAAACCATACTCAAAGTCCACCAAAATTAAATGTATGGTCAGATATAGTAGTTACTTATTCAATTGGGTCATTTTTTGTCGAAAGAAATTTAACGTCAGACAGTTGGTGTAAATGTTCGGCGGTATTTAGATGAGATATTTCCTGGGACGATAAATTGGTAGACAAGGTAGAATTGAATGGCATCCACGTTCACCTGATTTCAATCCTAAAGATTATTTTTATTGGGGATACTTGAAAAATTCAGTTTACAAAACTTAACCAGCAAGTTTTGCAGAGCTAAGGTAACGAATTTATCAATGAATCTCGAATAATTTCTAGACAATCATGGAGAAATTTGGTAGACGCCTTCTACCATCGATTAGGGTGCTGTCAACTCACAAATTCTTCAGAAGGTCTTCAGACTCCTGTGCGATGATGACCTGGTCATCCGCAAAGCACAAAGTTTACAAAGTTAAGTTCATTAGTGGTCCATTCTGCATTACATGCATTCAAATCTTGACAACATTTTATTTCAGATAAGAAACTTTTGAAGGATAGAAATATATGTTTTTGAGTTTCAAATTAAGTCAAAACTTTCTGGAAATTTGCATTTTTATTTAATTAATGAGCCTTCGAGACCACATAACAAACCAACAAATCAGGCGAAGATCAGGAGTTCAAGACGTCATCGAAAAAACTACGACGCTTAAGTGGAACTGGGCAGGGCACTTAGCCAGAACACAAGATGGATGGTGGACAAGACGTATTATGGAATGGAAGCCCAGAAATTATAAAAGAAACCAAGGACGACCACCGACTAGATGGACCGATGACATTAAACGTGTAGCGGGAAACTGGCTACAAGCGGCCCAGTGTAGAGAACACTGGAAAGAACTGAGGGAGGCCTATGTCCAGCAGTGGACGCGATTGGCTGAATGATGATGATGATTTTCAATAAGGCATTTCCTTTAATTACAATTAAGTCAAAACATGTCAAATCCTGGACTATCAAAAATATCTGCACATCAGTCAAGAATATGCGTTCATTGCTGTACATAAAGAAATTTACTAGCAATGCTATTGTCATTGAATATATCTTCAAGTACCGAGGAACCTATCTAAAACTTATCAAAACAGCTAATAAAATGTACCTTAAAATCGTCTGGAAAGCTCTAAAAATGTTGCAAGAAAAACTTGGTCCATAATAAACGATCTTCGAAAGAAAAATAACACAGCTCAAACCTTTTCTCTTCCAAACCCTGAAAATCTAAATGAATACTTCGTTAATGTGAGTAAAAATATAACATCAACTATTTTGCCTCAACAAGATCCTATTTCCTACCTCCCAAACTCAAACAAGATTCGAATTCATTCGACATAAGACCAGTTGATTAATCTGAACTCATGCAAACAATCAATTGTATCAAAAACAAATCTTTCTATAGTACTAATGGACTAACCATAAAAATTTTCTTAATCTTCCAAAAAATGTGTAGGAAGTCCTGGTCTCACTAATTAGCGATTCATTTAAAAATGGTATATTTTCAGAGTGTTATCAGTAGTAAATATCCCTAGGACATTGATAACAGACGAGATAATTTCATGACAATCGAAAGCTCGTTCCTTGGCATACAGCACGAGCCGAAGGCTGAGTGCTGTTACCAAGCAACGAGCTTGAGAAATTTGTCATGAAATTATGAGGCATTCATCAATGTCCGAGGGATATTCGGCGGATAATTTTTCGAAAAAAAAAATCATAACTCAACATAACGAAACATTTATTTATTAAAAGTACAGTTAGTGAAAGTACAATTATTAAAATTTAAGTTAACATTAGATTCGTTGCTGTTCTCTACTATAGAAGATCTATTACCACGCATAATATTTATAATCTTGTTGTGGTGTTCTTGATCGAGATTCAAGTATGGTTTTATAGAAACGTGACATTTTGAAATTTATTTGGATGAAGTTGTCAAACTCGATCGTGTTGTCATAGGGATTGAAAATTGCACTGAATGCAATTATCAGTCTAATGTTGACATGATTGGGTGAAATTGTTCCACATGACACAAAATGACGAAATTTGAATGGTTGTTAGAACAGGCGAAAAATGATCGAATAAATGTACCAGTGATGCTATATTTCTGTACTACATGAGGTCTATCGAACACTAAACAATAATCTTTACACTGCCACTGTTTTTTGTGACTATGTCAAAGCTTTTGATTGTGTAAATCACGACATTTTGATAAAAAAACTAAATTTCTACGGAATTCAAGGTATATCTTTGAATTGGCCAATCTTACTTGAGGAATACGAAACAACTAGTTAGAGTAAGTCAATACGGACTCTAATCACAAAAGCATTGTATGTGGAAGTACCACAAAATTCAGTATTGGGTCCTCTACTTTTTCTTATCTTTATAAATGACATCGTTTACTTAAAAATCGATCTAAAAATTTTTCTTTTTCTGATGATATCAGTATTACCTGGGGGAACTATAATATTGCAATTCTTCATGCAACTGTAACTTGTGATCTACTTAAAATAAAAACCTGGTCCAACTCTAATTTACTTCCTTTTAACGTGGATAAGACAGTAACATTATCCTATAAGAAAATCTTCAACCCTTGCTTCTTAATAACAGCCAAGTCAGTATCGTTGATTTTGTACTAGGATTCTAGTCTGTTTTTTTTTCGTTTATTCACAGTTCTATTTGTTGAGCATGTAATTTAAGTTCCATATACTTATTTGTTGCTTTGGTTCTGCTCATGATATTTTAGTCATCTACATATGCTGCCAGTTGGACTGATTTATTGTGTTTGTTCCTACCTTCTGATGTTTTTGTTACTACGTATTAGAATGCTAAATTAAACAATGTTTAGAATACTCTACAAAGAGTAGAGCTTTGAGAGCTTTAACTACTATCGTAACAATTGCTGGTAAAGTGTTTTTTGGCGTAATAGCGGTCAACCAAACATTGCCTATTAAAAATGTTTGATATTGTGGATGGAAGTTTTCAGCTAATTAATTGTAACAATTTTTAAAAATTAGAATTACACACGCCATTTTAGAGCTGTGAGAAGGATACTTTCTGTGAATGCTAAATTTATTAAGCACGTTAGTAGTTCCTGCAAAAAATCCCGCACAATTTTTTAATAGCTTTTCCAGAACGTAACTTTATGGATTCATAGGTTAGGTTAGAGGTAGCTTTTAATTTTTAAATCAATCAAAAGACTGATATGTTTTTTGTACACACTTATGACAAGTCAAAAGAAAAGGCAAAAAAGTATTTTTGAAGTGTGTATATTTTTAATAATTCCTAGCTGAGCGCTTTCGGCTTTACAAAGCCATCATCGGAGCTATGGTCAATTTTATAATACCACTACAATGGAGAGATCTCATTTCCTTATATGTTGAAATATTGATTTTTATTTAATTACTTAGTTGTTAAAATTCTTAAAAAAAACATATAAAAAACCGACACTGGACTTCACAGACACATTAAAAAAATTGAAAAATTTTTTGTCATGGTACGGGTGTAAGAACCCGACCATTGTTTGCTGTGAGGAGGTAGAGAGAATAGAACTAATGAAATCAAATGATCGGTCCTTTTAAACGATTTTTCAAAAGTCACAGTTGACAAATGTCATATATAGGAAATAGAGATTGTTTTTAAATTCTTACAAAATTATTTAATAGTTTGGAATTACTAATAGTCATCAAAGACTTTCTAAAAAATTAAGTTTTTAAATTAAATCTTATGTGTTCATCACATCATACAGAATGACATTAGTTTGTAAATTCACTCAAGTCATTGCTCAAGGTCAATGTATGTTCAATCTGGCAGTCATCCTTAAGAAACAAGGGCTCAAATCGTTCAACAATAATATAAAGAAGAAACATGGTATTAATGTTACATTATCTGATACTTAAGTGTATTGAGAATTGTATCTCTTGATGGAAAATTTGTAAGAAATTTGCATAAAAATTTTAAAGAATATATTTTCATGTTTCAATTAAGAATAACTGTCAAATGAATTGCAAAATGTGTAAATTTATAATAAAGTTTAGAATTTTTGTTTAAAAATATAAAATTATGAAAAAATGTAATAAGATTGCATGAGGTCACCCATTCATCCTCTAATGTCTCCCATAATAATTTACCTTAGAAGTAGAAAGCAACAACATTATCAACTTTCTAGACCTAACTATCAAAAAGAATGCTATCCTCCTCTTCTTCTTTGCCTACACTAGAATTTTCAATTTTCAGAAAACTACTCAAACCGATCATATGATACCAACATCCTCAAATCACCTTTTCAACATAATGGCAGCTATTCAATGTTATGTCCACAGACTTCTTAATATCCCTATGTCTCAAGAAATTACAATAAAGAAATCTCCATCATTAAACAGATAGCAAACAACAATGGTTTTCCTTCTACTACTGTTGATAATGTCATTAGAAAATCTATACTAAAAAGAGACTAAACGAAGCTTTTAATGTTGATAAAAATCCAACACTTCTTCCATATATAGATCCTTATCTTACTTAGGACCAATTTCAGAAAAAATATTACAAGAGTACTTGTTAATAAAATCAGTGACTTAAACATCTCCTTTAAAACCAAATATAACATCAAGTCCATCTTCAGCAAGACCAAAGACAAAGTTGACAAACTAAACAGAAGTGGTATTTACAAGCTGTCCTGTGGTGACTGTAATATGACTTATGTAGGTAGAACAATGAGAACTCTGAATCAAAGAATCAAAGAACACCTCAATAACCCAGAAAAATCAACTTTGGATATCACATTAAATTTAATAATCATTCCTTTTCTCCTTCTGAAAACAGTAAAATTTTACACAACATTCCCAATAAAAACTTTAGACTCATGAATCTCTTGGAAGATCTTGAGATATCCAAAGAAATGAAACTAAACCCTGATTGTTGCTTAAAACACACAAATCAACCTCAATTGCAATTATAAACCTCTTTTTTAAATTATTATGGGAGACTTTAGAGGAAGAAGGGTGACCTCAATGCAATCTTATTACATTTTTTCATAATTTTATAATTTTTAAACAAAAATTTCTAAACTTTATTATAAATTTACAACATTTTGTAATTCATTTGACAGTTATTCTTAATTGAAACATGAAAATATATTCTTTAAAAAATTTTTATGCAAATTTCTTACAAATTTCCATCAAGAGATACAATTCTCAATACACTTAAGTATCAGATAATGTAAACATTAATACCATGTTTCTTCTTTATATTATTGTTGAACGATTTGAGCCCTTGTTTCTTAAGGATGACTGTCAGATTGAACATACATTGACCTTGAGCAATGACTTGAGTGAATTTACAAACTAATGTCATTCTGTATGATGTGATGAACACATAAGATTTAATTTAAAACTTAAAAACTTAATTTTTAGAAAGTCTTTGATGACTATTAGTAATTCCAAACTATTAAATAATTTTGTAAGAATTAAAACAATCTCTATTTCCTATATATGACATTTGTCAACTGTCACTTTTGAAAAATCGTTTAAAAGGACCGACATTTGATTTCATATAGTTCTATTCTGTCTATACCTCCTCACAGCAAACAATGGTAGGGTTTCTTACACCCGTACCATGACAACAATTTTTTAATGTGTCTGTGAAGTCCAGTGTCGGTTTTTTATATGTTTTTTTAAGAATTTTAACAACTAAGTAATTAAATAAAAAATCAATATTTCAACATATACGAAAATGAGATCTGTCCATTGTAGTGGATTTATAAATTGACGTAAGTAAAAAAATTAAAATCTTCACCAATTAGTACTTAAAGAACATTTATTGTAGCATAGCTCCGATGATGGCTTTGTAAAGCCGAAAGCGCTCAGCTACGAATTATTAAAAATATACACACTTCAAAAATATTCTTTTTTTTGACTTTTAATTTTTAACTTGTTTTTTATTCACGTCGATATAACTTTATCTGTAAATAATCTCAGATATCAATAACACTTTTTAAGAAAGCATTTTTTGCATTTAATGATTTATTTGTTATTATTCTGTGAAGTACTTTTGAGAGCATCCGGTATACCAATAATATCTGCTTCGATTTTACCTTTATCAGCCACTTTTACTTTACAAATCCAACTTTTAACAGTCATTCAGTTATCGCGACCATAAACCATTCTGCTGGTACTTTCCATGGCATATTATTCACCAGAGGACATCCTGTAGAAAAACCAGCGGCCCATAACAAACCATCGAGTACTACATCGTCCTACTCTCTTTCGATTGCTCAACGATTTCGATTTTGAAACGACAAAGTCAATGTTCAGGTATAACCTTGATATTGCCAAAAGTGACTTCATTGTTACCACACAAGCTAAAGTGAAAGCTGGTTTTGTTTATAGAAATTTTCGAATGTGGAGTTAAGTGACGTGGAATATTCAGGTGAAAAGACAATGAACGGATAATTGAGTGTTATTTTTTTGCATATTTAAATTGCCGGATGGTGTTTGTTCGAGAAGATTTTGATTATTATTAGAGTTATGCAATCATAAAGTTGTTATCTAATAAGATGGTTTGTTATGCTATTCTCTTTATAATATTAAAAACAATCTTTTACGTTTTTAAAAATAGCTCCTTTAAATAATTGATAAAACTGAGATAAATTTGTTTGGGAAAAGCTTGTACCTTCTGCTCGATTACATATAAAGGCTAAATATCAACAATAATAGCTAAACACATAAAAAGCTTTCAGAACAAATTACAACTTAGGAAAATAAAAACAACAAGAGCCAACATAAAAAGCACTTACACAGTGGTATATACAAACTTAAATGTTGTGACTGCCCAAAAACTTACATCGGTCAAACTGGTAGAAAATTTAATAAACGAATACAAGAACATAAAAGGGCTCTCAATAATAGAAAAACAAATTCTACATACGCACTTCACGTTCTAGATCATAGTTATTCTTTTAATGACGAATTTAAAATTCTTCACATGGAAAATAAAGGCCTTAAGCTATCTTTGTTGGAATCTATGGAAATTAACAAATTAAACAACATAGATATAATTCTGAATGACCAACTTGAGACAAACAGTTCTCCCTCCTCAACCTATTTCATTAGAGGCTATAAAGTGCAAACGCATGCCAAAAATAGATCACTTGAGAAAGGCAATCAGCCGAAACAGCTCTAGTGATAAGATTATATAATAAAAATTTTTGTGGGAGTTTTGAAACAAAGTTTTCAGTGTTTTATTGTTACATAGTTCCTTTAGCTGTATTCGGGATTGGGAAGGGATGTGTTTTAGTAAGGTCTATGGTTTTTCCTAGAGTTAATTTCTGGATGTCTATTATTGATTGGACTCCTTTGCGGAGTCTCCGGAGGCGATGTTGAAGTAATTAAATGATAGACTGGATTGGATGGATTTGCGGATACGGAAGTAAACTAAGATTGAAAAAGATACTCTCGTCGAATCTAGAGAGGTGGTTCATTAGCCTCTATGGGACTAGATTTGAAAGCGCCTAAGCAAAGACGAATAGAAGTGTTATGCACTTGAGTTTAGCAGCTTTAAGTCAGATTTTGATGCAGACATATATATGAAGCTTCCGTAGTCAAGTTTTGAGCGGCTTAAAGCTAAAATACTTTGATAGTGCCTTGATAATATAGAGTCTCTTCATTGCATTGCCCTTTACTACACTAATATGCTGTTTTCCAAGTTAGCCTACTGTCAAACGTTAAACTTAGTATTTTGTGATGAGTAACTAGTTGCAATGGAGTTCCATTAAGGATAATAATTGGACTTTGGCTGCAGGGTCTTCTGCTAAACCGTATTAATTTCGATTTATTGGTTGAAAGAGCTAATCCGGTTCTTTTGGACCTTTCGCTAAGTTGATTTACAGCGGTCTAAAGTATGTGGCAATTATACTTTTTCCTGACAATATAAAATAAGGTCATCTGCGTATATTAAGTGACTTGACTGGTGGACAAATACTGGAACAAATATCATTTATTGCAAGAATGCCCGAATTATTTTTTTGTCCGAATGTCGCCGAAATTTCCCATTTGTTTTCACTTTGAACGTTCTTTGTTGTAAAAGTTTTTTATGAAGGAGTAAATATTTCCTGTTATCTTGTATTGACGAAGCTTTTCAAGGATGGCTGGGCGCGAGATATTATCGAAAGCTCCTTCTATATCAAAGACAGTAGCAATCAGATCTTGTTATGAAATAGCGAAGCTATTTGTGTTTGTAATAGCACTAAATTGTCAAGGGTTTAATTGGTACGTCTGAAACAAATTGCGCTGCGTTAATTATTGCATATATTTCGAGAAGTTAGAAATAAAAAAAATGTCAACTTGTTAAATACTGTTTGAACAGGGATTATGAGAGAAAATATATAAATGCCGCACTAAAAACTCATCCTGTATATATATATATATATTATATATATATATATATATATATATATATATATATATTATATATATACAGATTGAACGAATTTAAAACGGATCATACAATTTAATATATGTCTGTTTGAACTGCATTGAAATAGTGGACCAATATAAAACTTGACAAAAATAAATCCATACCTGGATGTAGACATTGTATAAATATCGTTCAACTATCTGTCTCGCAACAATGTTGTTTACGTAAAGGAAGCGATAATAGTTCAGGAAATGAAGCTCGAAAAAAGTTAAAACTTCGCAATTTTTTCGTCTGCATGGATTGAGTTGACATTTTAACAGAAGGTAGGTGATAGCCCAAGTATCAAAATCTATATCGAACCGAAGTGCGCTGAAGGGTTTTAGGGGTGAAAACTACCCCTAATTGTCAAAAATTATAAAATAACATATTAAACCTGAATATGGGTAAGATTTGGTTTGAATTAGTTAAATAATGATTATTTTATACTTTTGAATAGAGTTCCATCATATTTCAAACCTTAAAAAGCAACCCTTGTTAGAGATTAATGTAAAAAAAATACTAATTCTAAAAAAATGATTTCGCCTTGGATCGATTTGGATAAAAATTTGGATTTAAGCTCAATTCACCCACTGCTTTATAGTTTATGTCATGTCGACGAACCCTGATTGTTCTTAGGGTGAAAACTACCCTAATTGTCAAAAATTATAAAATAACATATTAAACCTGAAATGGGTAAAATTTGGTTTGAATTAATTAAATAATGATAGTTTCGTGCTTTTGAATAAAGTTCCATCATATTTCAACCCTTAAAAAGCTGCCCTTGTTAGAGATTAATGTAAAAAAAGTAGTAATGCGAAGAAAAATGATTTCGCCTTGGAACGATTTGCATAAAAATTTGGAATTAAGCTCAACTCACCTCTGCTTTATAGTTTATGTCATGCCGATGAACCCTGATTGTTCTTAGGGGTGAAAACTAAACCCCAAATTTTCAAATATTATAAAGTAAACATTACAAATCTTAAGATTATGAAATTTGGTTTATTAGTTAAATAGTGATTTTTTTTATACTTTTATAAAATACAATTTCATACATTTTTCAACCCATAAAAATCAATTGTTAACACATTGCTATAGTGAAAACAATTGAAAAAGTAGAATTAAATACAAAAAAATTTTTCAACATAAAATGCACAATATTCTTTATACATTACATAAATATTTTGTAAATATTTTATATTTTATAGTAAAACAATTACTTAATATTAATTTTATTCGTCATCAATTACATCTTCATCGTAATCTAATCCCCATCCTCATCTCTTCAATTATTGGTGACATATTATTGCACCCTTCACCGAGCACACCAACAAGATGAGATACATTATAAACCACTTTCTGCACACTTCACATGAAACGCCGTAATCCTTTTTTGCATTGGCAAAAAAATAATTTTTAAAAGTTCATCGGATCTAGTTGTTTGTTCATGCGACGGTAATAACACAACCATCTTTGAATTACCACCCCAATCTGTTCTCTGATATTTTCATTGCCAAGCCATAGACCTATGACAATGTTTTATTCTGTTGTATGATTTTTCAAAATAAACCTTTAAAATTTCGAATGTATAACGCCCCACTCCCTAAATACGGTTTTGTAGATTATTATGCTCCGAAATGTTCGGATACTATACTACTTGATTTCCGGAAAAAAAAATTAATTGGTTTTTTTAACGTATTTCCTTCATTTTTAACGATAGAGTGTTTCTTCAAAAACGATTTTGTAGAGGTTTTTAAGAGCTACAAGGATCTGTGAATTAAATCTTTTTGGAACCCTTGGTTTTTAAATGGGGTGAGTTTAAAGGTCTCGAAAAAGATGGTGCTTGATCGTAAATTGATGCTTTAAACGGCTATATCTCGCCAAATATTCATTGTACAATAAATCTGAATAAAGGAAAATTTTAGTCATTAAAAAAGCTACAATATAGTACATTTTTATTTTTTTCATATATTCAGTATTTTCGGGGATATTTAAAAAAAGAAGGGTAAAAAATATGAAATTGTAAATCGTTTCTCGCTTTATGCTGTACTTTTTCTAAAACTAAGCATTTTAAATGGGTCAAACTTCTTGGACGTATTAACAATACATGTACAAAGAGAATTGCAGAAGGGTGAAGATCGATTTTAATTATGGGGGTGGTTAGGGGGTTGTTTTCATCGATTTTTTCGTAAAAAAATGAGGTATTGACCTTATTTTCATCATAACTCACTCAATTTTTGAGCTAGAGTCTTTTTTTGTGATAGGTCAATTTATGCTCTTTAAAAAATGTTCTGTGAGTTTTCTTCCAAAAATGCATCATTTTCCCGATATTTGACTTTGAATCTTCCAAATTTGGCATTTGAAGAAAACCGCTGAACATTGATAGGCCGTATTTCGGTTCCTGTTAATGCAAAACATTTTAAAAAATGAATTGTATTTGTCTTTTTAAAAGCTACAAATTTGTTCTCTACAATTTTTTTGATAAAATGCACCATTTTCGAGTTATTCGCGAAAAATCGATTAAAAACGTCGATTTTTTCGTCTAAAAGTTGTTACTTTCAATCGCGAATAACTTGAAAAATATAAGTTTTACAAAAAAAATGTATAGAACATTTTTTGTTTAGCATCACTTTTTTAATCGAAACCTGTAGTTAAAACGTAAAAAAAATTTCACCCCAGGAGGGGTGGCAACCACCCCAAGGCTTTGGCGCACTTTGGTTCGATATAGATTTTGATCCTTGGCTATTACCTACCTTCTGTTAAAATTTCAAGTTAATCCACGCAGGATAAAAAATTGCCAGGTGAAATGCTTCATTTCTTGGACTATAAGTGGTTTGACAGCATAATAAAATCGTAGATTTATGTGTAGCTTTCAATTTTTATGATTTCAGAATCCAGCTGCCCGCTGAAGTATTGGATTTTTATAATATAATTATTTGACAACCTTTTGTTGGTCAACCATCTACAGCAGAATTGACCCGAAATGCATAATATTTCGTATGTTCCGAATTGATTTTCGTTCAATCTGTATATATACATTATAAATAAGTAGTATTAGTAGAAAATTTCATTGTTTGCGATTGGATTCGTTCTTTAGAAATAATATTCCCGGTTCGACCTAAATGGCTTCTCCACACAATCGTTAATTTTAAAAAGATTTTCGAAGCGTTCGGTTATAGCACAGCACACAGCTATAGCATAGCATTATATAGAAAAAGAGGAGTGAATGTACTTCTAGCGGGTCGAGGAGCCGAGCGAATAACTGGGGCTTTAAAATGACCTCAACCGAACTTTGACACAAATGTTTTCCCTCCGATCAATACCCCGGAAGAGTTCGGATTCGATTACATATAATTATTTTACTTACGTACATATTGACATTTCTATTGGTATCTACATGATCCTTTTACTATGCGCAATTAAAATAAATATGTATTTACTGTAATATACGGGTTGATCAATCTTTAAGTTGTCATAAACAGCAATTTATAAAACAAGTTTCAGTTATAAAAATTTTTAATTTGGTAACTTAGATTAACTAACAACATATACAAATCTGGTGTAATACCTACAGAAAAGCTGCTATCGACCTTTGTTTCGCTACCAAAAACCAAGAACCGCAAATACTGTAATGACTATAGATTAATCAGCTCAATGTCACACTTCTTATAAAAACATTTTTAAAGATGTTTTAAACATGCAAGAACATTCAGAAGGTGTGAAGAGGATGTAAGTAATAGACAGTTTGGCTTTCGTAACGGCTTCAGAAGAGTGAAAGTTTCACAACTCTTGCCCAAAAATGTCTAGACAACAAAAAGATATTTTCGTTGCGTTTATAGACTATGAGAAAGCTTTCGACAAACTTAAACATAATATTCTCATGGAATATCTAAAGAGAAAAGGACTCGACAAAAATGACATTAACATAGTGAGAAATCTCTATTTTAACCAACAGGCTGTGGTAACATTAGATACAACAACAGGACTGTGTACTGTCACCATTCTTCTTCTTCTTAGTCTAGCCATTCACGTCCACATCTGAACATAAGCCTCTTCAAGTCTTCCTTTCCATTGTTTTTTATTGTACGCTACTTGTAACCAATTTTTCCCAGCAGTCCTTTTCAGATCATCTGTCCATTTCATAGGAGGTCTGCCTCTGGGTCTTTGTGTTGGTATGGTCTCCAGGTTAAAATTGATCTGTGCCATTGTTTGGATCGCTCCTAGCTACATGCCCAGCGTATTCCCATCTCAACTTTAATGATTTTTGCACCACATCGGCGACTTTGGTTTTCTGTCTTATCCATGTGTTTGTTTTCTTGTCCTTAAGTGATATACTTAGCATTGCTCTTTCCATCGCGTGTTGAGTGACTCTAAGTATATTCATATTCTTTTTTGTGATTGTCCATGTTTGTGCCGCATAAGTTAATATCGGAATAATGCATGTATCAAAAACTTTAGATCTAAGATGTAATTGAATTTGTTAATTTCTGAGTATATAGTTCAGTTTACCGAATGCTGCCCAAGCCAACTTTTTTCTTCTTTTTATTACTTCAGTTTGAATTTCCCTATTTAGGATTATTGTTTGTCCTAAGTATATATATTCTTCAACTTTTTCTATAACTTTATCGTTTATTATTGTCACGGTGTCTTCGGAGTGCATGACTTTTGTTTTGTTTAAATTCATTTTCAGTCCTATTTTAGAAGATTCGGTATGTAGTTCTACAAGCATGGTTTGCATTTCTTGTAGGTCAGTAGCTATCAGGATTATGTCAGTTAAGTTAATATATCTGCTGTCTATTCTACAATTTTGCATTGCGTTTATTACGGCTGTGTGTTCTATGGTATCGAAAGCTTTTTCGTAGTCTACAAATGCTAGGAAAACTGGAAACTTGTATTCGTTACATTTTTCTATTAATATTTTTGTGGTTAACAGGTGATCGGAAGTTGAATAGCCTTTTCTAAAACCTGCCTGTTCATATGGTTGGTATTCGTCTAATTTCCTTGTTAGTCGAGTAGTTATGACTTTGGTGAGTATTTTAAACAGGTGTGACAGTAGGCTGATGGGTCTGTAGTTTTCCAATTTTCGACTATCACCTTTCTTGTGTAATAAGATTACTTTAGAGTTGTTCCAGCTCTTAGGGACTTTGCCCTGATGTAAACAACTGTCCACAAGCTTAGTTACAATTGCAATTAAATCCTTACCTCCTTCTAATATCATATCTGTGGTAATACTATCTTCTCCTGCAGCTTTATTTCTCTTCATGTTTTCCAATGCTGTAGTTACCTCTGAAATTGTTACTTTTGGCATTCTTTCTGATCCAACATTTTTTATTAATTTCCGTGCTGGTCTCATCTCATCATCTTGTTGATGTGATCTGTAAAGTTCTGTGTAAAATTCTTCTATTCGTGTCAGTATGTTTTCTCTACTTGTGATTTCATTTTCGTCTTTTCCCATTAATGATATCATCTGACGTCGTCCTAGTGTCGGTCTGAGGCATTTCATACTCTTATTTTTTTCAATAGTTGTTGTTATTAATTTTTCGTTTTCTTTTCTTTTTTGTTGTCTAATTCCTTTTCTAATCTGCCTATTAAGTTCTCTATATTCGTCGGTTCCCTTTTGTTGGATTTATTTAAGATCTTCCTTCTTTCTATTTGTTGTAATATTTCTTTGTCTAATTCATTGTATGTTGTTTTTGGTTTTTTCAGTTGCAGAAGGCTTTTATTCACTGTTTCGGTAATAAGGTTATTCAAATCATCAATATCATTGGAGTTTATCTGCTGCTTGCTAACTTGATTTAATGCATGCACTATCTTTTTATTAAATTCACTATTTTTGATTTCTTCAGATGTCCATTTGTATCTTTTTTCATGTATTCTTTTTCTTTGTAGTTTTTTGTTGATTATTAGTTTTGTTCTTATTAGTCTATGATCGCTTCCTAGGTCAAACTGATTTAATACTGATACGTCTTCTACTAGGTTTCTATTCTTCGTTAAGATATAATCTATTTCATTCTTTGTCTTTTTATCGGGACTCATCCATGTCCATTTTCTGCTTGGTTTTTTTATTGAAAAAGGAGTTCATTGAGTATATGTTATGTTCATTCATGAAATTGAGAAGCATTTCTCCTCTATCGTTTCTTTTCCCGTAGCCATAGTTACCAATTAAATGTTCATAATCTTCCTCTTTTTTGCCCAATTTAGCATTAAAATCTCCTAATAGTATTTCGTAATTTGCTTTATTTGTTTCTATAGCTGTTCTTATTTCATCATAAAATATTTCTACTTCTTCATCGTCGTGGCTGACTGTCACCATTACTATTTAATATATTTTCGGAAGAGTTATTTAAGCAAGCGCTCGAAAACTGTACAGAAGGGATCAAGATAAATGGTGAAAATATAAATAAATCCGTTATGCTGACGATACAGTCATTATCGCTGAAAGTGAGACAGACCAGCAGACGTTACTAAACACAATTTGTGATAATGGGGAACAATTTGGTATTATGCACAGTAAGGAGATTACTCTCTGATGTTAATTCATTATGACCTCTGAAGTTTTCCAAAGGATGGGACATATCTAAGCCTAAAAGACGCATTTATTAAGGTAGTAAGCTTTACTATGGCTTTTCCATGTAATTTTTTAGTATCTCACCATTTATCAGGTTAAACCCAGGCGTCTTTTTTCTTGATTATTTTTAAACTTCTTCTGTAGTCAATTTTATGTTAATAGAATCAGTATCTACTGGTTCATCGTCTACATGAGTTTCCCCAGGGGTTTGGATGAAATATATTTTCTAAATAATCAGTAAACGGATTCTCTATGGGATTTCTTGGCCATGTTCTGTTTTCTTTTCGCAAAGGAGGTGTATGGTAAACTGGCTTATTTATTTTTCTGGCCGCCTTCCAGAAGAAGTAATCGGTGCATTAATCATCAGTTAGTTCTCTAAGGTACTTACTGATTGATTCGTTTTTAATTTTAGCGATTCTTTACAGCTGTTATGTGAGCCTGTTTAGCTTATTTTTATTTTCAGTTATTCGAGTCCTCTACCATATCTTCCGAGCCCTTCTTTTTTCCTGAATCAACTCTTTATTTTCTTTATGGTAATTGTTTCCTACTGTTTTTAAGCTACTAATAAATAGCTCAGTTTTTTTGTTCCAATTGTTCTATAGTTTAAATAAATCTATTAAACTCAATTTTCTCGTTGATTTCTGATTGACAGTTTACCTAGTCGCAAATTTATTGGTCAACGCGGGTTTTGCTTCAGTGGTAATAATTTGCTCACTAATGGTTAGTACAATTGGGAAGTGATCAGATATAAGCTCCTCTACATCCTCTATTTTTATAAAATTTGTTACTACACCTTTGGATATGAAAAAATCTAGGTCCGGGATTCTGTTTGCATCACTTAGCCAGTAAGTGGATTTGTCAGTAGAGTGCCATCTACATTTGTGTCCAGTCACAACATGCTGCAATTCTTTACCTCTAGGTATTGAGAACCTGGACCCAAAAGGTATTTTTTGCATTAAAGTCTGCGCTCAACTATGTATTTTTCACCCAAAGTAATAAGAAAAAATAATTTTTCCCCAAACAACAGCAAAAAAGTTATTCAAATTTTTTATCAGCAAAAAATTGCAACGTTTTTTGAAATCAAGATTTGCAATGTTGGGAATGTTTCACTTTTTTGTTTTAAATTATTTGGATAGAATAACTCTCTTTATTGCTTATGGTTTCCGTAGAATCATTGTAATTTTTTTCTGACTTATATTATTGAATCACTCTGAAAATTTCGAGGAATCTTTTAATACTATAAAATCCAACTTCTTACGTTATATTGTTCTGAAGCTATGTTCATGCAGCATCTTGAGATGCATGAGACCTCAGTGCCTTTGACAGTTCTTGTATCACTACACAACAAAATATTTGTACGTCACGAGTGAGGAGAGTAGGCAGGTTCGAATGGAACCATATTCCTCTTGATAATGGCTCCAAAAGGGATACCGAAACCTTGAGTTTCTTTTGAGTTTCCTTAAGTAATGGTATTTATAAGCTAGCATAAAGCAGGTAGATATCGATATTATAGCAAAAGTCGGTTTTTAATACACAATTATGCCAAAGGCACAGGTATAGAAATTCTTTGAATACAAATAGAAATCTTTTGTACACAGAATTTTAAAAGTAAGGAGAAAGCTTTTAGTAAAAGATGAGGGTAGACAATATTCTTGATGTTTAGTTAAGTTGCTATATCGAGACTTATGTCTGGTATTCTGGAATCTGATTGGTAGATTCGGAAAGTAGAGCGAAACGATGCGAAGCCGATTTTGCGATGACGGAGGAGATTTGACTGTGTTCTGAAGTCCTGAAGAAGCTGGTTGTTCTGTTGCTCCATAGCCTGCAGTAGAAGTGAGCAGAGTGGTTTATAAATAAAAATTGTGTATAGTATTTGATGTGTCTGTTTAACAAACCAATGGAGTAGTAGCAGTTCAAAGCAGAATTTACATCCTGTAGTAGGGAAAAAAGATGTAGCATATAAGTAGTGCTTATTGGTGAAGTGAAAATTCTTTCGATTAGTAGAACTGTGAGAGACTTTCACCAGCTGATGATAACAGGGTCTATGAAGCATCCAAGAATACGAGCAGTAGATGGTCAGAACACAGTCGGAAGAGAAAAGGAGCCAATAGAAAAATTGTGTAAATAAAAAGTCAGTCTGATATACAATAAAAAATAACTTTTAACCATACTCATAACGACATCATAACTAATTTGATTCTTTCAACATTTTGTTCATCTATTCGCTTTTCTAATAAATATAAAATTTAATTAAGATATCTTTTTTTGAGTAAAATTCATAAGTATTGATCATTTGTGTATGAAAATTAGAGAATTTTTAAGTTTAATTATGCGTATAAAAGCATGGGTTAATTGAAAGTAATTATTAAAAATTGTTTGATAATTTATTATCACAAATTTATTTATTTTCCCATTGTCCATTTCTCATAGATATTACTTTGAAGCCACGTAGAAAAATTAACGATAAAAAATAGCCCTGAGATTAAAAATTAATTAAGAGAAATTTATTATTTTTGCAAAATTAAGCCTAAGGCAAATTAAAGTTTAAAAAACATCATAAGAGTCATAATTTGCAATTCATAATACCATATAATATTGTTAACATTTTAAACCTTCCTATAATCCGTTTATTCGATATTTACGATACAGTTGATATTTTCGAATTGTTTCCCGTACGCCACTGTCCGCATTTGCGTCTGAAACTATGCAATCTCCTCGAAAAGAGACCAAAACGTATTTTTAAACACATTCTAGGTTGTGTTTAGGTTCACATTTTTGTTTTCCTCGATGTGATATTACAACATCGATCGTCACCGAATTTTATCAAAAACAAAATTTTTAAAAACAACATACATAAGAGTTGCTCCTTATCGATAACGTAATTTTTTTAAGTCGCGGAAAACGATAAAAATTTATTCGGCAAATATTTTGATGTGAATGAATCAGTGCAAAGAATCTTATGAAATACGCATTGAGTGTATGTGTCATTGTCTACTACAAATTTATCAGAAACGTTAGACATATTTACAGGTTTTAAAACTAAAAGAATGCTTTACACTTTAAACATATTTTTTTTTTGTTATTTTTATTAAAATAATAGATTATACAAGTTAAAGCTTTTTTTTATTTAAAAACACATTTTTTTTATTTAAAAACCCAGATTTCAGTTGAATCCTAAATTCGATTTCCGATTTACTTACTTTTTTACTTACTTACTATATTTATACCATTTTTTTAAGTAAAACACTTGCACGTTACGATTTATACAAAGTGACGTATCTTGTATTTAAAATTTCCAGAACATCAACCTTAGAGATCAAATTTTCCTAATTCAGCTAATAATACGAAACCCACACGGAACTGCTCGATCTTTCATAGGCGTCAACATGGTGTAATAATCAATAAAATGTAATCATCATTATACTGGAAATTTTAGAACTATATTGATTAAATAACCAAAAACATTTGTTATTATATAATAAATTTTATGAATAATTTTTAAGTCAATATTCCAGAATAATTTTAATTAAATATATTAGACAATTGTACGCAACTGATACGGAAATACTTCAAATTTTATTGACAGCTAAGCGTGTGGCAATAGTATATAAAGTGTTGCCGCTTTTTTAGAGTAGGAATTTTGTTTGTTTTGATTTCTTACACAATTTGATCATAATATAATATATATTAATAAATTATATTTATAAATACATATTAAACTTAGATTAATATCTTGAGAAACTAATTATTGTTGTGTATTGTGATTGTGATATACCAAAACAACTAAATAGTCTGTAAAAAGCTGATAAGCTTTCATATAAGATAGATTATTTGGAACAAGAAATAATGGCGGGACGTTTTTACTACTAAAGCCCTAAAAGAGGTAAGTTTAAAATTTAGAATATATAACTTGACCAAATGACCAAAATGACTTTGGAAGAAGCCAAAAAGAGTACCTAGTAAAGATGACAAGAGACGGTTTTCCAATAGAAAGACGACCAGCAGGATGACCTCGAAAACGACAACTTACTGGAGGCACATTGGAAACATAGTGATGTCTAGTCAAAAAGAAGAAGAAGCAAATCGAGCTGGACATTTTTAGAATGCTATTTAATGTGAATTTAGTTTTAGTGCCGTTAACTGAAGCACTTGAAGCATTTGTTTTGTTCACTTAGAACTTTCATCTGGCAGTTAAAATCTCTACGAACGACGTATTAGCATTGCAAAAATCTTTTAAACTTTTAAAAGTAGAAAATATGGTGAATGAGAGATGGTGGACGTACTAAACTTTGTCACTGGAATTCTATACTGCATGTGGAAGCTGAAAAAATTCAAATGTATGTATGTATGTATTCCAAAAAGAACAATAATAAAGAGAGACAAAAATATATGCCATAGAAAGTGTGAAACAGAAAAAACCTGGGTAAAAATTCTATCAAACATATTACAATCAGCTAAAGAAGTTCTCGGGCAAATAAAAATAAGAGAAATAAACTTTTCTAAAGCAAAAACAGTCAATAGTTCTTTACAGAATAAAGGAAAAATGTAAAGGAATGAAAAAATCGTGAAAAAGAAGCCAGAATTACATTAGAAGAAGAACAGAATTACTCATAGAGAGGAAGACGAAGGAGATTATAATGAAGTACAGCTATGAACTCTTGAACGGAAAAAATTAAAAATAATAAAAGTTTTTAAATAGACTATTACGGTCGAAAACTAAAGCTAAAATAAATTAATAGAGTAACAAATATGTAAACTGTATAAAAAACTTGAGTATATGGACAACCATATTATGATAAAACCACGAAATGTAAGCCAAAATCCAAGAAAAATTAATTCAGACATAAACTAATATTTTGGATGCAAAATTTAACAGAATTGTTTGAATACATTGTGATATTATGAGAGTAATTATAATTTTTTTTATATTAGAAATATTCTCTCTCTTCAAACCTGACTCTCCAAAGGGAGTTTAGTGGTCATCGTGATGTTGTGTAATATCCGTCTCCAAAGATCTCTATCTTTGGTCATTTCTTTTAACTCATGCATAGGTCTTTTGCATATGTCTGTAATTTGAAGGATAGATCTTGTTGAAGATCTTTCTCGTGATCTTTGGCCTTCAAGCTATCCTTGGAATAAGTCTTTCCATGTTTTCTGTGTTTGCTCTCATAACATAACATAAGAAATATTAATAATTAGTATTAAATAACAATAAAACATTATTAAATACTTAAATCGTTCAAGATTGTGGATATAACAAATATAAGACTAGTGCATATTGTTTATGTAAGCTTAGGCTTTTTCTTTTCTTTGCATTTTTCCTTCATTTCTGTACAAAACCATAGTGTTCTTCGGCTTGGGAATGATTTATTTTTATTTATATTTCTTTCACTAAGAACTTCCTTGACCGAGCAATTTTTAACATACTCAATTACATACCAAATAGTTTTTATCCATTAAACAGATCAGTGAAGGTGTTTGTTATATCGGATCCTCTAATATAAAGTTCTATATGTATAATATGATCTTTAGATCTATTAAAAATGTTTCCTAGGTTGTTTAGTTCTGCATTTGATCTTTGACATGAGTGATTAAAAACTTGATTCCATTTTGCTCTAAAGATCTATGAAAAATATTGCAATAATGGTATAAAAAAACACTATACAGACATTTTAAAACCGTGTCTTGGGTCTACTGTTAAACAGACCAAATCAAGATTGCTATATACTAAGCGTTCCAACTTCACTGTTATGGTTATTGTTAAATGTTCAGTTCCTCATGAGCCGATTATATCACAGATACGAAATATTCGTAACAATAATTTTTTTCTAATAAAGTTCCTACCTTTGTTATTAATTACTCTTCGCTTCAAGTTAAACTTGATGAAATCAAACTCAAAGCCGGTTCTGAACTCTTGCATTGCGTTGTTTACGAACTGCGTTTCAGAATTTTATTGCAAAAGCAAATGAATCACGCGCTGACTCTTCGAGATGAGAATAACCAACCAGGAACGAAAATCAAATAATATTCTACTATGCAACAATGAAATTGTTTAAATATATCGATATTGTAGGTATCTAAAGAAGGAATGATAAAGTGTAGTTTGAGTATGTTTTTATAATAAAAAGTCGCGGAAGTTAGGATGTCAATGTCACTAGAATATGTTCAAAGTCACATTCATGGTGAAGTTTATGCAATTTATAGTCTATATTCTTGATTCTAGCAGTATTCAAGATTCTAGATTAATAATATGTACGAATATTTGTAGACAGTATTTACTTTGTTTGCCAAAAATAGGGACTGCTATGTAACTAGTGATGTCAGTAATGCTGCAAAGAGTCAATGTAATACTACAGTATATATAATATAAAATGTCTTAAAGTGTTTTTCGAAGGCAATATTAGCTTACGTTTTGCATTGTTAGTTGGGTCAACTTAACTAACTTAGCTGGGATCCCAAAGTCTATCATTGCATTATATAATGCAGTTCTTTTCACACTGTCATAGGCTGCTTTGAAAGTGACTTTTCTAGAATCTGATTATGAGCTTGACTTTGATGTGTAGTTGACTTTATAGCAGTAAATCCGCATTGATGTTGACCAACAATATCCTTTGTAATATGTTTGAGTCTTTCAAAGATTGCCGAAGATTATATACGCAGATGCTAACAGAGACATAACCTCTATAGTTCTTACACTCCTGTTGATCACCTTTTTATGCAACGGACATATTCCCTTAACTAATCTTCTGGTACCAATTCATTCTGCCATATAAGTATTATTAGCTTATAGATTGCTGCAAGAAGCTGATCACCACCTTTTTTTATACATTTCCGAACACATTTCATCGATTCCTGAGGCTTTATTGTCTTTATGTTTTAGGATGGCATCTGACTGACACTTCTTTTCTTGTTGGGTCTTCACTGCTTAGTTGACGTTGTAGATTTTGTTGATTGTCCATGTTGTAACACCCTTCAATATCGTTTATATTTAGATGTTCGCTGAAACGTTGTGCCCATCTGTTAAGAACTGAGTTTTTATTATGTAAAATTTCACCGTTAGTGTTTTTACAAATTTTTAATCGTAATTTAAATTCTCGACGGATATTATTTAGGATTTTAGGGCCTTTAATTGCAGAAATATAATTTATGGATTTTACCTATTGCTGGTAGATTTTGGATTTTGAATATTGGAGGTGGCGATATTTTTAGGATATTTAATCCTATCTGAGGATATTTTTTATAGTTGTTCCTGATATTTCTGTATTAAGGATGTTTAGTATTTGAATGGTATGGGTTTCTTAGTAGGATTTTATATGGTTGGCTTTGACCTATCTACGGTTAAGAACATGGCAAGGTTCAACATTAAGTTAGTACAACATTAATCAGTCTGGTGAAATTAAATTAAAAATTTCAGGTATTTTAATAATTTAATTTTAGTTTGGTACCAAACACATGGTACCTTTTGGTTGTGTTGGGTTTTCGAGTGATCAGGCAAAAAATTATCTCATATTTATAGGTGTCCGGAGGGAAAAACCATTCCATTGAAGATAGAGAGGTAAACAGGAAGTAAAAAAGGTGAGACCGAAAGTATTATTTTCTACAAAGTGTTTAAAATTAATTAAAAAAAATGAGATTAATTACTTGATGGGTAATTATTGTATACACTAATGATTATTTAAACATTTTTCTTTCTGTGTTACTCAAGGTAAATAATTTGTTAGTTTTTATGTTCTCACAATCAAACAGGTTCGTATAGGTCATTTTTAACATTGTTTTTTACTTGTTAGTCTTATTTATATCTATATGATGACATAGTGGTAGTTAGAAGTACTAAAACGTATAATTAAATTTCTTTCTATTTAAATTTATTATTCTGGTAAATTTATCTCATCAATCAAGAACGCCCGTCTTTGGAAATAGGTATTTCTATCTTCCTTCCACCGTCCCTGTCAAGAATAGGCTGCAACGTCGTCATTTTGTACTATGATTTACTAAACAGTTTTTTAGAATGTATAAAAAATATAATTTATTTTATCTTTGCATATTATCACCCTCTTAGTTTTCCTGTAATAAAAAAATCGTAAAAGATGCTTTATTTTATACTTCTGTAGTAGCCTAATAGTATGTTATTGTTTAATTACCTCATATTATTGTTTTTATAAATTAACTTCTATAAAATAAAACTTTCGAAAACAAGAAATTTGCACGAACTATCTATTTTAAGACGAAAACTATCCTAATGATCTTAGCTAGGTATACAAAATAGCATCGAATTATTGGTTGGCATCAGTAAAAATGTTTCTTAGTTACTAAATATTTAGGATCAGGTGATTTCATCCAAAAACTACATAAGCTAAATGAAAAATGCCAAGCCTAAGAAATATTGTTCTGAAGCTATTTTCTTGTGGAATCTTAGTGCAATTTACTATTTTTGTTGCTCTAAGGCGATTCTTTGATTTTTTCTCTTTTTACCATCTGTTTCTTTTAGGACTATACTTGAATATTTCCACTGAAATCATTGCTCATTTTTTCATGCATGTTTACATATTTGTGATCTATTAAATTCTCTGCTTTTAATATAAGATTGATGTTCACTTATTCTAACATTTAATGGTCTTGATGGTTCACGTAAATAAAAATTCGCATTCACAAGGTATTTTATAAATACAATTCTTTGTTCTTTCTTGTTCATTATTAGGTTTAGTTTTAGATAAAATAGATCACAACGTGTTGGTTGTTTTGAATGTTAAACAATGTTAAAATGTGTAATTTATTTCCTATTCTTTTGATTTTTTCAATAATCCTTTTATGTATGATATTGTTATTTAGATAATCATTTTTTATTAAAACAGATGTTTTTCCTCTAAAAACGAATTTTCGTTAGAACAAGTAATTTTGGCCTCCGTAATAATTATTAAAATTTAATCTAATAGCACATTTGTAAATAAACTATTTTTGTCAAAACTTACTAAAATACTATTTTAATTAAATTCACTGTATGATAATTTATTTAAAAATTATAATATAATGTATAATATTTATTAAAAAAATTTTACAGTTCACTACAAGGAAAATTCATACTACTACAAATAGGTCTAAGTGGTTCATTTGATTTATGAACTTTCGGTACTTCCTAAAAATGAGGTGTATGGCTATATAGAGGTGTAATTAATTTTCTTTGATAATCTGTTTATAATAATCTTTAAACTTGAATAAAATTCTATATATTCTGTTTTCCAAAGGCATCGTTGGATCCTTTGTTAATTTGCTATAAAGTCCTTTTGTTATTAGGTCTTTAATTTTTTTCAGTCATTATGGAGTCATCAAGTTCTTACAGCTTTTAGTTCCTCTTTGCCTATGTTCCGTTAAATGATGACTCCATAATAATATTAACTTTAAAACATGCCAAAAATAAACTTATTTTAAAGTCAAATTGTGACTTATTCCTAAAAAAAATAGTAAAAAGCCTAAAAACAACTCCCATCTTAACGAAGACTGTTAAGCATTTGTAGAAATTAATTATAAGAAATTCCGTACAAAACTTACTCCAGCAAGTAATAGCTAACAAACTGGGATATCTACAAATCAACCATCTGTATTGTAAATATGTCGCTAATATTATACAAGATATTGTGCTCACTGATTATCTGGTAATAAGTTTATTGATTGATTAATTGTTTGAAATTGATGAACCACATTTCCGTGATTGCGCATGTCCAAAGCTTTTGCATAGTCCAGAAAACAAACATACACGTCACAATCAACATTTCTAATAGTCACCTGCATTGCCAAAAGAAAGTTTTTGTGTTCAAAGACCACTTCTGAACCCAATTTGAGTTTTTTTTTCGCGAGCATTGATAACTTTGTAAAAACTTTTAAGGACTCCTGATTAATTGTGAGAAATTCATTGCATGATTTAACGTTGGGTTTCATTGGTAATGTAATAAATGTAGACAGAAAAGTTCGTATTTCCACGAAATATTTTTGTTACTGCATGTAATATAAACGTAAATAATTTCCATTTTAGCTTGATAGTGAAGGATATTACTATAAAGTTTATATTTTAAAATTTTTTTGTGAAACATTCAACGATATCTGCGTGGAAAGAAGGTGTACAATTTAGTAATTAGCAGAACCTTCGATTTATCACCTTTAGACTGGATTTTATTGGTATATTTCATAATAATTGTGTACTAAACAAAAATAGATAGTCTGGATGATCTTCTAGAAATAGAACACTGATAACAAGTTAAATAACAAATTATTAATTGCGAAATACTATATCAGTTTTTCATAATAGATTTCGAAGACTGTCAAGGAGAATGAGGAAGACACTTGAACAATATAACTACAAATAATCGATGAAAATATTTTTCCAATAACTTTACTAGAATTAACCTTTATTATATAATTATTTATTGCAGAAACCTACAAAATAAAATATGATCGACAATTACGTATGTCTTACAAACATTGACATCAGACAAAAAGAACAAGAAATGCTAAAAATATAGAAAAGAAAACTACCAAAAAGGTATTGAAGGGTCAAATAAGAACAAAACCAAAAAAAAAACATGGGTCACCCAAGAAGTAAAATCTTCTTCAGATAGTCTGAAGGATTTGTATATATTAAGTAAAACTTACCCGGAGCTAAAAACTCTACATACTAGCACAAAGAGTAGACAAAAAAAATATCAGCACAAAGTTCTTGTTGAGGCCACAAAGGGTTAGTTTTATTTTAAAAAAATCTCTGAATCCTCTAACAAAAAAAACACCAAATGGGCTGTTATAAATAAACTTAACGGAAAACAAAAAAAAACACAAAAATATCTGTCTAAAAATAGATGATACTAGGATTACAGATTCAGATATAATATCAAACAAATTTAATGATTACTTTATAGATGCACCAGTGCATATAATTAGTAAAATAATTAAACCAAATTTAAATTTTCAGCATTCCAATGATTTTGTTCAAAGTAGTTTGTTCCATCTTATGTAACAGAGGAAGATATCTTAGACATGATAAAATATAAAATTAAAAACAAAGCATTGTGTGGTTTTGATGAAATATCAGGTATAGTAATTAAGAAAATTGCGTTTTAAATTTTGACACCACTGGCTCACATTATAAATGCTTCTTTCAATACTGGTGTTTTTCCCAATATGCTGAAAACTTCTATCATTTCACCGGTGTTAAAACAAGGTGATCTTGAATTAATGTCAAATTTTCGACTATTGTCTGCTCCATCTGTGATATCTAAGATTATTGAATATGCAATGCTAAAACAACTTTTATTAGTTTTAGATATCAACCAAATTATCACAAAGCATCAACATGGATTTCGAAATAAATTTTCTACTTCCACAGCCATTAACAGTTTTTATAAGGAAGTCTTACTCTCAATTGAGAACAGTGAAAATCCAACTACCATTTTTTGTGATCTCAGTCGTGCATTTGATTATGTGCAACACGATGTACTCCTCGATAGATTGTACAGATATGGTGTTAGGGGAGTTGACCATAGTTGCTTTGGTTCCTATCTGAAAGACCGGCACCAAATAGTTAAAGTGAAAAATAACTTCAAGATTTTAATGTCTGATCCGATTATTAATAAGAATGGAGTACCACAGGGCTCCATATTGGGCCCTATATTATTTATTTTGTATATTATTGAACTACAACATGTAATGCCTGATGCATTTGTATCAGTTTATGCGGATGACTCAACAATGCTATATCGCGATAAAAGACATAAATTTTTTACAAGATAAAATAACAAACTCACTGAAGACCTTCTCTGATTGGTCCAGTAATCAGTCGCTCCTGTTCAATGTTCACAAAACTAAATTTTTATCATTTAAATCACTGTATATTCTTTAATATAATATGCACAACAATAACAATAGTTTCAGTCTATTGCTGCAAAGAAATCTGCAGGTGCTTCATGGTAATGTTCTCCATCTGTTTTTTCATTGGAATACATATTTTTGTCAATAATTTACTATTTTATGAAAAATAAATTATTAGAAAATTATTTTTTCAACATTTAATAATAACTTATTACTGTCGAGCCAGTTACTTAAATTAATTTTTTTTGGTATTTGAATTGAGGATAAAAAAATACCAATATTATCAGTAAATTTCTTTAAATCTTTAATATATAACCAGAAAGTTTAGTAATAAAATAAATTATGTAGAAATCATCCTTGGCTTGTGATAAATTATTTAAACCATTCTAGAGCTGCTTTATCCTTTTCCTTTATCCACTTTATCTTTTAGCATTACAGAAGAGTTTTGTACGAAACTCGTTATTGTCATTTTAAGATCATGAAGCCAATTTTTCGTCTATAAGTCACTATTTATGCACACAGTATATATAGCCGAGTCTGGGTAAAAAAAAAGACCGAACATTTTTTCGCAGATATCTGAAGACATAGGTGGGGGTTACTAGATGAAAAAGTACTCGAGTTTTTACCTTGCGTTTTTTTAAACAATAATTTATGGTCATAAATTAATAATTTTTCTATAAGTTTTTTGCCTTATATTTTACAGAAATAATATATACATCATTATTTTATATCAAAAATATTTTTATTTTCCCTTTTTTTAAATTAAAATAGATAAATAATTTACGGAGATATTTACAAAAAAAGCAGTTTTTTGCACTAATTTATAAATTTTATAAATAAATTTCATAGGATTCTTTAGGACCCAAACTATCATCATCATCATTATTGACTTTTACAACTCTTCGTGAGTTTTTGCCGCGTTTACTATTGCCTTCCATTGATTCCGATCCTGTGCTATTATTTCCCATGGCCTTACTTCCATCTTCTCCAGGTCTTCCCTGACTGCGTCTTTCCACCTTTTTCTAGGCCTTCCTGTCGATCTTCTACCATCTGGTCTTTCCCAAAACACATTGCTAATCAGTCTGTCGTCATCACTCCGTACCACGTGGCCTGCCCATCTTAATCTATTGGCTTTCATGTTTCTTACGATGTTTCCTTTCCCGAAGAGAGTCTCTATTTCATTGTTGTATCTGCTCCTCCATTCATTTGTCACGCTGTCCCTGCAAGGACCATATATAATTCGCAGGATTTTTCGTTCCCATACTAATAGCTTATTGATTTCTTTCTTTCTCAATGTCCATGTTTCACTTCCACATGTCACTGCTGGTCGTATTATGGTTTTGTACATTTGGATTTTGGCACGCCTTGAGAGAAGCCTTGACCTCATTAGATGTTGAATGGCAAAGAATGATTTATTCCCCGCCAGTATTCTGCCCGTATTCGTATTTCAACCTCCCGTTCTCCTGTGTTTTCACTGGTAATTGTTGCTCCTAGATATTTGAATTCTTTGACCACCTCAAAATTATGATCGTTTATGGTAATGTTTTGTCTTATTCGCTGTCGTTCCTTTTTTGATACGACAATGTATTTAGTTTTTTCTTCGTTTATTTTCAGGCCTACGCTTAGTGTTGCTTCTTCAAAGTTCGAGACTATATCCTTAACTTCCAGTGTTGTCTGTGCTACTGCATCTACATCATCTGCAAATGCGAGAATAATCTTTGCTCCTCTGGCAGTTATGTCTGGTTTGACTCTGGTATAGATTTTTCGCATTGCGTGTTCCAATGCTAGGTTAAATAGTAATGGGGACAACGGGTCTCCCTGTCTGAGCCCGGTGCTTATGCCGAAAGCCTTTGAAGTTTTGCCTCCTATTCTAATTTGTGCAAAGGAATTGTTGACACACATTCGCGCAATCATGGTCAGCTTCTTTGGTACGCCTAACTCCATCATTGCACTCCACAGTTTTAAGCGATCTATGGAATCATATGTTTGTTTGAAATCTATGAAGATCTGGTGTACTTCTTTATTATATTCCCAATACTTTTCTAGCATTTGTCTGATAGTAAATATTTGGTCGATTGTTGATCTTCCAGGCCTAAAGCCGCATTGGTAATCGCCAATAATTTCCTCTATATATGGCAGTAATCGTTTTAGTACAACTGAAGCTAATATCTTATATGTAGTACCGATTAGTGAGATTCCCTGTAGTTGCCACATGTATCCTTTCTGCCTTTTTTATGTATTGGCACGATAATACAGCCACTCCATTCTTTTGGCATTATTTCTTGTTTCCCAGGCTTCTTTCATTAATTGGTGTATTTTAGTTCTATCCTATCCTGACCTAAACTATCTCAGAAGTTAAATGCATATGGTGTTTACATCGAAATTATTTACAAAATAAACGTTTGAAAAGGGGGTATGTTTTTTACTTTAAATAATTGTAATAACTTCTATATTTTTCAATATACAGACTTGTACGTACAACCATTGGATAGCTGGCAAAAAAATTGAAAAAAAAAACCTTCCATGAACAATAGGAACGAAGTTAGGGACTATTTTGACGAAATTTTGGAGCGTGGCAGCTGCTACTCATCCTGTCTTTTTTACACATACTAAGATATATTACCGGATTTCTATTATATAAATGATCGTTCTCCCATTCACATGAATACATGTGGATAATGTGTCAGAGCCCAATAAAATGTAGGGACACGAGGACGGTGTACTCTGTGATCTTTGGAGATATTTAGATCTAAAAACATAAATAAATGTTGATATAAGCTTGAATGCTCGAATAAATGAACTTTGATAATATAAAAGGCAAATATCGAGCACAGCATTAATTTAATCTTGCAAGTACTTTCGATCACTAGATCATCTTCAGGGGCATTTCGTCAATTGCGGCCTATCCGATAAGAGTAAAATGTCATAAACATAAAATGGGACATTACAATACACTACACAAGTACAAACACTTTAAAATTTTTGAAATAGGCGATGCTACATTGTCTATAGAAGCCGGAGACAGACATTCAGATAGAGACATTCCAATAACCTCTTTGTCCATCGCCCATCTGTCATTCTGGCTATGTGTCCTGCCCATCTCTATTTTAGTCTGGCTATCTTCTGATGATGTCAGTCACTCCGGTTCTTCTCCTGATGTCTTCGTTGGTTATTCTGTCTCGCAGAGTTATTCCTAAGGTAAGTGTTTCTGCTCCGTACGTCAAGACTGGGAGGACGCACTGATCAAATCCCTTTCTCTTTAGGCATGCTGGGCATAGCTCACTTTTAAAAGTTTCTCTCAGTTTTCCAAATGCTGCCCACCCAAGGCCGATTCTTCTCTTCAGTTCATGAGTCTGGTTATCCCTGCCAATCATAATTTCATGTCCCAGGTATTTATATCTATCTACGAGTTCTATTTCTTTCCCACCAATTGGTTTTAAATATAAATATCTCGAAACAAAAAAAAAACAAAAAATGATGACTGTACATATACCTATACACATATATAAACATATAGATCGTCAAAGTGGTAAATAATTATAATTAATATAAGGAATATAATAATATAAAGTGTAAAAAATTACCTGAAATTTAATTTATAAAATATATAAGCATTGATATAAAATGAAAAAAAAAATATGTTGATTTTCCCCAGTTATCCCCTCCACTTTCCTAAGTCGATCTTTCGAAAGTACCTTCGTTTCGAAGGGCTGTAAGTTTCGAAAAATTTGATGAATTTTACAGCTATAAGTTTCAATATAAAACTTAGATTGTCATTCAAAATTTGTGCAAATTTTACTTCTTAATGTTTATAAACAATGGAGATATGATTTTTTTTTAAATGATCGCTAACTTCGTTCCTGTTTTTTTTTTGGCTTAGACTATCGTCATACAGCTAGAGACAAAAGAACTAAGACAGTCATCATTATAATAATTTACCTAAATGCCCTATCAAGATAAGATTACATCGATATTAGGAGAACAGGGACACACTCTTCACGCCTAGGGACCTATCAAGGCATTGATTTATATAAGACATAACAACACTAGGTTACGGAGAGGAGGAAGTTATACAAATGGTTTAAAACAAAGGTAACAAGATTAACTAAATAATTTTTAGAGAATTATAATGATAATTTTTCGACTGTTCTAATAACCATTCAAATTTCGTCATTTTGTGTCATGTGAAACAATTTCACCCAATCATGTCAACATTAGACTGATAAATACAGTCACAAATATATTTGGGGAATATTCATGGAATTTTGCTGCGGACGAGAATATGAGTTGAATGAACATAGAATAATATAGATAACAAAATCACTCGAATAGATCAAGTGCTGTTAGCGAATTAGCAAAAAGTGGTGTAGAAGAACAACAATTGCTAAAAATTACTGGTCATGGCAATCAGAATTCTATAAAACCATACTTGAATCTCGATCAAGAACACCACAACAAGATTATAAATATTATGCGTGGTAATAGATCTTCTATAGTAAAGAACGAATCTAATATTAACTTAAATTTTAATAATTGTACTTTCACTAACTGTACTTTTAATAAATAAATGTTGCGTTATGTTGAGTTATGATTTTTTTTTTTCGAAAAATTATCCGCCGAATATCTCTCGGACATTGATGAATGCCTCATAATTTCATGACAAATTTCTCAAGCTCGTTGCTTGGTAACAGCACTCAGCCTTCGGCTTCGTGCTGTTACCAAGGAACGAGCTTTCGATTGTCATGAAATTATCTCGTCTGTTATCAATGTCCTAGGGATATTACTACTGATAATTTGCTGTCTTTTAAAAATTTTATTAAAGAGTTGTAAATATCTACAGAGCCAAGTGATAATAAATGTAGCATATTTCAAGGAGCTGCTATTTTATATTTTAATAAATCATTTATAAGTTTGGATGAGTAGACTCTGTTTTTAGAACAACCAAAAAATATATGATCTAAATCACTTTCCTCTCGTTGGTTCTTGGGTATTCGTTCCTGTTGATCATAGGTATTTTTAATGTGAGTTTTTTTTACCAGCTATCCAATGGTTGTACGTACAAATCTGTAGCTTGAAAAATATAGAAGTTATTACAATTTTTTATAAGTAAAAAACATACCCCTTTTTCACACGTTTATTTTGTAAATAATTTCGATGAAAACGCAATATACATTTAACTTCTGAGATAGTTTAAGTCTTAAAGAATCCTATGAAATTTGCCTAATGTGTCTAGCATCATTCATAAGGCAAGTTCAATAATTAGCCTCAGGGATAAATAAATTAATTACCTTTTAAACTATCTAGGACACATAATGCGCCATAAGGAATTTGAGCAGCTCCAGGTAATATTAAGGCAAAATCGAGGGTAAAAGGGTATAGGAAGAAAGCAGAAATCCTGGCTCCGAAACATCAGAGATTGGACTCACACAACAGGAAATGACTTCAGAACCATCAAGCCCAGAACAGAGAGAAATTTGCCATATTGATCGCCAACCTCAATAGAGAAGGTCACTTAGGAGGAGGAGGACCTTTTAAACTATTTGACCGATCGGGGGGAAATTTCGCACAAATTTACAATAATTCCTCGATGTTCAAATGTATTAATAACATTTTATATTGTTAATGAAAAAAATAATAAAATTTATAAATTAGGGCAAAAAACTGTTTTTTTTGTAAATATTTTAATTAAAATTATTTTAAATTATTTTAATTTAAAAAACGGGAAAATTAAGATATTCCTAATTACTATTTATAACTGGGAATAAGCCACAATTAAAGATAAAAATACGTTTATTGACGTTTCAATTTCCAATTCGGAAATCGTTTTCAAAATACAAACAGTAAATTAAACAAATTTTGTTTTTTGTTACATAGTGAAAAAATTCTTCTAATAATTTAATTTTATCTGACTCATTTATATTGACAATTCAGACATACATTATGCATTTTAAAGTAGACGACTTTAAAATGATATTGCCAATATTGTTGAGTTGCGCTCCTGGGACGACTTTACTTATAAGATAGTTCATTCGATTACATGAAATCAACTTTAACTTGAGAATAATCCGTCAGAAAAAATCATAGCATGTAATTCGTCTTTAAAAAGACAAACACATGACATGATGACAGTAAAATTCTCCTGTTAGTGATTCCATAGTAAATTATGAGGGAAAAACCAGGAAAAAAAACCTCATAATACTATCCCGACATTGTAAGTATTTGTTCGTGAATTTTGTTTACCTTCAACAAACATCAAAATTCTGATTTTATATGTTACGTTATTTAAAAAACATAAATGCTGTATCCTCGATATGTTACTGACTTACTAATACTGGTATTTTCTTATTAATAACTTCCTCTTTCAATATTGGTAACCAGATCCTACTACATTCTGCCGAGGAATTTGCGACACAATTGGCCTCATTTAGCATAATTAGAGCCGCTTCTTTGATTTTTCTTTTTTTACCATCCGTTTCTTTTAGGACTATATTTGAATTATTCCATTGAACCCTATAATCATTATCCCATGCGTGTTTACATATTTGAGATCTATCAAATTCTCTATTTTTTAATATAAGATTGATGTTCACCTTATTCTAACATTTAATGGCCTTGATGATTCACCTAAATAAAACTGATCGCATAAAATTCATAAAACGAATATACCACTTAGACCCATTTGTAGTACCATGAATTCTCCTTGTAGTGAACTATCAAAATTTTTATTAAATATTTTAAAAACCTTATACAAATAAAAATGACACATTCATAAAAAATACACAACATTTTTTAAATAAATTATCAAATATTGAATTTAATTCAAATAATACTTTGGTAAGTTTTGACATAAATAGTTTATTTACGAATGTACCATTAAATAAGACTTTAAGTATAGTCAAGACAAAATTAGAGAGTGATGATTCATTGGCAACTAGAACAAGACTAAACATATCGGCTATAATGGAGTTATTAACATTATGTACTGATAATACATATTTTCAACTAAATAATGAATTCTATAAACAAAATTTTGGTCTAGCAATGGGCTCTAGTTTATCTCCATTCTTAGCCGATATATTTATGGAAGATTTTGAAACAAATATCATTTCTAAACAAAATTTCAAACCCACAGTATGGTGGAGGTTATGTAGATGATGTATTCTCAATATGGCCTCATGGATCAGAGTTGTTGGACACATTCCTAAACGATATAAACGATAAAGAAGAGACAATAACATTTACCATGGAAAAGGAATATAATAACACGCTACCTTTCCTGGATGTTTTAATCTCTAAGAACGATACTGGATATGAGACTCAGGTGTATAGAAAACCAACACACACCAATAGATATTTAAATTTCAAATCAAATCACAATATTAATGTAAAAAAGGGAATAATTAAATCCTTATACGATAGAGCCAAAATTACTTGTTCTAACGAAAATTCGTTCTTGGAGGAGAAACATTTGTTAACATCTGTTTTATTAAAAAATGATTATCCTTATCGTTTATAAATAAGGAATTTTCAACAATCGATCGCATAGAACAGAACAACTTAGAACGAGATCCCACAGCATACACAAGGAATAATATGAGAAAAATAACAATACCGTACATAAAAGGATTATCAGAAAAACTTAAAAGGATAGGAAATAAATTCAACATTTCAACAACATTCAAAACAACAAACACGTTGAGATCTATTTTGTCCAAAACCAAACCTAGTAATGAACAAGAAAGGACAAAGAATTGCATTTATAAAATACCTTGTGAATGCGATCAGTTTTATTTAGGTGAATCATCAAGGCCATTAAATGTTAGAATAAGTGAACATCAATCTTATATTAAAAATAGAGAATTTGATAGATCTCAAATATGTAAACACGCATGGGATAATGAACATAGGGTTCAATGGAATAATTCAAATATAGTCCTAAAAGAAACGGATGGTAAAAAAAGAAAAATCAAAGAAGCGGCTCTAATTATGCTAAATGAGGCCAATTGTGTCGCAAATTCCTCGGCAGAATGTAGTAGGATCTGGTTACCAATATTGAAAGAGGAAGTTATTAATAAGAAAATACCAGTATTAGTAAGTCAGTAACATATCGAGGATACAGCATTTATGTTTTTTAAATAACGTAACATATAAAATCAGAATTTTGATGTTTGTTGAAGGTAAACAAAATTCACGAACAAATACTTACAATGTCGGGATAGTATTATGAGGTTTTTTTCCTGGTTTTTCGCTCATAATTTACTATGGAATCACTAACAGGAGAATTTTACTGTCATCATGTCATGTGTTTGTCTTTTTAAAGACGAATTACATGCTATGATTTTTTCTGACGGATATTCTCAAGTTAAAGTTGATTTCATGTAATCGAATGAACTATCTTATAAGTAAAGTCGTCCCAGGAGCGCAACTCAACAATATTGGCAATATCATTTTAAAGTCGTCTACTTTAAAATGCATAATGTATGTCTGAATTGTCAATATAAATGAGTCAGATAAAATTAAATTATTAGAAGAATTTTTTCACTATGTAACAAAAAACAAAATTTGTTTAATTTACTGTTTGTATTTTGAGAACGATTTCCGAATTGGAAATTGAAACGTCAATAAACGTATTTTTATCTTTAATTGTGGCTTATTCCCAGTTATAAATAGTAATTAATTTACAATGCCACAAGAAAATAGCTTCAGAACAATATTAAGATATTCTTGATATAAATATTGTTTATGTAAAATATAAGGAAAAAAACTTATAGACAAAAAATCAAATTGTGACTATAATTTATTGTTTAAAAAAAAAACGCTAGGTAATATGAGTACTTTTTCATTTATTCGTCATCCTGTAACCCCCCCCCCCCTATGTCTTCTCTTCAGCACCAAAAGCTTCAGATATCTGCGAAAAATTTTGCCGTTAAATCGATGATTTCTGCATAACCGGACTGGGCTAATAACAAAATAATACACGAATAGTAAAAGAAACTTCATTGTATAAAACAGAAATGTACATTCGAATTACCTATTCTATATTCACATACGTCACAATTCTTGACCTTTCCTATATATATTTCCGCACTAACAGGAATCGTATGTACATAATACTACACAACTGCGATCAGTACATAAACAAAAATAAAATCTATTTACTTTTCAATATTCCACAGCGGGAAAAAAAAGAAATTTGTAAATTGGGCGAAAAGTTCTAGCCTCAATTATGGTTTATCTATTTGTCAAGAATGTTTATTAACATATTTCTCGAACAATGCATATAAAAATGTTAAAAATGACTCAGACCATAACCTCAAATATAAATGCGTAAATACATGCAACTATATTTTTGTTTACGGAGATCAGGATTTTTTTTAGCCAGCCTTGTTGCTTAAAAATAGTATATGCATAAAAGGAAAGCCTTATATTAAGTAAAAACACAATTAATTTGGTTGTGCGGATATTTTATAAGTTTTTCTTGAAGTTTTTTTAGCGAAAATTTAACAATAGTTAGTGTTTTATGAATGAAATCAGGTCACTCTGATTTGTAGAATGTTTGTTTATGTAAACAACTATTTATAATTTATTTGTTTTGTGTTTTGAAACTTACGTCGCAATTTTAAGCGTCTCCTAGGTACGTAAATTAATGTACCTATCTTTACAAAAAAATTACGTGAATTAAATAATATAATATCGTATTTTATCACCCATGCGTATTAATTTTCATTGATAAACTTGAATGCGTAATTTCTAAACTGCGTTTGTGCACTAGCTTGCATTTATTAATGTTTTTCTGGATTGAAACTGCCACCAAACTACGAAAATATCCAATTTACCTAAAGAATACATCTTCTTCCATCGATCACAGTTAAAATCCATCCACAATTTCAATAAAAAACTACGCGAAATAAACGAAAACAACTATCCAAAGCAACATTTTGTACGGCAACCGTCGTCGCCAACCCAACGTACACAAACTCCCTAACCACAGTCGAAACACGTGAGCATTGAGAGTACAAGTGTTAGAAAGTACAGTAGGCGGCTATCGGCAGGTAAAAGGTAGATCGCGATAGTCTGTATCAACCGAGCGCCTTAACGGTAAGAGTTGTACTACAGAAACAGTTGAGCATCGCTAGGCTACGGCATTAGTGCAGGTAAAAAGTAGGCCGCGGACTATGCCAGTGCAACTGATCTGCCTAGTGGAGACATGGGAGTAGGAGTAGAGGGGATAGTGGGGTCCATCGACGATCTTCTTCTAATTATCTTTGCGAGAGATTGTCTACCAAGCTTTGGACTGGGCAGGATGTGACGTCGCTTGTAGGTCGCCCACCTAAGGGGCATTTCCGACTACTGCGTTATGCAATCGGTTTATTTATTACTAGATTTGTTGTTGTATTTTTAGTTCAATCTAAAAAAAAACATTCCCAGTTCAATATCCTGAAAATTTAACAGCCCAACTAAATGAAAAAATTGCCGCAGGAGAAATAACGAATTTTAAATTCGCTGATTTCAAAAATGTCTGTCTGTAATTTTTTCTTTTTATTTTTGCAATTGATTCTTTATTTTCAATTAAATTATTAAAACCCAAATTTTCTGGGTAAAATAAAAGTCAAATAATTTTGTTTTAGGTAGTTGTGTGTGTGGTTGGAATATTGACTGCGAAACCTATGGTTTCATTCGCCTAATCATGTTTGACTTTGATTCTTAACAATGATTAAAATAAAAGCTATTAATATTTAAAATTTACATTATTAATATTTTTAAAACAATATCACTACGTTAAAAATTCTACATTATACAATTGGTAAACTTACAAACATCATATTTTTTTTATTTATTTATTTATTTTTTTTAATTTTATACAATTTTGTATACAATTTTCTAGTAGAAGGTATCCAGTTTCGTATCCATGCATCCAGTGCCCAGTGGTTGTTTATCCAGTATTATCCAATTCCGCAAGCAGTGTTTTTTTTTATTTTATTTTTTTTTGTTTTATTTTTTTTTATTTTTTTTTATATTTTCAATATTTTTCTGTATTTCTTTTTATTATATTGTCTAATATTATATTTTTTTTATTGTTGAAATGCTTTCTTTTTATTTTTCATTTATATACAAGTTTTGGTATACATTGGTCTTTATAAATTATTGTTTCATATTCTTATTTTTAAACTGCTTATGTATTGATACAGCAACTTATAAACTTCTAAATTGTTAGAAACTATTAACCCATAAAGGTTGATGGGTTTTACTAAAATTTTTATTTTCATAATGGTTTCCATAAAAACATTGGTCTTTATTCTATTTTTACTACAATTTAATATCATATGTTCTAGTGTGCCATATTCTCCACATTCGCAGTTTGGGGAATTTACAATTTTTAATTTAAATAAGTGAGATGGTGCTAGGGAATGATTGAATCGAATTCTACAGATAATTCTGATTGCATCTTTTTTTGTTATAAAATTACAGAACCATGGTTTGGTAGGAATTTTCGGCTGAATGCCTTTATAAAAAAGTCCCTTGGTGGAATGATCATATTTATTCATCCATTCCTGCCTAATTATATTTTTTGAAATAATATAAAGGTCTTCAGGAACTAATGAATAATTTACAACAGTATCGGAATCTAATGCTTCCTTGGCCAGTATGTCTACTTTTTCATTGTGGATGATCCCACAATGAGCTTTAACCCAAACAAACTTAACTATTTTTCCTTCCTCATACAAGTATTTAAAATTAATTAATATATTTTGTAAGATATAATTAATATTAATATTAGTAGATATGTTTGAAAGTTTATGTAAAACACTTTTACAATCTGATATTATTAAAAAAAATTTTTTATTAAATAATTTATTTTTAATATATTTTAATGCTTCTAATATAGCGAGTTGTTCAGCTGAATAACTTGAAAATTCACTCGGAAGTTTTTTTGCCTCGAAATAGTCTCGTGTAGGGTCCCAAAATGCACAGGACGTTTTATCGTCTTTTTTTGATGCATCTGTAAATATGATATGATAATTTTTAAAATCATTTTCTATGTCTGAATTAAACATCACATTTCTCAACGACATGGGGTAATTAGAATAATCTCTTAGAAAACGTATGTCTATTTCAGGCACATCAGTTAAGTTTGTTTGGTATATCGGTAACAGTTCGTTTTTATACATATTGTCTTTATATTGTAAGCAGCCTTGATATGATTTACATAAAACCAGTGATTCTTTTTTCTGCCAGTACTTATTAGTTAAATCCATTATAAAAAGGTTGTGAACTTTATTAACTAGACTACTATTTTTAGATGAAATTTTGCACAAAAATTTATTACAGAGATATTTTCTTCTTAGCTCTAAAGGCATTTCGCAACATTCTACTTGAAGATTTGAAATTGGTGTACTTTTAAAGGCTCCAAGGGATAATCTTAGACATTTATTCACTAAATTATCTAACTTTTTTAGGTTACTGGAGGCTGCTTGAGAGTATAGAAAGCATCCGTAATCCAGAATTGATCTAATAAATGACCTGTATAATAACAGGGACATTTCTGAATCGGCTCCCCAACTGTAAGAACTTACAGCTCTTAATATATTTAATCCTTTCTCGGTTTTTTTTAATATTCTTTCTATGTGCTCTTTCCAGATTAATTTTCTATCAATTGTTACTCCTAGGTATGTTACGTGGGAGATGACGGGAAAACTATGGTGTTGTAAAACGTTTTAAACATTTCGTGAGTGAAATGTTTAAACTTTTCTCGTGACACCATTGGTTAAATCGAAGAAAAATTGATTTAAAGATCTGTAACCAGATTCAAATTCACAATTATCAATGTAAATGCATATATCGTCAGCATATTCCAGTATCTTAATATCCCTGAATTCGTCTGTTAGCTTTTCTAGGTCAAAGGTAGAGATTGTATACAATATAGGACTTAAAACGCTACCCTAAGGTAATCCCAGACTTGTTGTTCTTGTATCTAAAATTTCCTCATTTATTTTAAGGTTAATTATGCGATTACGATATAATTTTATTATTTTTCTAGAAAATTCACAACTAAAACCAATTCGCACCATTTGGTTTTAGGTAGTTGGAAATCCTTTTATCGTAAAACCCTAATTTTCCATACCTGCCGAACCCCCACAACCGAATATCACTACCTGGACTCTATAGGTAATGTGTATCTATACCCTTATCAGTTTCAGTTTACAATTAGTCTTTATGAGTGAATTTGTGATATCATTTTGTGTCCTTTGTCGACAATGTTTATCGATTTGTGTGTTTTGCTGACAGTCCACTCGTCAGAGCCCTAAAAATCATAGGAACAAGATGAATTGTGCCGAGAATATTAATTTTGGGACTCCAAAAAGATGCAAAAAGGTTTACCACTTTTCTCTCCGGGTTTCCCCTTAAAACCGTCCTCTTAGGGGGGTAAAAACGTAAAAAAAATCGATTTACCAATGTTTAATAAAATTTGTATTAGCTCGATGGTAAAAATTTGATATTTTTTAATTTAAGTGTTCTATCAAAAAAAGTCAAATGCGTTTTAAAGTTAAAAGAGGAGCTTTCGTATCCAGTTTTTTGTATTCGCCGCGAATAAACTCAGTTTTTATAAAAGTGTTAAATAAATTAACGTAGCGTGATTTTTGCCATTTTTTACGATTATTAATACAATTATAGTAGTAAACCTTTTTTTGGGGTCCCAAAATTAATTTTCGGCAAAATTCAGCTTGCTTTTATGATTTTTAAGAGGTTCAGTGGCATTTTCATGTAACAATATTTAGTAACAAAATAATTAGGATCATGGCATCTACAAACAGACACTGAATGGTTAAATTAACAATGGTTTTTTGTAATAATAATATTAATATTATGTGCTGAGTTTATTTTAAATGAAAACTAAAAACCTGTATTCCATCTTGAGGAAAAGGTCTGTTTTAAACAAAACCAGGATAAATCTTGAGCCCATTTTATATAAGGTGTGGTAATTCAACGTTAACTATTCTTCTTCTTCTCGTGCCACTCCTAGCGGAAATTGAAAATCATCATGGCCACTGCGACTTTGTTAGCAGCGCGCCTAAAAAGTTCAATCGAACTACACCAGAACCATTCACGTAGATTACGAAGCCACGATATTTTTCTTCTTCCCACACTTCTTTTGTCCTTAATTTTGCCCTGCATGATGTTTCTTAAAAGTTCGTACTTTTCACCTCTCACAATGTGCCCCAAGTATTCCATCTTTCTAGTTTTTATCTCATTTAGAATTTCGCATCTTCTGTCTAAAGTTTGGAGTACTTGCGTGTTAGTGACGCGGTCCATCCATGATATTCTGAGAATGCGCCTATAGCACCACATCTCGAAAGCTTCGATGTTTTTTATGGTCAACTGTTTTAGTATCCAAGCCTCAAATCCATATAACAGGGTAGAAAAGACATAACACCGCAGCATTCGTATTCGTAACTTTATATTGATATCACGATTGCAAAAGAGTTTGCGCATTCTATTAAAGACTGATCTAGCGATTTCTATTCTACATCTAATCTCTTTTGTTTGATCAGTATCGTCTGTGATCCAAGCACCTAGATATTTATAACAGGGCACACGCTCAATCGTTGTATTGTCTATTACAAGATTGGCTCTGATGTTCTTTGATTTCGTGATTACCATAAATTTAGTTTTTTTCAAATTAATTTTCAAGCCGTAACTGTTACAGTATATATTGAGACTTTGAACGAGATGTTGTAGTTCTACTAGCGTTCCCGTTGGGAGAACTGTATCGTCAGCATACCTTATATTGTTGATCGTCTCACCATTTATTATCAGATTAAATAAAAGTGGCGATAAGATAAATCCCTGCCGGACTCCTCGACGGATTTGAATTTCTTCTGTTAGTCTGCCCTCAACATTGACATTTGCTGTTTGATTCCAATATAGATTGCATATAATTCGAATATCTCGGCTGTCTATATTTTTCTTTATTAGAACTTGTCTTAGTGGTTCATGTTGTACTTTATCAAAGGCCTTTTCGAAATCAATAAAGCAGGCGTAAATTTCTTGGTTCATGTCTAAGCATCTCTGTGAGAGAACGTTCATTGCAAACAGAGCCTCCCTTGTACCGAGCCCTTTTCTGAATCCCATTTGAGTGTTACTGATGTCTACGTATAATTTCCTATAGATCCTATATATGTTAACTATATACATACCTAAATGTGGTCAGGCAACCTCTCTCAATTTGGCTTTCATTTTACAGGCATTTTGTATACTATAAAATATGATGATTTTTATATATAAAAAAATTCCGTATTTTATCGCTAAAAAACCCATAAATACATTTTTAATGTAAAATTTTCCGCTAAATACGATCCCGGTTATAAAATTAGCACAACTTTTAAGGAAAATTCGGAGATTTTGAAAAACCCTCTTTTTCTTAAAACAATCATCTCAAAAAAATTTTTCTTCCTTTCAAAATTTAGGAAAAATTGTTAAAAAATATATACTTAAAGGGAAAAATAACCAACTTTTATATCAAAGGTTACGTCTTTTTCAGTAATTTTCCCTTCATTTTTCTCAACCCAAATGCCATTCTGAACACAGATTTGGATTTCCACAAAATTTTACACAAAATAGTGTATTTTATTATGATTTTCAGCAATTAATGATTTGAGTAATTTAAAAAAAAAACATTAGGCAAGGAAGAGAAACACTAAACTTATCAATTTTTCGTTGCAAGATTAAACGCTGTGAAACTTTTTGCATTTGATTCAGGAAAGTGTCAAGAAAGTTTGTGAACAAAATTCATGGTGGTTAAATGAAACTTGCAGTTTTGATTAGCCCAGAAAATTGAGCTTTTTGGACCTCTGTAACAAAAACCTATATGTTTTCCGCAGTCAATTTTCTTGGACTTTGGACAAATTAATGTCAAAAACGGTCAATTTTTAATTTTTTATCCTATCAGCAAAAAGTGACTCATTTGAAACAAATTTGATCTTCAAAAATCCAAAAAACTGTTTTATTATGGGTTTTTGGGGATTTTCTATATTTTATAAACTTCAAAATAGTTCAAAGCAACATTTTTTACGATTTTGGCGGGGTAAAACATATTTTTTGATATCGACATAACCTGAATCAAGTTTTCTCATATTTTTACTTTTTATGTGATTAAAAGAAGATTTATTTAGTTTTATAAGTCGAAAAAAGCGTATAATTTTTTTTGGAGGTGGCTGCAGGTATATATATTTTTTTAATTTGTTTATTTAATCAAAAACTATATTTTTCATTTTTTTTTTCAGATTTTTTCGTATGGTACGTAATCTTTAAGAATTCGAAAAAAAAATTTGTGTGTTTTGGGGGATTTTCTCCATTTTATAGACTTACAAAATAGATCAAATCAAGGTTCTTTATAGGTTAGCTCTAACGCTAAGTCTCTAAATTAAATAAGGCCTTTAGGACAGTCAAACAATTTTCGAAACACCTTTAAACCGCCCAAAAAAACCATCGTCGTCACGGTTTTGGCGAAATTAAGCATTGAATTGACTTAAATAAATAAACATGAAAAAACTGAATTTTGGAAGTGAGGACATTTTGCCTGTTTTAACGGGTGTACCCTTTGGAATCTTAATATTTGTTGGGAATAAGCCACAATTGAAGTTTAAAAAAAGTGTATTGACATTTTCATCCAATAATCCCATTAAAATAGTAATTACTTTAAGATTTTCTGTAAGCCATAAGAAGTAATTTTCATAAATGTCGTGTAAGCAGTTTCTGATATATAGGCACACCCTGTATGATAAACCTCCAAATACTGATATATTTTGAAGCAAGTCAATTGCGTTTTACATACATTTAAAAAAATACTAATATAATCCTATAAAATAGATATAAAATTATCAGAAATCATTATAACAACTCTTCCTTGAATGACTCTCTCCCTAATACCCTTGACAGTGACAAAAATAAAGCCATTATCAAACCTTTCTTAAGAAACATGTGATATAAGTGATATAAAACATACATAATAAATATCTGCGTTATACTTTATTGGAAAAAACCGGCAGTTGTACTTCCTGGTAATACTAAATTTTGAATATTTTATCTGTTGAGTGTTTTTAAATTATTGCTATTAAGAAACGATGCAATACAGTGTGGTTGATGATTTTTATCTTGTTTTTTGTTTGAAAAATTTGACACTTATCTTGTTTTGGTGGGTTTTATGTCGATATTTTAAATGTGATTAAATTTAAAAGTACGAAATAAAAATAAACAATGACTTGTAAAGAAAAATTATTTCCAAAAAAAGTGTTCATTTAAAAAGTGATTTTTTAGTATTTGTTTAAGTCTCAATGGCGCAGCGCTACAATTTTGAGTTGTATCAATGCTATACACAATGTAGCATCGTTCGGTCTATTAAAATTAATAGACTTAAGGTGGCTAGAACACCTTGAAAGAATGGACACTGGAGACCCCCAAAGACAGTATATCAAGAGCGAGTAGGAACCATGAAGGAATTGAACCAGGAAGGACTTGAGGAATCTAGAGGTCAGAAATTGGAAAGCCAGGGCGAAAGATTAGGGGAATGGAGACTAATTTTTGACAGGCCAAGACCCATCCAGGGTTGTAGAGCCAAAAATGATGATGATAACGTTTTTATTTATGGATCAATTTAATATTTTTTTAACAAATAACAGCAATACCATAATATTAGGTATCATTCTGATTTCCGAACAAGGACAGGGACAAGGGACAAGGATAGGTTTGTCTTATTGGTCGCTCATAACCAGGCGCCGACCCTCGCTCCCACCATAGGATCGTACCATAATCGATCGATTCTTCTTCTTCTTCTTATGGTGCCCGATTCCAATTAGTGGATGTTGGCGACAATTCTGGCATATTCCTCTCAATCTTGTGTGGCTCTAAAGAGTGCATGGACGTCGAGGTTTGTCCAATCCCTTATGTTTTTAAGCCATCATCAATCGATCGATATCCTTAAAGACACTGTGTGGTGAAATAATACAGTTTTTGAATTTCACTCAAAATTCTTTTGTATGCAAGGTTGGGTAGGTCCCTATCATACGATTTCTCTATAGTAAAATGCTAAGGCGAGCGTCACGGACGTAACGTCCACGAAATAACGGTCTTCACATTGATTCATTACTCTCTATCAATTCGTTTCTAGTCATCATACTAGTCATAACTAGGCTTGCACCAAATACGACCACAGAAGACTTGAAGCGGCTTTTAGACCCAATTTTAAAGAAGTACGGTGTGAGTCTCATCCATCTAAACACCCTGAACTTTATACGTCGATGAAAGTTACCATCAGAAGAGATGAACTGAAAAAAGCTTGGAAGAGGGAAGTATGGCCATCTGGTACCCTCGTGTCTCATTTTTTAGTAAAAACGAGGATGTCAACAAGGCAGATGGATCCTCAGAATCAGAATTAATGATACAAACATTGCAGACCCAAAATCTAAACATTTTCTATCAAAATGTACGAGGCCTACGCACTAAAACAAGTGACCTATATACCAATGTTCTTAGTGAAGATTTTGATATAATCCTATTAACTGAAACATGGCTTATAGATGGAATCTCCAATGAAGAACTTTTTGATAATTGCTACATAGTCTTCCGCAAAGATAGGGCCAGTGGCAAGACATTTGGTGGTGGAGTTATGGTAGCATTAAAAAAGAAATTTATTGTAGAAAGTATTAAAGTTAATTGTAATATAATTGTTCAGTGCTTGTTACTTAAGGTAAGGTTTAAAACATATTTATTTTATGTCTCCTGTGTATATATACCTCCTGGTGTAAGGTTAGATATTTATGAAGAACTTTTAGAACTTTATAACCAAGTATTGTCAGAAAATATTAATATTATCATATTTGGAGATTTTAATATTCCTGGATTTATTAACTTAAGTTGTGAAAAGAGCAGCTTGCTTAAAGCATTTCAAAATCTAAACAATTTAAATCAATATAATACAATTTCAAATTGTAAAAATAAACTGCTTGATCTTATACTGTCAAACATATCCATAACCAATCTAACTAAGTCTGGGTCTCCTTTGGTACCTGAAGATTATTATCACCCGGCACTAGAAATGTTACTAGAATTTAAAGATAATTCATACACTGAGAGTAATATACAACAGTCTTATAGGTATGATTATGCCAGGGGGACTTTAATCTTCTGTTTCAATTAATAAGGGACACTGACTGGTCAGATATGTATAATTGTATAACTGCTACAGATTGTATTAATCAATTTTACGATAAATTGTATGACTGCATTGATCAAGCCATCCCGAAGAAAATTATTAAAAATAGACAAAAACAGAAATATCCAGCTTATTTTAGTATAGACCTTATTAAAAAACTCATACAAACAAACAAATTAAGCAAACATATAAAAATAAGGAAAGCTAGTGCTATCGATAACAATAAATTCAAGAGTCTTAGAAATACTATTAAAAAGCAAATCAAAAATGAATTTATGCAACATCAAAATAATATTGAAGATAACATTTGCATTAATTACTAGTTAACTGGAATAAGCCACAATTAAAGATAAAAATACGTTTATTGACGATTCAATTTCCACTCGGAAAAAAGTAGGAGACAAACCATCGGTTTTCTCAAGAGGTGTTTAAATGATCATACATATACAGGCCCTCAGGGTATTGCCATGGCTTTCTCTCATCATTTTAGCTCAATTTATCAGGTATCATCCACATATCAGGATAGTTCACAGTAAAGATTAATAATCTAATTATTTTCAGATCTTGATTGTTAATTCCTGTTTCTTTTAGTATTTGAATCATCTTCGCGTGCTGTACTTGATCAAACGCTTTCTCGTAATTAACCAAACATGCGAATACGTCGCAGTTGACGTCGAGTTGACTCTTATTAATGGGCGATTTTAATGCAATGTTGGATTAGAAGATACTCTTAATATTAATGGAAAGTTTAGTGAGGAAGAAATAAAAGAGGAGAATGCTTGATGCAGTTATATCAAGAGAAAAAATTTGGACGTCTCTAAATTATCAATAAAATACTATTGTAGGAAACCAAAATGACTATCTAATAGTCAAGAGCTAGTTAAAAACTGTATATACTTAAGAGGCCAATACTTTTCCAGGTGTTGATATTCGATCAGACCATACAGTTAGGCTAAAAAAACTACAAAACTCAAAAATTTCTGAAAGCATTTTTTTTCTTCAAAATTTCAAAAATTTTTCTTTTATTTTAAAACCATTTTTTTTAAATAAGCACGTTGAACCGGTATAAAAACTTATACCGGAAACGATTAACTGCATTTGGGGTACTAAAATAGGGGTGATTTCCAAATCAATTTTCCAAAAAAAGGAACCAACTTTATTTTGAGAGTAACTTGCTTCGTTTTGATGCTAGTGTTACGATAAATATGTCTCATAAATATTCTTATATGTTCTAGATTTTACCTGATGGCAGAAATTCCAGGTAATACCTACCTGAAACGATGGGTCCCCCTCCGATATAAAAAAAACCTGCTTTTGTTGGAATTCCTTCGATGGAAGGTCATCGAATCTTCGCCGTGATTCCAGAATAACGGCACTTTATATTTAAATAGATATTTTATGTAAACAGCAGTCAGTCGAAAATAAATTGTTGTAACGAATAAGTGGTATAATAAATTGATATAAATTATTGTGTTTTTGTGAATTAGAATAAGGGAAATAAAGAAATAAGGCAAATAAAGTAACAAACAAAAACAACGCTTTTTTTTAATACTTTCAAAAGTTTTGATGAGTTTTCCCCGAAAAGTGCTTCATTTTTTGGTTATTTCACGTTGAAATATTTAATTTGGAATTTGATAAATAAGAACCGATTTTTTATGAGCAGCAACTGTGCTTCTACTAGGTCTACAGACTTTATAAGGTACACAATTTATTTTGTTTTTTATAAGTCTACATTTTTGCTATGATCATTTTGTTCGATAAACACTTACTTCTTGAGTTATTTGTGAAAAACCGTCTGAAAACGTGATTTTTATTTGAAAAAGTGGAACATTTTCACAACTCAAAAAGTATTAATTACTATTTAACTGGGAATAAGCCACAATTAATGGAGTTATTACCATTATGTACTGATAATACATATTTTCAACTAAATAATGAATTCTATAAACAAAATTTTGGTCTAGCAATAGGCTCTAGTTTATCTCCATTCTTAGCCGATATATTTATGGAAGATTTTGAAACAAATATCATTTCTAAACAAAATTTCAAACCCACAGTATGGTGGAGGTATGTAGATGATGTATTATCAATATGGCCTCATGGATCAGAGTTGTTGGACACATTCCTAAATGATATAAACGATAAAGAAGAGACAATAACATTTACCATGGAAAAGGAATATAATAACACGCTACCTTTCCTGGATGTTTTAATCTCTAAGAACGATACTGGATATGAGACTCAGGTGTATAGAAAACCAACACACACCAATAGATATTTAGATTTCAAATCAAATCACAATATTAATGTAAAAAAGGGAATAATTAAATCCTTATACGATAGAGCCAAAATTACTTGTTCTAACGAAAATTCGTTCTTGGAGGAGAAACATTTGTTAACATCTGTTTTATTAAAAAATGATTATCCTTTATCGTTTATAAATAAGAATTTTCAACAATCGATCGAATAGAACAGAACAACTTAGAACGAGATCCTACAGCATACACAAGGAATAATATGAGGAAAATAACAATACCGTACATAAAAGGATTATCGAAAAAACTTAAAAGGATAGGAAATAAATTCAACATTTCAACAACATTCAAAACAACAAACACGTTGAGATCTATTTTGTCCAAAACCAAACCTAACAATGAACAAGAAAGGACAAAGAATTGCATTTATAAAATACCTTGTGAATGCGATCAGTTTTATTTAGGTGAATCATCAAGGCCATTAAATGTTAGAATAAGTGAACATCAATCTTATATTAAAAATAGAGAATTTGATAGATTTCAAATATGTAAACACGCATGGGATAATGAACATAGGGTTCAATGGAATAATTCAAATGTAGTCCTAAAAGAAACGGATGGTAAAAAAAGAAAAATCAAAGAAGCGGCTCTAATTATGCTAAATGAGGCCAATTGTGTTGCAAATTCCTCGGCAGAATGTAGTAGGATCTGGTTACCAATATTAAAAGAGGACGCTATTAATAAGAAAATACCGGTATTAGTAAGTCAGTAACATATAGAGGATACATCATTTATGTTTTTTAAATAACGTAACATATAAAATCAGAATTTTGATGTTTGTTGAAGGTAAACTAAATTGACAAACAAATACTTACAATGTCGGGATAGTATTATGAGGTTTTTTTCCTGGTTTTTCCCTCATAATTTACTATGGAATCACTAACAGGAGAATTTTACTGTCATCATGTCATGTGTTTGTCTTTTAAAGACGAATTACATGCTATGATTTTTTCTGACGGATATTCTCAAGTTAAAGTTGATTTCATGTAATCAAATGAACTATCTTATAATATAAGTAAAGTCGTCCCAGGAGCGCAACTCAACAATATTGGCAATATCATTTTAAAGTCGTCTACTTTAAAATGCATAATGTATGTCTGAATTGTCAATATAAATGAGCCAGATAAAATTAAATTATTAGAAGAATTTTTCACTATGTAACAAAAAACAAAATTTGTTTAATTTACTGTTTGTATTTTGAGAACGATTTCCGAAGTGGAAATTGAAACGTCAATAAACGTATTTTTATCTTTAATTGTGGCTTATTCCCAGTTAAATAGTAATTAATTTACAATGCCACAAGAAAATAGCTTCAGAACAACATCAAAAAGTATTGACTTTGAAATGAAACAACTGAAACAACAACAACTATCAATTTCAAAAGTAAACTAAACAAAGCAACTAAACAAAAACAAAAAACTAAAAAAAAGTACTGGAGTATAAGCAGAACTGGATGACACAAAAATTTTTAGACCTACTGGTCGTGAGTAGACAATATAAAATTAAAATAAATAAAAATACAATAAAATACAAAAAGTAATATTACTATCTAAAACAATACCACGAACGGAGAAGAAAAAACGAAATAAGTTTTTGGTTCCTTATCGAAAGCAAATAAATAATAAAGATTTGGCAGAGGTCTTTACCCCTATAACGGTATAATTCGTGAATAAATGATAACAAATGACACACGTGTACGAGTCGTGCGATAACCTAGAAATGTACGTCGTATATTTGTCATAAAACCGGAACACCCGGTATATTCGAATCACAAAAACACACAAAATACCTAAATATAAATGTCTGTTTATCAATGGAGAGCAAACAAACTGATTAAAAACAGTTTTTAACCTAATTTCGATAGCGATATGTAAATGAATTGGTATGTTGTGTGCAGCGAACTCAAAAATAGTAAAAACTTGAACTTAGCGACTTTTATTTTATCAGCGTTTATCGTCGTCGTGTTATCAACAAGACAGTATACCTACTGTCTTATATACAGGGGATTACGAACTTCGTGTATCTACAGGTTGTTGTAAAACGCGTAATTGTTTCAATGATACGGCGGATTACGCAAAAATTGTTTTTCTAGATATGTAAAGTCTTCTTTTGTAAGTGATGGCAAGGTCAGGATTTGAACAGTAAAGCAAACATGGTTAAATACTATAAACAATTACATAAAAACAAAAATTTATACAATACAGTTATACCAGACATAGGTAAAATATTTATTAAAAAACCTTGAAAGAAATTATGAAAATCCATTAATAAATCTAAAAAAGCTTAGCAACCAATATTAAGTTAACTTATTCTAAAAACCAATATACAGCTGCTTTATTTGTATACATTTCTGGAGCATATGACAACGTTATTCTCGACCTTCCGCTTGACCAACTTGTTAAATTAGGAGTGCCTAGTAAATGTGACTACGTTTTAATAAACAGAAGATTTCGTAACGCTATCAAAAGAATCGCAGCATATCCAGGTGCTGATATTGCATCCGATCATAATCCGATAATAGCAGATGTGAGGTTAAAACTAGCAAAAATTAAGAGAACAAATACAAATACCAGCACACCTATAAATACAAGAGAACTGATGAGAGACGAAAATCTGAAGAAGAGTTATGCGAATCAAATTAATGAAAGAATGCGAGTAATAGAACAAAATGATGATATCGAAGAGATGGTCAATGATATTAAAGGAACGATTCTGGCAGTAAACAGGGAAGTTAAAACACAGATCAGAAAGATAAATCATAACGAATGGATGACGGACGAAATTATGGATCTAATGGAAAAGCGAAGGCAACATAAACAACAACGTAATCAAGACAAATACAAACAGATACACAAAGAAATCCGTCAGAAAATTAAGAAAGCAAAAGAACGTTGGATGGTGGAAAGGTGCAACGAAATAGAACAATTGCAGGAAAAAGGAGATAGTTTTGGACTACATACGAAGATCAAAGAAATATCGAATATACACAAAAGCCACCACAGAACAAGAATACGCAACGACAGAAACGAATACATAGAGTCAGAAGAGGAGATAGCAATGGCGTGGAAAGAATACGCAGAAAGCCTTTTTAATGACGAAAGACCAACACAACCAACGCGCAAACTTCCTTCCGAAAACTTATCAGGGCCATCAATAATGCGAAGTGAAATAGAATATGCAGTTAGAACCACAAAGATGCATAAAGCAACAGGTCCAGATGAAATTAATATAGAAGCAATAAAACTACTAGACGAGGAGAATATCGAAATCTTGGTAAGGCTGTTCAATAGAATTTATGATACTGGTTACATTCCGCGAGAATGGCTGCAGTCATCCTTTGTGATGATCCCAAAAACAGCTAATGCCACAAAATGCAATGAACACCGCTTAATCAGTTTAATGAGTCACTTGTTGAAACTCTTCCTTAGGATATTACACTCAAGAATGTACAAGATACTAGAAGAACTTAGCGGGTCAACACAATTCGGTTTTAAGGGAGGACTAGGAACAAGAGAGGCAATTTTATGTTTGAACACCTTAATACAAAACTGCTTAGATCAACGAAAAGATGTCTACCTCACCTTCATCGACTACGAGAAGGCATTTGACAATGTTAAACATGATATCATGATGAAACTACTACATAGGGCCAACATTGACCAGAAGGAGATCAGAATTATTCAGAATCTATACTGGAACCAAATGGCAAAGGTGAGGATTGATCGAGACCAATATACGGATGAATTTGAAATCCGGAAAGGTGTCCGCCAAGGCTGCATACTCTCTCCGATGCTTTTTAATTTATATGTTGAAAATATATTTGCGGAAGCATTAGGAAGATACGGAATTAGGCATTAAGGTGAACGGCATACCAATTAGCAACCTACGCTATGCGGACGACACAGTGATTATAACTGATAATTTGGAAGATCAGCAGTTATTACTTGATAGGGTGAATAGCATAGGTAAAAAATATGGCCTCAAAATCAACATTTTGAAAACGAAATATATGGTCATTAGCAGAAACCCTCCAGAAAACCCGATAATATGCATAGGTGACAATCGTATAAATCGCGTGAAAACTTTTAAATACCTTGGCACCACAATCAATGACCAATCGGATCCACAACACGAGATAAAAACCCGAATACAAATGGCAAGACAAGCTTTTGTGAAATTCAGACCGCTCTTATGTAATCAACACCTAAACTTCGAAATACGCTACAGAATGGTCAAGTGCTACATATGGTCCATCTTGCTTTATGGTATGGAAACGTGGACTTTGAAAAAAAACATCTATCAACAAACTTGAAGCATTTGAAATGTGGTCATTGAGAAGAATGATGCGCATACCTTGGGTGGATAGAGTTCGAAACGATGACGTCCTTAATAGAGCCGGCGTGGAAAGAGAACTCTTTGAATTAATTAAAAAACGCAAGATTGGTTACCTTGGGCACATATTGAGAGGAGCAAAATATGAAATACCACAGTTAATCCTACAAGGGAAGATCGAAGGTAGGAGAGTAGCCGGCCGCAAACAATTATCCTGGTTAAGGAATATTAAAGAATGGACAGGAATACACTAATACAGGTGAGCTGATTGGCCCAAGAATAATTAACAAAGGGTTACCTCAGGGCTCAGTTCTTAGTCCCTTACTATTTAACTTGTATTCATTAAACTTACATACTATGGGAATGCAGTTTAACATTTTACAATATGCTGATGACTTCTGTTTCTATGTTGAGAAAAAGACTTTTCAACGATGTATTAATGCCCTTAAAGTAAATATGTCTTATTGCAAAAAGTATTTTGATAGTCATGGGCTTGGAATCTCACCTAAGAAGCCAGGTGTAGTAGTTTTTTCAAGAGACAGGTTACCAAAAGTTAGTACGTTAAAATTCTCCCAGTTACAAATTTCTGTATATAACAATTTTATATCAATACAATAATACAATATCCTTAAGGCCGTTAATCGATACGATTGGGGAGCAGACTCGAAAATAAACGTATTATTTTACAGAGCATATACCAGATCAATTTTATACCATGGAAGCTGTTTCTACGGATCAGCGACAAAATCTCGTTTGGTTAAACTGAATCGAATGGGATACAAAGCTTTAAAGTTTGTCCTAGGAGCTCTCAAATATACTCCCACATCAGCCCTTTTGGCAGAATTTAACAAGCCACCTTTACATTTAAGATCTTTATTTTTGGAAGAAAAATTTATTCTTAAATGCTAGTTTAATAATCAAAACGGCTTATTATAAAAAATATCTTGTCTCTCTGTTGGAAATCTAACAAACAAATAGTGGTCAAATAAAAACTCTCCTACACTAGCAATTGCTTTTCCCAACTTATCACAATATTCATTCAATGGAAAAGGGATTTCATTCTTTGGCTCCAATTATGACATACTTTATGAATATAAACCTGTTATAATAATTCCTTTATCTATTTCAATTGTTCACGAGATTTAGTACTACAGAACTATAGATGGCTCAAAATCGACTGCTGGTGTTGGCTGTGCCATTTACATCGACAATATTAAAGAATATTTTCAGTACAAATTAAAATCAGATTGCTTAATATTCACAGCTGAATTGTAGCCATTTCCTGGCATTGGATTGGATAATTAATAGCACATTATATTATTATATATAAATATATATATATATATATAATATATATATATATATATATATATATAATATATATATATAATTTTATCTGACTCACAGTACGTCCTCATCGCAATAAGACACTTTTCTAAACACATATATACCAACAGACTTGTAGATGAGTTTGGAAAGCTAAGGATCCTAACTTCTCTAAAAAGAATTGTTAACTTTGTGTGGGTTAAAGGTCACTCATTCCAGGCAATGAAAAAGTAGACCATTTGGCTAAAGACGATACTTTAGTGGAAATAAAATACAACCAGTTGCCCAAATGGGATTTAGTATTAGCTAGGAAGAAACATGTTAGACATAATTGAGAAATTAAGTGGCAATCCTTTACTAACAGTAGCCTAACTAGAAAAAAATCTTTTTAATGCCTACTCCGAAGAGATCCTGAAAAAACCTCTTGAGGGTGAAACAGCTGGAATAAAGGTAAATGGAGTTCCCATTAACAACATTAGATATGCGGACGACACTGTGATCTTAGCAGAAAATATTGAAGATCTTCAGAGATTTGTGACCAGAATAGCGGAGTTGGAAAAGAGTATGGTCTAACAATGAATGTCAAGAAGACGAAATTTATGAAAATATTAAAAACTCAAAGAAATAACGAGAATCTTCTAATAAACGGAACCAACGTCGAACAAGTGGACAAATATGCATATCTGTGAACAATGATTAACTCCAAAAATTATTACTAGTGTTGGCCAAATGCAAGAACAAGACGAGACTTAGACAGTCTTGGTCTTGGTCTTGCACCAATACACCTGGTCTTGGTCTTGGTCTTGTATTGCACTCGCGATCTTGGTCTTGGTCTTGCAGCAAGAGTCTTGCAATTCTTGCAGTTACCCATTAGCCTATTGCTATTTATTAAACGTTACTAGGGGTTTAAAGCCACGATCTAAGCGATCACTGCCTATGCTCTAACTAACTCAGCTATCTACCATGCCCCATGGAAGTCAATCAAGCATGGTTAAGCACAAAAAACCAAATTAATGACATAAACTTGACTGTATTTTAAAGAACATCATCTGTCTAGGAAGGTATTGATGGATCCTCCACCATATATGAAATGGAAATCTTAAAAAAGATTGGTATGTGGCAAAAAATCCACATACATGTATCAAGGGCACAGATTCTTTAGGTGATAAGATACCAAACTATAATCCACTTATTAAATCAACATAAATGTTGTTAACAATCTTAGCTCTACTTTTATATAAAAAACTAACTTGAAAAAATAAAGAATAAGTAAAAAAGCAATGATAATCAAAAGTTATTTTAAATTAAGGAGATATCTACTTAATAAACATTAATTTACCAAAATAAAGTAGTAGGTACATTTTTTTTAGAAACCAGAATTTCTTTTTTCAGAAAGAAAATATTTGTAATTCCTTTTTGTGAAAAGATATTAGATGTTCCTTAAACCTGACGTGTTTCTGTTTTTCATTTTCATTTCAACCTTTCTATGTAGGCACAATTTACACAAAGCAATTTGGGATGCATGAATTATTTAAAAAAACTCATCAAATTTGTTTTAGGTCTTTTAGATCTATAATTCCAACGCTCACTACTCCGACTAAAACTATTTGAATCTTTGTCCTTAATGTCAAATTGTAAACTTGTCAAAGAAGTTTAGTGATGTCGAAAAAGTAACTACTAAAAATGTCCGTTACTATTCAATATCATAAGTATCTAATAACAATCCGAAAATTATATATCGTTACTTCATTATTCTAAATATTTCGGTATTTTGTTTACACGGTAGGTGACATTATGTTACTTTTGAATAGAAGTCGCGCTTTTTCAGCAAATTTTGTTAACCGAATGATCTCATCGCACACTCAGTAGAAACAATGTTTAGTCTAAGGCCGATAAGATTTGTTTATTTAGATTCCTCCTAACTAAATTATAATGGGAAAAAATTGAATTATTAAGTGGGTGTCTGTAAATATAAGTGTTATATTTTTTATTAGTTAAGGTGACATATTTTAAAAAAACTTCGATACAATATTACTGTCGGCGTCGCAATGCAAGATTATTATATGATTAGAGGGCGGCTATTCTCAAAATTTGGATAATTAATTTCAGAGCGAAGAAGTCGTATGCTGGAAAAGAATGTACAAAATATTTTATTTTTACATTGTAATTATGACCTTTGAGCACGTGTCAAATGTGTTTTTTTTAATGAATTATTTTGGGATGTATGTTTATGGTATTGTTCGTAATGCGCATAAGTCAGTTTTTCAAATTTTTATTATATATTTTTTTGTGTCTCGTAGAGTCTTTAAGCATATACCCGAACTACTATACTCGCTAAAACGGCACTCAGTCCTAACTGCAAGATGCAAGAGTCTCGCAGACTTAGTCTTATTCTTGCGTAAATCTTGCACGGTCAGTCTTGGTCTTGGTCTTGCTAAAATTAGACGGTCTTGGTCTTGCGAAAACGCAAGAACAAGACCAAGACTGCAAGACCAAGAACGTTTTTTGCGCAACACTAATGATTCCATTCAGGAGATGAAAATCAGAATAGAAAAGGCTAGAGCAAATTTCAACAAAATGAGAAGAGTGCTATATACAAGGGATTTAAAATTGGAACTAAGAGTTAGGTTGGCGAGGTGGTATGTTTTTTCGACTTTGTTTTATGGGAATCTTGGACCTTGAATGCGACATCTGGAATCATTCGAGCTGTGGGTGTACAGAAGAATTCTGGAAATATCTTGGACAGAACACGTCACAAACAAAGAGGTTATGAGAATGAGAAAAATACATCTTGCTCCAACTGATTATGCAGGGAAATATCCAAGGAAAGAGAAGCATAGGGAGGCGTAGAGGAGGATGGCACTTGAAGAAGAAGACATTTCTATTTCCTCGAAATTTAGGATTTAGAAGGAGATTCAATTTCTGGGAATTGCGTAATGGATGGGAGCCAGTTCATGGGTTTGAGAGCCACTTCGTGTAGGATTAACGTGGTTTTTATAGAGTTTGGGAGCCAGTTAAGGTGCGCGGATGAGAGTTAGTGCAATGAAGTGCAGTAAAAATGCATTTTTACATTAGAAAATTTCAATTACGTAACTTAGGTTAGAAATAAGATACTCATTGTTCTATCAGTTAAAAGACTGTGCAGTCCAAAAGGAACACAATAAAATAATATACTGGAAGGATAAAATTCCAAATAAAAGAATTTCTAATGGTACTAGTATAAAGTACTTTTGTTATATACTTTTAACGAACTGGTTATTCAGCAAACCATTTTCATAGCTAAACCAAAGACGGTATAAGTTAATTATAAACCGCAAGAATCGACAAGGAAATAAAAACGAGCCATTTTCCCGGTTTGTCGTCCGCATAGAATCCAACATTATTCATATTATAAAACAACAATTTACATCGTAACTTTAGGTTACAATCTGATGTGGGTCAACTTTCTCTTTAGAGGTAGAAGTGAAACCGGCATTCGATTTTTTCGCACACGGCGCGCTCGTTGGCTCAGGTTAATAACCTCACTCAGTAGTTTTACTGTCACTACTCTTCGGTTGCGTAACGACCACCGATATGGCCTTCCTCGTGTCATGCGAACAGGGCTTTTGCGAGTCAATGTTGCCAACAATGACAGCTACATTCATATAAATATAATATATATATATATATATATATATATATATATATATATATATATATATATATATATATATATATACAGAACAATATAAAAGCAAGTTAAACACTTAGTTTAATGAAACCAATGAAATTCATAACAAAGAACTATTAAATGCAAGCTCCGAAGTTGCAACCCCTAATAGAAAACGAAAATCAAAAAATAAGTTGAATCACAAAACATGCTCAAACAAAGAAAAGATCTTATGAGACAAAACAAAAGAGCCACTACAGAATTTAAAGAACTTAATTGAATAATAAGAAAACAGACAAAAGAGGACATTAAAAAATCAAGAAGACCAAAGTTAATCAAAGTTCTATTTTTCTGTGTCGAGTCCCATCTTCGATATGGCTTTCCTTTTTGGGGTTCTGGTACAGCTGCTCAATCTGATTTTCGTCTTCTTCTAATGGCGCTACATCCCTTTGTGAGTCTTGGCCTGCTGAACAATGTTCTTCCATTCAGCCCTGTCGGACACTTTCCTTCGCTACTGCCAGATGTTCATGGTTTTAAGATCCCTCTCTATGTCGTCTATCCATCTTTTACGAGACCTTCCTCTTGTTGTGTTCCCTTGGGGCTTCCATCTCTGAACTACTTTTACAGCTCGATTATCTGGCATTCATATGTGACCACTGGTCTAATTAATGTTTTGTAGATGCTAAGCTTAGATTCACGATTTAGTAACTTACTTTTTATTAAGTCTTTGTATGCATAAAAGCACTTATTACCGCTAAGAATGCGCATATTTGCATTGATCTTGTATTAATACCGCCGTTTATCTAAAGTTTTCTAACAACAGCTTCTAATCACATCATCATCATCATCATCATCATCATCATCATCATCATCATCATCATCATCATCAATCAGCCCTGAGTTGTCCATTGTTGAACATAGGCCTCCTCTAGACTTTTCCATCTGCTTCTGTTCTGCGCCTCTGCTATCCAATTGGTCACTATTCTTTTGAGGTCGTCGGTCCATCGCGTTGGGGTCTTACTCGGCTTCGGTTTTCAGCCCGTGGTCTCCACTCAAGCAATTTTTTTGTCCAACTGTCGTCTTTTATTCTTCAATATGTTCAATAATGTCTTCCACTCCGGTTCGTCTACGAACTTCCTCGTGTCTTATTCTATTTCTTAAGCTTATTCCAAGCATTGATCTCTTCATCTTTCGTTGTGTCCTCAATTTTTCGGCTGATGTTTTTGTGAGAGTTAAGGTTTCTGCTCCGTATGTGAGGACTGGTAGAACGCACTGGGTTAAAAGCTTTTCTTTTTAAATGGATCGGTATATTTGTTTTAAATACGTCTCTCATTTTTCCGAATGCAGCCCAACCCAGACTTATTCTTCTGAGTAGCTCGCATGTTTGGTTATCTCGCGTTAACCTTATTTCGTGACCCAAATACACATATTTTTCCACAAGTTCTATGGGCGACTTTTCGATTTCTATTAGCTCATTGGGGACGAGAGTGGTCATCCTTTTTGTTTTTCCATAGTTTATTTTTAAACCGACTTTCTGGGTTACTTGCTGTAGTTGCTGTAGCATAACTCTGGCTTCTCCTAAGTTGTCTGTTATGAGAACAATATCATCGGCATATCTGAGATGATTGAATATCTTTCCATCGATGCTAATACCCTTTGATTCCCAATCTAGCCATTTAAATGCGTACTCCATAACTGTTATAAATAGTTTTGGCGACAAGGTATCTCCCTGCCGCACCCCTCTGTCAATTTTTATCTTCTCAGTCATGCAATGGAGGTTAACGGTTGTTGTCGCATTTTCGTATATATTTCGAATAATATTTGCATACCTGTGATCTATTCCGCCAGATCCTTCTACCAGCTTCTAAACTTAGATTAAAAAGTGTTGTTGATAAGGATTCACCTTGTCTAATTCCATTTTCAATATCAAAGGCCTGCGGCATATCTCCATTTATTCTATCATATTGCTACGATTTTAAATGTTATGGCGTATAGAACTGTAAATATTTTATGACTAATTCTTTTTTTATTGATTCTCGTAATTTGTAGGTCAAAATCTACCTGAGACACGTTGGGTTCCCCTTCGCTATAAAAGCGACGAATACGAGTTTTCTGGAACCGCTTCGATACCAGTTGTTAGATCATTGCCGCTCTGTCTACGAGAGCCTCGTAAATACGAGATGATTCTATGGAGTTCCACTATAATGTAGAAGGTCGCCGAACTTTCCAGATAGCGGAAGTTTTTGTATATAAACGACACATTTTTATTTGTTAACCAGTCATAAGAAGCTCGGGAACCGCGATTTTAAAATGTATCGAACATAACATAAATTTGTACAGTTATTTAATAAATTAGTAATTAGCTATCGTGAGTTTTAATAAATTAGAATATAGACAATAAATTAGAATAAAGACAAATAAATTAGAACAATATAAATATACTACAATATCTTTGGAACCCTCCAGAGTTATTCGTATAAGTTTAACCAACTTATTGGGTATCCCTAACTCAATCTCTAGCTCAACCTGATGTTATTTTTAAATTACAAAAAGAGCAATACGGTATCTTTTTGGCCTCAGTAATATAACACATTGCAGAAGCTACTTAAACATTCTCGGAATTCTAACTCTTCCCTCTTTATATAATCTAGAAACTGTTTGCTTATTTCGTAAACACCTAAGTACATAATTAATGGGAAAAACCACCGTAATTGGCTGTATACCATCGTTTAAAAAAACACAGAAGTTAAAACACTTCACAATTGTGTATTTGGTATAAAAACATACAAGTACTTAAAAACTTTTAAAGTGTCGTCAACATTTAAAATTATGGCGGAACGTTTTCAATCTATACAGGTCATCTTCAGTGCCTTTGGTATTTGGTGCTAACAATATGGTGTCTATAAGACTTCCATGTGTTGGTTTAAAAATTTATCACATTTTACATTTAATAATGTTGAGAGTCTAGGTCGATGACAATGGAATTGGTTTTAAATTAAAATTTACTTTAGGCATTACATGTCTCTTAAGCTCGAATACTTGCACGTGTACTTGTCAGTTGAAACAACATGTAGTCCCTAAGAGACATGTAGTCCCTAGAGTAAATTTTAATTTAAAACCAATTCCATTGTCATCGACCTAGACTCTCAACATTATTAAATGTAAAATGTGATAAATTTTTAAACCAACACATGGAAGTCTTATAGACACCATATTGTTAGCACCAAATACCAAAGGCACTGAAGATGATCTGTATAGATTGAAAACGTTCTGCCATAATTTTAAATGTTGACAACACTTTTAAAAAGTTTTTAAGTACTTGTATGTTTTTTATACCAAAATACACAATTGTGAAGTGTTTTAACTTCTGTGTTTTTTTTTTTTAACCTAAGTACATGTTTTCTAGCAAGACCTAGTCATGGCTACTCCACCAGAAATTCAACCTTTGAGGTGTATTTACTGATCCCCTCGACTGAGTTGGAAATCTATATTATATTCGACAAAAAATTATATAACATCTATTAAGTGATAGCTGAACTAATTTCTCACTATCAAAATGAAACTTATTACGGTAACATCAACAAAATCCCTAGTTCGCAGCTTTTATTTGTAATTTTATCTTTAGGTACAGTTAATTTAAAAAATTACGGCAGTATGGATAACGAACATTTGCTTAAAATAAAGGTTTTTGGATAGGTAATCATTTAACGTAGTTATTTTGTACCTAAGTTCAATAATTATTTCACAATACCAATTTTTAGGCACGTTACCAGGTAAGTTATGACATCGATTCATTTAAGTGCAGTTATGAAAAAATACTGCTTTCTTTGGAAATATTAACTAGATATCATTAAAATATTAAGTTTACAGTTTACGTACATAATCATAAGTTGAAGATTTGTTTTAAACTAGTGACGACAACTGTACCTAAAAAGTATATAAATTTTAATATTGTGACATACCACCTTAAAAGAATATAGGTACATATCTTAGAGTACTATATAAATTATTAAAAACAAGTTGAGATACAAAAATGAACTCACTCTTCTTTATTGAAATTAGGTATAGAACCTTTTAAAGTCATAAGGAGACACGCAGAGAGTGATCTATTCATTAACCACCCTGTATCCTAAAATAAGTTAATTAAAACTATAACATGCAATATATCAAAGTTCTGGGAATTGTGTGCAGAATCTCTCTTTGCAACGTAAATCTACAACTTCTTTCCTTAAGTTCCGTAAATTGACCTATCTATTTAAAAGACCATATTATTCAGTGGAAGAGTTTCTTTATGAATAACTAAGAAATTACATGCAGTAACTTATTCTTAAACTAGTTCGTAATGTGTTTTTTATGCAATTTACAATTTCGTTAAATTTTGCAGTGGATTGTGCATTTTAATTTCTTTTATTTTGTGATAATGACGTTTCATGTAATTTTGGTAAATTTGAATTGTTATTGTTATTTTTTTGACTTTATTTAAGCTTTATCCATAAAATTGTACAATTTTCAGTGACAATAAAGCATATTTCTATTCTATTTTGTAGTATTATGTGTGTAAACACCTAAATTTAAATACAGTTAATAATAATTTAATAATTATTTAAGACAGCCAGTACTCGGCAACAGCGGAAATCTTTCGCATTGTTTGTTCTTTGGCGTTCGCAAAGTGGCTTCTCAGTGGGTAATGTGTTGGTAATCTGACCAAGGTCTCATGGGAATCCAGGGTTCTCTTGATCGTGTGAAACTATATTCAAGAGGTCGGTCGCACATTGCACTATCAAAATGATCAGAGGTTTTTGTTGGTCAATGCGAGAAAACTTCGATGGTACATTAAAAAATCTCACAGGAGAGTTATTGTTTTAAAATGTGGTTCACGAATAGGTGTAATATATTGTTTATAATGTTATTGAGTAAAGCGACTTTGTACATGATTATACTCGATTTGGAAATGTATGATAGCACAATTTGTATGACAGTAGATTAATTTCTAATTAGTTTTAGTGCTAAGATAAAATACAAAGAACAGAGAAACTGTTACTAGCAACAGAAATGGACTTCTGGAGAAGAGCAGCAGGCAAATCAAGAAGAAATCGGATACCAAATGAGAGAATACGAGAAATGATGGGAGTCAAGCATACAATAGTTGATGACATAAAAACAAAACAGTTAATATGGTACGGCCATGTACAGAAATTCCAGATGAGAGGATTCTGAAACAGATTTTGACGTGGACACCACAAGGGAGAAGGAAAAGAGGAAGGCCGAGAAGAAGCTGGAGAGAGGAAATTGAAAAAGAAACTAGAGGAAAGAGAAATCCCTCCAGGCCTATGGTTAAATAGAGAAGAGTGGCGTCGGAGAACGCTGTAAACCGATAGTAGTAGTAGCAGCTAAGATAAAATTTTAGATTATAAGTGGTCATTAAGTGTAATGCCGTTGAAATATGATACTGTTCCGCCCTTGCTACGCCCGTGATCAAATTTACTTGGCGACTCGCAGAAGGTGTTTACGAATGTTTCGAGATGTTGCGAAAGTTCCACTGAATTCTAGAAACACGTCAAAGAAAAAAGCAAACTATTTCAGTGTGTCTGTAAAGTATGGAATAAATTTAATATTTCCTAAATGAAAAGCCTTTTGGAAAAATCTAAAACACGTCGATTTTTAAGTTTAATGTTCTACATTTACAACAAAATTTCATTATAAAAGGTGATACTCATTAAGGTGTAATAATACTAACTGATTCCAAAAAGTGTAATACTCGGGGACTAATGGATACAATTTCAAAGATGAACGCTTAGAAAATAAATTATTTATTATTAATTGCAAAAAAATAGCCTACTACTAGTTTTTAGTCGAATGTAATTATTTTTAGTAACGTTCAATAACAATTAAGTAGTACCATAATTGTATTAATTCGTGAATGTTCTGTATTTTTGCTTAGAATTAATTTGAAGTAGAAGCACCAAAAGAATTTAAGGATGATACTGGTCCTGACATTATACGAGAAGAAATTGAATATGCAATGAAACAAGCTAAAGGTGGTAAATCTCCCGGGCCTGATGAAGTTCCTATCGAATTACTTAAAATTGTGAATACTGAATCTATTGATCTTCTTTTGGATCTATTCAATACCATATATAGAACAGGTATAATACCTAAAGAATGGCTCCAATCAACATTCATACTGCTTCCCAAAAAAGCCAATGCAAAGGAGTGCAATGAACATCGCTCCATAGCCTTAATGAGTCAAGTCTTGAAATTGTTTTTAAAAGTAATTCACAATAGAATACATAAGAAAATTAGATGAAGGCATAAGTAATACACAAATGGGATTTAGGAAAGGACTGGGAAACACGAGATGCACTGTTTGCATTAAGTGTTCTTTCGCAGAGATGCTTAGATATTAATCAGGAAGTATATGCCTGTTTCATTGATTTTGAGAAGGCATTTGACAGAGTGCAGCATAATCGACTTAAGACAGAAATTTTATTAAATAAAAACATAGACAGTAGAGACATTAGAATCATCTGTAACCTCTATTGGAATCAAACAGCAAAAGTGAAAGTTGAAAACGAACTGACCAAGGATATCCAGATTCGCCGTGGGGTCCGCCAAGGGTGTATTTTATCACCCATGTTATTCAATTTATACAGTGAAGCCATCTCAGAATTAGCGCTTGCCGAGATCAGTGAGGGCCTTATAATAAACGGTGAGTCACTTAATAACATAAGATATGCTGACGACACCGTCCTTCTGGCAGGAACACTAGAAGAACTGCAACAACTTGCTGAACAACTAAATATATATTGCAACGATTATGGACTAAAAATCAATTTGAAGAAAACCAAGTTCATGGTATTTACAAAAGCACAAAACATCAAAGTTAAGCTAGTACTAGATAATACAGAAATTGAACAAATATCTTCGTAAAAATACCTTGGAGCATGGATCACAGAAGATACTGATCAGACAAAAGAAATAAGATGCCGCATTGAAATTGCGCGGTCAACTTTTAATAGAATGAGAAAACTTTTTTGTAATCGCGATATCAATATATCGCTCCGGATAAGAATGCTTCGATGTTATATTTTCTCTACCCTTTTGTATGGAGTTTAAGCTTGGACACTTAAAAAATCCAATAATAGAAACCTAGAAGCATTCGAAATGTGGTGTTACCGACGTATTTTGAAAATATCATGGATGGATCGCAAAACAAACGAACAAGTTCTCGAACAACTAGGAAAACAATGCGAAGTTTTAAATTCCATAAAAATCAGGAAATTGGAATACTTGGGGCACATAATGAGAGGTGAAAAGTACGAACTACTAAGGAATATAATGCAGGGTAAAATCAAAGGTAGAAGAAGCGTAGGAAGACATAAAATCTCGTGGTTACGCAATCTCCGTGAATGGTTTGGATGCAGTTCAATTGAACTATTCAGGCGAGTAACCAATAACATTATAATTGCCAGAATGATTTCCAATCTCCGATAGGAGTGGAACTTGAAGAAGAAGAATTTGAAGTAGAAATGAATTTGATTGTAAAGCAAAATATTTAAAATACTCATATGGTTGGGTATCGAGATAAATCGCGAACTCAGATGGAAGTGTGTACTTTATTTAATGATAAATATCCAGAAATGAAATTGAAACTGAAATTGAAATGAAATTTTCGAGAAACTGGTACGGTTGAAAATGCACGCAAATAAGGTCGTCCTCTGTAAATTATGATATAATATTAGATGCTCTACTTGTTTTGAAAAAGATGCGCACACTTTGTCGTAAGTAGTCGTGTCTCATGTTTAAAACAGGTCACAAAGTATAAACTTGAAAAATGGCACCCCTTTAGATGCACACTTGTTCGGTAGTTAAAGGAGGATGATCTAGATAAAAGAAGACAATTTTAGCGAAACAATGATGAATAACTGCTAGCGAAACCCTCTCTTGGTTCAAAATATTATTTTTTCTGATAAGGCTACATTCGCATTAAATGGCGAAGTCAACCGTCAGAATTGTAGACACTGGGCAAAAGAAAACCGCAACTGGATGCTGGAACATTATACACAATACCCGCAAAAGGTAAACGTATGGGCTGGCATTGTAAGAAATAGAATGCTTGGACCCTACTTTTTCGAAGGTAACTTAAACGGACCAGCATACCTTCAATTTTTAAGGGGTATCTCGTACCTACTTTAGTTAATGTACCCCAGTAGAATTAATCCTGGATATTTTAATGAAAGTTTATGGTTTCAACAGGATTGTGCGCCTCCGCATTATGTTGTAGATGTTCGAAGGTACCTAAACGAAATTTTTTTTGAACAAATGGATTGGAAGACGTGGACATATTGAATGGCCAGCGAGGTCACCAGACCTCAATCCTTTGAATTATTTTGTGTGGGGTTATTTGAAGAATGTTGGTTTATAAAACGAAACTTGCAAATAGTGAAGACTTAAAAACAAGAATTCGTAACGAAATAAACAATATTTCTCAAGAAACCATAAACAAAGTTCTACAAAAATTTGTAGATCCTTTGGATTACCATCAAATATTTGTCTTGGTAGCAGTAGCTCAGTGGCTATGTTAGTGCTTAACAAGCTGGAGGGCCGGGTTCAAATCCGCACCGACAAAATTTAAAAATTCTAATTTAACTGAGCTGCCACCGTGCTCGGAGGGCACGTTAAACCGTCGGTCTCGGCTACGAAAGTAGTCGTTAAGTCATGTTAGGGGCGCTTGCGCGACCTGAAAACCCTAACACTAGACACTTCACTTAGCCAGAAGGTTACACAAACTTTACTTTTTTTTACTGTCAAATACAACAAATTATTTATTATAATTTATTTATAATTTATCCATATTCGAAATCAATAAAAATAAATTTTCTAAGCGTATATCTTTCAAATTATATCCCATAGACCCCCAGTATTATACTTTTTTGCAATCAGCTCATTTTTCATTCATCATCATCATCACTGGCTCGACAACCCTTTTTGGGTCTTGGCCTATTCCAGGATTCTTCTCCATTCTGATCTGTTTCTTGCTTTTTTCCTCCAGTTTTTTCATTTTTAAGGTTGTTATATCATTTTCTATTTGTTCTAAGATCAGCTCATTTTTACGATCTAAAAAGTCTAAAATAAGGTGTAATTAAAAAAGAGCCGATCATCACTGTAATGTGTATCACCTTTTATAATGAAATTTTGTTGTTGAATGTAGAACATTAAACTTAAAAATCGACGTGTTTTAGATTTTTTTAAAAAGGTTTTTCATTTAGGAAATATCGAATTTATTCCATACTTTACGGACAAACTGTATCAGGAAAATTAAAATTTAAGGAGTTAGTCTGAAAAATAAATTTGTACATTTAAATATATAAACGTTATACATTAATCGTGTTTGTTTTAGTGTTTGGACTTGATGAAAATACTATTATGAATGTAAAAGCCGAGATAGGTATCTTTTCAAATTAGCAAAAATTAAAATTAGCAAAAAAACATAAACAACTGACATTTTCCAGTCTGCTAGTGAATTGATGGATTTCGGGTGTTAATCTCGCTATAAACAAAATCAACTACTTAAGCATTGGTGGTTATGTTTCAAGGATAACTTTACTATTAACACCTAAAGTGCCATGGGGGATCAACGTGATCCCCCATTCTGCTTAAACATTTTAATCTCTTCTGGCCGTGGGGGATCAATGTAAACCGACGGACCAGAAATCACTTAGGGCCCCATCGCATAACACTGATGCGAAATTTCAATGTAAACTATATGGAAATCTTTTGTAGATATGTTAAGCAAAATGGGAGATCAGTTGGCCATTGTGTAAGTATAAAAAAAAAATTATGAGGGAAAAATAAATCTGATCAAAATTTTAGCAACAAAATATTTATTTTAATTCAGAAATATGTAAATCAAAAAAACATTGCAAGCAAAAGTGTTTTTGACATACGTTGCATCTAAACTTGGTTTTGGGGGTCTTATTTTTGGCAACTTGACGCCCTGATTCCTCTGAAATTTTGGCATAGCATCCACTACAAGACCTCTTCTTCTGACTATCGTCAAGATTGTGACTTAGTTTCTGGTTGTCCTCGAAATTTGGTAAATCTGCAGATTTTAGAAGACCTTTGATTACTTCTTCTCGGAATTTTGTAATAGACATTTTGTGATTAGTTATGAGTTGATGGAGCACATAAGCGTTTACAATACAGGAACCAGCTATAAATTCGATAGCCAGTTTTCTATACCATTTTACTCCACGGCGCAAAGAAGAATTGTAAGCTTTCATTTGGTCGGATATGTCGATATAGGCTTTGTGTTTGTTATACTCTATGATACTTCTTGGCTTGGTTTTTTCGCCAGACCTTCTCGCCTGAGTGACCATTTCAGGAACATATTTAGTTGTCAACATAAGGACGTCTCTTTTGTCTTTCCATTTCTCTATAAATATTCCTGTGTTGCTTTCCTCGGCAATATGTTCGCCGCGTCTTAGTTTTTTCTGAACAACATTTTTTGAGTTGTTCTTTCTGTTGCTTCGTAGAGTACCCAAAATATATGTATTTTTTTCCAGAAGTTTCGATGCTAATTCAACAGAGGTGTAATAGTTGTCCACGACGATAGTGCGACCTTGGTTTAGTAAATTTTCTGTTAGTTTCAAAACAACATTAGATGGTACCGACTGCTCCTGATTTGGTTCTCTTTCCTGTCCACAGTAGATAGAAGCATCATAAAGATATCCGTTTTCAAGACAGAGCTTAAAGAGCTTGATTCCAAATTTGTGTCTTTTGTTGCTGATGTACTGTTTAAATTTAAGTTTGCCTTTAAAAGGCACGAGCGTTTCATCAATACAGATAAATTCTCCTGGAACAATTGGAGATTGAAAATTCTCTAACAGCTTCGTTAAAAGGGGTGTTATTTTATATAGTCTGTCACCATCAGGAAAATTATTATTATCTGCAAAATGCCAATTTTTTAGCAACAACTGAAAACGATTCCTAGGCATTACTGTTTTTATGAAGTTATGATATAACTTATTTGTAGACCAATAGGATGAAATTGATGGCAACTGAACAAGGCCCATCCACAAAATACACCCCACAAACTTTTCCATTTCCGAACAATCCGTGTCATTCCAGCGTTGAATACGTGCTCTTGGTCTTGTAGTTTGCTCCTTTATTTGTGCAGCATATCTATTTGTCTCTCGAACAAATAACTCAAATATTTCATCGGTAACCACTAATTTATAAAAATCGTATGGAGTTTTTTCATAAAAATCATAAAGGTTCTCGTGAATTCCAGGATTACCCACTGTGAATTGAAAATTCTTCATGTGCGTACCGGATACTTCAGACCATGAAAATACTTCAGCAGGCTCAACAGTGAGTTCATCTGTCAGGGTCTCATCATTGTAATTAATATTCTGTTGAATAACATGCTCTATAACATTGTCAATATTATTGCCTGCTTCTGTTACCTGAACTGAATTTTTAGATGTCTGTGGATCTGTCGAAAACACCACTCTTTTTGCAGAGGTACTTGGCAAATTTTCTTTGGACGTGTAGTCAAATGTTTTCTCCGGAGATTGGACAATCTTGATTTTTTTTCTAGGTGTCTCTGGATCCTCTTCTGAACTGGACATGTCAGAGTCTGAAGGCGCATATTCACTCACATCAGAAGAAAAGTCTTCGTCACTAGCCGAAAGCACCTCCTCCCACAATTTTTTCAGTTTATTTTGTTCTTTTTCGTAGCTATCCGCCATTTCTAAGTTGAACACAACATCAACAACACTAACTGACTGCAAAGTGCAAGCAAACTGAAAGGCTGACGAGTAGTGCCGGCCGACCAATGTTGCCAACTCCATTGAAAGCTATTATAGCACGAGCTGGGAGATTATTATAGTACATTGGAAAAAAATATAGTACAAGATTTAAGAAATGTATTATTCAATTATTTATTATTACACACAATTATTACCTAAGTTATTATTAAATTATACAAAGTTATTATGAAATATTACACGTAAAATTTAACATCCAATATTCAACTTATATATACAATGAGGACATATACAATGGTTATACTGATATGGCAATCCCTCAATCCTTAGAACTTAAAAGTTAAATAATAAGATATTATTCCAAACATCCATAATTCAAATTTTATGGGACCAAAAGCGGCTCACATCAGATCAGAATTTAATTTAGGTCATAATATTTACCATATATACATAAAATTTTTAAAGTGGGTGAATGATTTATGGTTACCAATACGTGCCGATGCCGAATGATTATGATTATGGTTAGTTTCCGGAATTTCTCATTCTTTGCATTTAATTTTTAAACAATACAGGGAAGTATCAAATAAATTTGAATACAAACGTATTAAAAATACTATCAAATTTTTGTGATGATAACAAATTTAAACAGCAGATTTCCGAATTGAACAGAAGTAGAAATTATAGTACAAAATAGCGACGGACGCGTGCACTCCCCCACTGGCCATAACGCCAAACACATGCTTTCGGGCCATGGGGGATCAACGTAGACCGTCACATAAAAATGGCAAAATCTGGCAAAAAATTTCAAATTTAGCAAAAAATTGACAATGAATCTGTATAATAGCTCATACATATTCAGAATTTCAAATAAAAAAAGTTGGCCCCAGGGTTACGCAAAAATACAATCCCACGGTGGCACTGTACGTGTTAATATTTATTTTCTAATATTTTTTCGAAGGAATTGATTTTTATTGTAGACAAAATTTCTCCTTGTGTTAAACGACATAATAATTTAGAATTATGACCATAATTGTGAAAAACATGGCTCATTAACTAACAAACATACAAAAGAAGAGAGACGTATATTATTAAAACAATGATATTGTCATTGCAATTTAGCAATCTAAAAAGTATTCAACAATGGACCTTTTAATATGATTTCCTTCTATTCTTTTTTGCTTAGTTAACTTACCTTTATCTATTAAGAACCAAAGCATCATAGGTCGGTATGTAAGCTTACCTGTAAAAAAATATGAAATTAGTGTCAGAAATATCAAAGATACATTTAAATTTAGAGAATCAGCAGTTATATAATGTGTTTTATTTTATCATAACGTATTTTATATTTTCTTTAAAACAAAACTGTAACATATTGATTTAGTTCTGGGCACATTATACAAATAGAGAACCATTATAATATTTTTTTTTAACTTTTCTTGTTAATTTTTGAACCTGCCTTTGAAGCGCGCTCTTCTGTCTTATTCCTATTTTTCATTTTCCAATTTTCGTGCATGATTTCTTACTTTAATCTTAGCGTGTTGTTTCGCTTTAAATTTTATCAACTTTTATCTAATATCTTGTTTTATATCAAAGAATAATCCAAGATTAAATATTCCTAGATTGGAGTACTTTGCACCATATACAAAAAAGGAGATATCTTTGAATGCTCTAACCACAGAGCAGTTGCGCTTCTAATGTCTGAGCTGAATGGGGCATGTAATGCGGATGGAACAAAATGACCCATCTAGAAAAACGCTCCTTGATAGACCCATTGGTCAGAGAAGAAGAGGAAGACCCAGAAGAAGTTTCCTTGATAACATCAAGGAAGACATGACATATATGGGAGTATTGCTTGGCGGAGAAAGGCAATGGATAGGGACGACTGCAGAAAAATTCTTAAGAAGGCTAGGACCCACACAGGGTTGTGAAGCCAGAATGATAATGATAATCCAAGATGATAGTACTCCCCTTTATTTGTTATTCTATCTTCAGATACTTGATAACACACTAGAAAACAGTTCCAGAGTAATATTAAAATACTTGATTACCAAATAATGTTATTGTTCGAAATATGGTATAATTATTATAATATAGTACAGCTTTAAGATTAAAAATGGTAGTAATCCATTAACCCTAGCGATCAGTTAGCTAAGTAAGTTAGTTATAATTAATCAACTATTGCTCTTCCTTCATGAGCTTCTTTAATAAAACGAAATTGTTTAATGAGATCAATAACATGGCGCAGTTAGTAGGATATTGTTAGAGTCTTCCGTCTTTCTTGTGTTTAAACAGTGCTGGGTAGAAATGATCCAATAATTATCTTTAATATGTGAGAAAATTTAACCTATTCATTCAAGTATGCTCAAAAAAAATACTCAAGTATTAAAAATACTCAAAATGTCATTGGGCTACCAAATATAAACATAATCCCAAAGTTGCACCACTTTTTGATGCTACGGTTCCAAGCCAAATTAATTTGATTGATTTTAATTAAATTCTTTTATTAATTTTATGGGAACATACGAACTTAGTCCTTGACATCTCAAATTATGTCAAGAACTAGACGGGAACCTGCAGAAATTATATTAAAAGATTATGTCTATATTAAACAAAGTTTCAAATGAAACTATGTTAACATAAACATTGAAGAAGAAAAAAAGAAATGAAAACGACAATGATAAACTTAATGAGACGTAAAGTCAAGTAGGCCACACCTATTTTCTTATGTTATGCATCATTATACAGCTGTAACAAAGTGGTAACTCTATAATCTATATAAAGACATTACAGGAATTGATAGATAGGGAAATGAAGACAATGACTGAATATCTACTAGATCTACAAAACATATAAAAACCGCATATAGAGAGATTGGATGACAATCAAGATTCTTTGTCAACATAAAATGAATTATCTACCTCTCTACAGTCTTGTAGACAAAAACCAACATACAGTTTGGTTCCCCTTTACTAAAGCAACGTGTCTCACTCAGACCATAATGACAACAATTATTTTCCAGGTTAAGTTAATGATATTCTGAGCAACAACAGTACACACAAATTTCAAGATGATCAATACAACTCTACAGATTTCCTCAAAGCAACAAACTGTGCAAACAAATTATCTATATATCAACAATAAAAGCACACGCAGTTGAGCGTATTATGTCAAACAGGAGTGAATAATTTTTGAATCTAAATATATCGACAATCAACCATCATCATCATCTTTCCTCTCTAGATCCGGCCTGCTTTAAGATTTGTCGCCATTCTGTTCGATTTTTGCTGATATCTTTTGATTTTCAATACCCTTACTTGGTCTTAACTCAATTCTTAATTGAAGTGAGGTTGAATGCTCGAATAAATAAACTTTGAAAAATAAGGTTATTATCGAGCACAAGTTAATTAAATCTAGCCTAAGTACTTTCGCTTAAAATAGCATCTTCAGGGGCATCTGAAATAAGCCAAGAAAACGTTTTTTAGATGTAGGAAATTAGTTAACTTCGATAAAAAACTCGAAGTTAATGGATGAAAAAAAGTTTTTGAGATTAACGTTTTAGACTTACTTCGTCAAATATAAACTATCCGGCAAGCGTAGAATGTGAAAACATTAATAATGACATAAAATTATACAAAACACTACACTAAAACGAGGACAAACAGTTTAAAATTACTTAAAAGATTCTACGCTACATTCTTTGTCAGTATCTGGAGGGATAATGATCTAAGCGGAAATGATACGGTGACATGTGACATATGACAACTTTGATAGGCAGTCAAAGTTATGGATCTGTGATCAGCACATATTAAAATTCTGTATAAGTTGTCATTGACCAAAGGTCCAACTAGAACTACTACTGAAAAAATCTTATTATTACAGACGGGTGTGAGTGTGAGATTTGGATTATGCAATCAAAAGGATTATGGATTTAGTTTAAATCAAAAAATTCTATATGTCATACTTCATCAGCTGATTTTTTCAGTAGTAGTTCTAGTTGGACCTTTGGCCAATGACAACTTATACAGAATTTTAATATGTGCTGATCACAGTTCCATAACTTTGACTGCCTATCAAAGTTGTCATATGTCACATGTCACCGTATCATTTCCGCTTAGATCATTATCCTCCAGATACTGACAAAGAATGTAGCGTAGAATCTTTTAAGTAATTTTAAACTGTTTGTCCTCGTTTTCGTGTAGTGTTTTGTATAATTTTATGTCATTATTAATGTTTCCACATTCTACGCTTGCCGGATAGTTTATATTTGACGAAGTAAGTCTAAAACGTTAATCTTAAAAACTTGTTTTCATCCATTAACTTCGAGTTTTTTATCGAAGTTAACTAATTTCCTACATCTAAAAAACGTTTTCTTGGCTTATTTCAGGTGCCCCTGAAGATGCTATTTTAAGCGAAAGTACTTGGGCTAGATTTAATTAACTTGTGCTCGATAATAGCCTTATTTTTCAAAGTTAACTCAATTCAACCACCTAATTCGTCATCGACGATGAATCTAGCCAATATATAGCACAATATTGTCATCAAGTGCCTCAGCCTATGGATCTTAAATGCCTTCCTATTGGCCAATTGAGCTGGAAATTCCTATAATATTATGTATAAACATTACTGAATTTCATGCCAAAAAGTCAGTTAATTCAAGGGTCTCCCTAAAGTTCCTTGCACATTAGGGCCCTCCTGTCGGGACTGTGCCCCATTCTGCTACCTACAGATTATGCGGTTGATTCTACTCTACTACAAATGGTGTTATTATTTCGTCATGTAAGAAATTAATCTGTCTTTATCAAGGCTAGCTAACATAATACACACGTAGTCCTATCTAAAAATGGATAGAAACAAGGAATACTTCGCTTATCTATGCACTAAGCCCCTTACAGAGTGTCCGAGGCAAAGACAGATTTGGAACTACTAGCTGGGAGGCAAACAGCAAAAGATGAGAGGACGAGTATTTAAAAAGAAGTTTTAATCGTGTAAGAAAGACCTTTAAAGAATGGAGATATATAATTATTACATGTACAATCATCAGTAAATTCAGCTAAATCTCGTCTCGCTCAATTGACATTAAATAAACAAATAGTGTTCATGCAGGACAGAAAAATTGTGTAAAATATATGCTAGAATGTTTTCATGAAATATTTTAAGAGGACTTTAACATTGACCACCCAAGCAAGAATTCGGCGAGAATGACCTGAGTTGAACTTCTATCCCTAACGAATTTTTTTCACGATAAAAATCGCAATGTATATAACCGTAACATTGTTATTAAGAGTGAATTGCTGTTCAACAGAGCATAGTGCAAAGTCGATTGTTACGCCAAGAAGAGAAAGTAGGAAACAGTTAATTTTTGAAAGTGAAATTTGTCTGTACCGTTATTGGCTCGCCAGTCATAGTCACTACGAGATGGTTTGACTTTCACTAGTTCTTTGGCGATTTACTTCCGAGTAGAGGTGGGACGGTCATGGATGAATCGCTCAGTAGGCACTGTACTGTATGCAGCTTGAACGAAAAAAACTTGAGTTTATAATTTAGCAACACTAACAGAACAAAGGGCATTTGAAACTGCAATATTCTTCAACCAATATCGTATAGCGGTTTGTAATTTTACCTTGAAATGGAAACTAAAAATCTTCCGTAACAATGGCATATATACAGAAGCTTTTGAGTATCTTTTTCAGTTTTCAGTTTAATTTACTAATGTTTCTATTTTGAAAATGATTTCCGAAGTGGAAATTGAAACGTCAATAAACGTACTTTAACCTTTATTTGTGGATTATTCCCATTTAAATATTAACTACTTTAAAATGCCACAAGAAAACAGCTTCAGAACAATATTCAGTAGTGACATAACAAACAAATGTATCTTGCCCAGTCTGAAAAGAAATAAATAATGTTTTTATGACTGAGTTAAATTTTAAAAATGAACTCAAATCATCTAAACAATGATAATATAACATATGCTTTTATATAAAGTTTGGTTTTAACTTAATACATATGTTGATTGAAAGAATATGGAATTCTTATCATTCTAACATCCACACATTTTTTGAAATCTTTAAAAAGTTGAAGTGGAGACCAAAACATGTTGATGGAGAAAATTAGGGATGCCAAATTCTTTTAAGTCACACTTGCTGCATTATATTGCAATAAGATTCTCAGTGTTTTATAAATCAACTAAATGCCAAATTACTAATTGGATATTTCTAACAGTATAATGGCAGAAAAAACTTTCTTTGTCAGCAAGTCATGAATTACTCTCTATGCAATTATAATATGCAAGTCCTTAACATCTAGTCCTTTTGTTCACGAATGTGTTAAATTTTTTCGTTTTATTAAAAGAAAATAATTTTGTTTCTCCAGATTGGTACTTCATTAAATACTTACACTTACTTACTTCACTATGACATCATAGTATTTGCGGATAACTTGGAAGACTACAAGTTCTTATGAACAAAATCACGTACTACAGTCAACAATATGGACTCACCATATTAAATTAAGAATGAACCAATAACCAGGAGATTAGAGCACGCATCGGAAAAGCTAGATCCACCTTCAATTGGATGGGGGCCTTCTTCAAGAGTCATAACCTTTATACAAAAGTAAGAATGCTGCGATGCTACGTCTTCTCTGTCCTTTTTATGGGGTTGAATCGTGAACCTTGAACGAAGATATGTGCAGAAAACTGAAAGCATTTGAGATGTGGCTATATCGGAATTAGGAGGTCCTCAGAAGAATAAATAAGAACTGAATCCTGCAAGGAAAAATATTTGGAAAATGAGGTCCAGACAGAAGAAGAACATCTTGGTTAATCAACCTCAGAATCTGGTTCAATACAACATCTGTCCAGCTTTTTCGCGCTGCTGCAGATAAGATAAAGATGCCATGATGATCGCCAATATTCATAACAAATAGGCACATCAAGAAGATGAATCACAAAGTATCTAGCTGGAAGAAGTTCCAAAAGACAAGAAAAAATCTTTACAAAAAACAAAACCAAATGGGCTGTTAAAAGCTTCAGACTTCAAACAAATATTTCCTGCTTTGAAAATCTTGGAAGAAATTCCATTGCATTTTAATGACAGGTTGACAGATACCATGCCAGTCAAATTCTATTTCGAAATAACCTTTGAAGTGGTCATAAAAAACCACCAAATGAGTGAACCGAAAAAGTTAAACCGAAACTGGAAGAAGATTCACTCGTAGGGTATACGGATGGATCTAAGATAGATAAAAGGGCAGGAGTGGGATTTACTGGGCCCAATTTCAGACTATCCAAATTTCTTGGAAACGCCCCATCTATCTTTTAGGAAGAAATACGTGATATGGACATCAGTGTCCAAGAATATCTCAACCGACACTTGTAGGGTAAAAGTCATTATTTTATCAGACAGCCAAGTTGTCTTAAAGGCTCTCAACTTTTTTGTCTCTCAAGTTAAAGTTGATTTGGGACTGTAAACAATCCCTCAAGAAGCTTGTGGAACGCAACAAAGTAATTTTGATGTGAGTGCTAGGTCACAAGGGAACTGCAGGAAATGAGAAAGCTGACAGTTTCGTAAAAGAATGGGCTAATACCCCATTCCAGGGTCCAGAACTCTTCTGTGGACTATAGAAAAGCATCCATCATCAGAGAGGAACTCCGGACCTGGGAATTCAATCAACTAAGATTACATTGATCTAACACATTAGGACAAAGACAAAAAAAATATCACTACGTCCTTCTCAATGGTCACTGCAATCTGAGATATCATCTCAAAAAGATGGGCAAATCAGATAATAGGATGACAACAAAAAAGAAAGGGCAGAACATGTGCTACTAACGGCAGAATATATACTATGCAACTGCGTAGCACTGTTCTGCAAACGACTAAAATTCCTAGGAGTGGTTAGTCTAGGGCAATTTGACATAGGAAACAAGTCACGTAGAAAGCTAATCAACTTTAGCTTGTTTTTCTCGTTTGGTTGTGTAAAAACAACAGGTATAATACTTGACTTTGAATTGTCTACAAATATAAGTAAATATACTGAGTTATGTATGAATTGGATTTTGACCAGTAAACATTACAGAAACGGGATGAGAAAAAGGAAGGAGCGAGGAAATTGAAGTTTAGAAGTCAAAAGGTATATTTTGCTGTAGCTCAGTAAAGATTTTGCTTGTCTTTAGTATCTACTGTATGTATTCTCTTTGGAGATTTGGCGGCTCCTAGATCTACCGGATATCAGAATTTAGGAGACTTTAGGAAATTTTTCTATTACGGACACTTATAAGTTATCGAAAACATTTTAATTGGCGGCATTTAGTTAAAAATAATTATCGTATTTCATTTATTTATAGTAATTAGTTTTAAACAAGGGTTCTTTATTTAAATCATATATGTTTACTATATTATTGATATTTACATAGATAAGTATATCCAAGTGTCCTGATTTGATTTCTACACCTTTTTTACATTTTGCAATACATTTGGAAATTCGTATTTTTGCTAGAAGTACAGATATTCCTCGTATCTTAAATTGTGAAATGTCCTAGTTGAAGTGGGTTCGGATCCTGGTTGGTGTAAAGAAACATAAAAAGGCTAAAAGTAATAATTTAAAATTATAAACGAATCTTTAAAGCAGTAAACATTCTCTCTCTACTATGGTCTAAAGATATTAGACAAGAAACAAAATTGATAATCTATCGAACCTTGGTAGAGCCTATTATGACTTATGGGGCAGAAGTTTGGCAGATTACGAAAAAAGATAGAAAAAGAATAGAATCAGTAGAAATGGATTTTCTAAGGAGAGTGTGTGGTGTATCCAAAAAAGATCATATCAGGAATGAAGATATTAGAAGGAGGACAAATACTGTATATTCCAGTGTAGACAGAATTGAAACGAGACAACTAGTGTGGTATGGTCACGTGAAGCGAATGAATGAAGATAGATGGCCAAAGAAAGCTGTAAATTACATACCACAACAAAGAAGAAGAAGGGGAAGACCTTCAGTTGCCTGGGAAGAAAATGTACGACACCTAATGAGAGATAGAGCCATGAAAGAAGACGAATGGATGGACAGAGAACGATGGCGGTCGAAATGCGAGAAGCGGCAGAGGCTGTAGGAACCTCGCTTTATATATATATATATATATTATATATATATATAATATATATATATTATATATTTATAGATATATATATATATATATATATATATATATTTATATTAATATATATATATATATATATATTCTTCTGGTTCCTATCCGTTTCGGATGTTGGAAATCATATTGGCAATCATAACCTTGCTCGCTGCGGCTCGAAACAGCTCCGTTGAGGTTTTCTTAAACCATGTTCTTAAATTCCGCAGCCATGATATTCTCCTTCTACCGGGTCCTCGCTTACCTTTGACTTTACCTTGCAATATAGACTGTAGCAGGGAGTAACGGTGCTCATTTCTCATAACGTGTCCCAGATATTGAAATTTTATGCGTTTGATTGTAAACACAATCTCTGGTTCCTTCTTCATTTTTCCTAGAACTTCTTGTTCGTGATCCTTGCTGTCCATGATATTCTCAGCATTCTTCTATAAAGCCACATCTCAAATGCTTCAAGATTTTTAATAGTCGGTGTCTGTAAGCGTCCATGCCTCCGCCCCGTACAACAACACAGAGAAAACATAGCATCTCAAATGTCTTATTTTTGTATCAAGGGATATGTTGTGACTTTTGAAGATGGCGCTCATTTTGTTAAAGACCGTTCTTGCTTTTCCCATGCGGCACTTTATTTCCTGTAAATTGCTCCACTGTTCGTTAATAATAGTTACCAGGTAACAATACTGTTTTACTCGCTCTATCTGCGTCCCATTAATGTATATATGAGCCCCGTTTATATTCTCCTTGCTGATAATCATTTGTTTCGTTTTGTGGGTATTAATGTTTAGTCCGTACTGTTGATTGTACTCGTTTATTCTGTCAATTAGCCTCTGAAGTCCCTCTAAACTATCTGCTATCACCATGGTGTCGTCGGCATATCTAACATTGTTTACTCTTTCACCATTTAGAAGGTCGCCTTCGTCTATTCCGTAAAGAGCCTCGTCAAAAATTTTCTCTGAGTACATATTAAATATCAACGGCGATAGGATACATCCCTGTGTAACTCCACGTAGTATTTTTATGTGATCTGTTTTTTCTCCGTTAATTTTCATGTATGCGGTCTGATTCCAGTAGAGTTCTGAAATTATTCTGAGGTCTTTGTCATCTAGGTCTGCCTCGTTTAAAATGTTTATCATCTTTTGATGTTGAACTCTGTCAAATGCCTTTTCATAGTCGATCAAGCACGCGTATACGTCGCAGTTAACATCCCTGCATCTTTGAATCAGTACCTGTACTCCGAAAAGTGCCTCTCTGGTACCCACTGCGTTAATGAAGCCGAACTGTCTGTCCGATATTTGTTCCTCGCACTTCTTATAAATTCTTCCATGGATGACTCTAAGAAACAGTTTCAACACGTGGCTCATTAGGCTGATTGTTCGATATTCTTCGCACTTTTTAGCCCCCTTTTTTGTAGGTATCGCTATAAATTCTAATTTTAGCCATTTATCAGGGATATTGATATATATATATATATTATATATATATATATATATATATATATATATATATATATATATATATATATATATCAAGAAAAGGAGTACGACCGTCAATCCAATATAAATTAAGGATCACTCGAAGAGTGGCGGGGTTTTTCGGTCAAAAGTTGGAGAAAAAAAGACAAAGATGATGGCTACTGCATCTATTTATTGAAAACGTTTCGCTATCCAATTTGATAGCATCATCAGTTTATCTAAAAAGAACAATATGAAAATCCTAAAATAAGATTAAAACTTAGACAGAATACGCTGGTGTCTGATCGGCCTAGGGTGGAACAGTACGAGAGATAATGGCTTGCGGATTGATGACACTGCTCTAGATTCCTACCATAAGGGCGTGACGCCTAATATACCGGTAGAGGCATAACAAACTGAACTTCCTGAAAATATAATTATAAAAATAGAAAAAAAAGTGTATTGTGTGGATCTGAAAAACTATTAATAGTGAAATGACCCAGGACCCAAACTTAGAGAAAAATGTAACAGCTAAAGTATTGGAACAAAGACAAAGGACATTATGATCATAAAATTCAACTGTTGATGTAAGGAATCGACTCACTAAAAATAACGATTTCATCTAGCACTACACCCAACAAAGAGTAGTAGTACCACCGCTACGAGATGATACATTGTTTTGTTTTCTTTGAATAATTTCTTTGTTTCCATTTTTTTAATGGTTTATTATTCTCGTATATTGCGGAACGGTATTTATCTCTTGTTAACTATATACAAAAATGGGAGAAAATGGTATTTACTTCTGAAGGAATTACACGGTTATGATGAAGAAAATAACATACGGTGCATATTGAAAATTTCTTTTTTTATGACATTTTAAGGACTCAGAGGCAAATGCACAACGTTTTTGGATCGTTGTTTTTCTAAAGTTAAAAACGCTTATGTGTTCTTTCTATTATTTCGGTATGCAGAACAGTGTTTTATGTTTTGTTTAAGTCAACTAGATGCCACATTAATTTTAAGCAAATTCTTTTTAATTATTTAGGTAAGAGAGTAAAGATAACTGATGGTTGATCTAGCTGCTCAACATTCTAAATATCCCATCGTCTCTATGTGTTCATATTTCCTCTACAAGTTGTAACATTAGTGAAAATGGTTGCAAAATAAGGATTTTTCGAAGCTTTTTCGATCGTAACTCGGCTTAAATATAATAAAAGTTTTAAAATAAGACTTTGTAAAGTTCATTTGTATGCATGTGCTCCATTTTGCATTAATTTTCTAAATTTTGATAATAAGTTTTTTTCTCAATGCTTATGACGTTAATCTTGGTTTCAGGTATTAATGTTACCGATACGTAGTCGTATTCCATGCTGCTTTATCTGACCACAGCACTACTAGTGACAGTGAAAGTGAAGATACAAACAAATCTCGACATCAAGAAGGTCCACCACATTTATGTATAAAATTCAACTACCGGGAAAAGACCTAGTATTTGTACCAAAGCTCTTGGTAGTATTTTCGGTGTTAATGAAATACAGAAGACACACCCTGCTGATACAGAAAACATAATAGCTCACATTTCTTCATTCAAAGGCCGCCAAAGTTATTATACACGGAGATTGGACAAAAAGAAAATTCATCTACCATCAGAGTTAAATGTAAAAAATATGTATAAAGCCTTTAAAGAACTTTATTGTTCAAAGTTCAAAGAAACTGAAACCCAACTCAAACTACGTAAGATTGATGAATTTTATTAACAAAAAATGAACTGCTTTAAGTGAGAAACCTTCATCACGCTAAAGCAAAGGCATTTAACGATAGTAATGATGTATCTGAAATAGCCTTTGACTTTATGCAAAATCTTCCGCTACCCAATTTAACTACAAATAAAGTTTTCTGCAGCAGACAACTTTGGTACTATGTATTTGGTTTACACGACATCGTAGGCATATAATGTCCATATGTATAGCTATCACAAAGGAATGGATAAACGTGGTCAAAATGAATTGACTTCCATAATATTTCATTATCTAAAAGATCATATACTCAGTAAAATGGATGAAATATGGTTTTTCTCTGATGGTTGCCCAGGTCAGAGCAAAAACTATATCCTTATCCGCTTTTCGCATATCCTGGTGCATGTACTGAAATTAACATCAGAAATAACACACATATACCCGATACCAGGACATTCGAGGAGTTTGGTCTCATTTCTCGCAGAAAAAAGTAGTTGTTGATGTTCCAGAAGAATGGGATGACCTTTTTCGGTAGCAAGGTCTAAACCTTCTCCATTTAAGTAGTTAATGCTGGGAAAGAAACTGACTGATTTCTTAGGGACGAAAGTTTTAAGGACTTATTTTTAAAGAATTCAAAACCAAAAATTTCATTGAAACCAGCAAAAACGTATCGAATATATGAGGGATATTCTGAGTATACTCAGATTTCAAAAAAATTCATAAGTATTTCTTATAATTATATCTTGATGCTGTAAAAAAATTACCAAAATCCAATGTTTGTTTCTCCCGCTATATACTTGGAAAAAAGTACTTTTTTCAAAAACGAAAACATGAAATTTGCTTAAAAGTTGTCAAAATAGTTCTAGTCATCACATATACCTTCTCAATTTTTTTCAAATTTTTTGAATTTGGAGTTTGTCTTTTGGGGGGTGCAGATCAACCTTAATCTAGAACCAGAATTTTGCATATTTTGATATTTTGCAAAGTTTCTACTGGTTTTTGTTTAAAATATCAATAAAAATATGAAACCAACTTGTACAATTATTTGATACCCACATTTCTATCCAATGAATATATTAGTAAAAGTAAGATTCGAAATAAATTGAAGCTTGGCAGTGTTTCTTGATTTGCCAAAATTTTAATTTTTGGAGAAGTGTTGTTTTTCAAATAAACGCTTCAATTTTAAGTGATTGTTAATTTATTATGTTACTAATGTTATGTTAATATTCAGTTAATTCCTCTGTATAATAAATAATAAGTTATTTGATTACATGTATTTGGTGCCTATAAATCCGAGCTCCAATTATCATTATTTATAATATAATTAAGAGCAATAAGATTTGAACATTTGTTTTTTTTTAATTAACTGTGCGATACTTTCCTCAAAACGATATTTCCCTCACGTTATTTAAAACTTGTATTAAAAAAGCGTCGACACAACATCAATAAAATTTACAAGGTAAAAATAACATGGATTCGACAACAAAACAAAACAACATTCAGCAACCTTCAAATGCAATGCAACGGAAAAAATGAGTTACGAGTATCCCTATTTTTATAAATACCAAGTACTAATTGCTTCGTCCTTAGCTTGTTATCTCAATTCTTGACCTTTTCTCTACTAAATATTGATTTTGTAACGCTTTTCCGCCTTGTAATCGGCAAAATGATATGTTTTTGTAGAAAACATTCAATTTATTATAGTATTTAGCATCATTTTCAAAGTAAAAAATGAATAATAATTAATCTGCTAGCAAAATATCTAGTTTAATAGTATAGAAAAATTGTATGATGTGTAGAGATGGCATATAATAAACATTCTGTCTTGATTATATTTGTTCTAACATCATTTTCCAGTGGCATGTCAGTTTTGAATAAATTTTCCGTTAAAATTAAGGCATACATTATAAATGAATTAAATAGGTTAGTGTTGGTCTCCGAATATCTTATAATTGGTGTCATTATTTGAAATACTGAGTCTATCACTGAATCAACAGAAATTTCATCACGTATTAGCCAGCACTATTCTTCTTTTAATTTATTCGACGACGTTGTTTTTATTCAGTAATGACTTTAGGTATATGAGGGTGTCCATACTTTCAGCGATTATCAGTCTTGGTATATGAATCTTTGACTTACAGGGGCATACATATTTTTTATTTTAATGATAATGATGATGATGATGATGATGATAGCATGTTTGGCATGGAAACTAGTCCATTTGCCACATATTTTTAAATTATTTATATTATGTTTAAGAATTGAAACAACTTTTTTTTCTTTTGGGCATTTATTTTTAGTCCCATTTTCAGTGAAAATATCAATAGGTATATGGTCAACTAGTTTTTTGTTTGACCTTCTGGAGATTACCATGTAGCTTTGTGGATGATTATATGGGGAAAACACGTAGTTATTGCCACCATTTCCAAGTATGCTGTGAGTTTTATCAGATGTAGACCATTTTTTCCATAGAGTCGCTGACCTTGTGGGGTCTAAGCTTCCAGTAGTTTGGGGGTAAATTATTTATTGACGAAACACACTGTTGAAATCCCCTATGATATTTTTAAGTCGTTTTTCTGACAATTCCTGTGTTTTCTAGTTTCTCTTACAACAGTCCTTGTTCGTTGTACTTCTTAATACGCAAATTATCTGCTCAATCTTCAGTATTTTCTAAAAGTCAGTTTTTTAGGTCACCCCTAAATATTCTTATTATTCTATTATGCGTCTGTAATTTCTTTAATGTTTCCCCTATTCTATCTTAATTTTTTTAACCATAATAAAATAAATATAAATAAATTTAGGAGGGATTACACTAGACGAGAATTTATTCCCAGAAGGGAAAACGAAAATAGGGAAAACAGAAGAGGAAATGATGATTTTAGAAATCGGCCATGGAATGAGGACAGATACCGAGAAAATCACAACAGAGATAACACACGCGCATATCCCGAGAACAGAAATTACAATAGACGAAATGAACAGGAATATCGTGGAAACCGGAACGGATATGACAGACCAAAAGAAAATAGAAGAAAGGTAAATCATACACAAATCGAAGAAAATGAGGATGAAAGACACAGCGATGAAAGAAGAAATACGGAAGAACAACAGTCGGTTTTTCACGAAAGCACCCACAAAAACCAAAAAACCAGGCAGGAATTTTTTGTCACCCGAAGGAATTTATTAAATTAGCAGGAAGTAATGAGGAAAGAAGAGGAGGTAATTTAAAATTTGTAGATGGTTTCATCAAAAATAGACCAATCAAAATTTTGATTGACACCGGTTCACAAATAACATTGGTAAATAGAAAATTAATAGAAGAAGAGAGTTTGACAAATTTAATTTACAAAAACACCAAGGTAAATTTGGTGGGTGCAAATAAACGGACATTGGCAACGATAAATGAAGGAATATGAGTGAGGGTACGAGTGGATGAGAAAATGTAATGCATTACAATGTGTAATAATGCCAAACATGTCGCATGACATGATTGTAGGAGTGGACGAACTGGCAGAAAAACATGTAGTCATAGATTTTAAAAATAATACGATGAAACTAACAGAAGAAAAAGAAGGAAAACAGGAAAATGAACATGGGAAACAGAAAATTGATAATTCGGAAAAAGAACAAAACGTGGAAATGAATTTGGCAATGAAGCAAGGACAAAGAAGAAAAGGAAGAAAACTTAAGAAAAGAATAAACGAAGTCAATACCGCGGATTCCTCAAAAGAAGAGATGAGCCCCGAAGAAGAAGAAGAAATAGTGTCAACAAAGGAAAATGAACAGAAGATGATTCTAACAGGGGTAATTAAGGAAGAGATTGATGAAAAAGAGAGAAAGAATGTGCGATAAATATGTGTCAAGAATCTGAGGAAAAAGAAAGAAAATTGATATGTAGAGAAGAAAAAGAAAATGAGATGCGTCTAATGTCTAAAGAACACGAAGCTTTAATAAATGAGGAAAACAGAGTGGAAAAAAAGTACGAACATTCTTTAAGGTAAAAAACTTGGGAAACTTCCGATCAAAGACTTACCCGATCCCATATAAATATCGGCAAAGTCAAAATAAACTTTGAAAATAAGGCTATTATCGAGCACAAGTTAATTAAATCTAGCCCAAGTACTTTCGAGCAGTCAACCTCATTTCATTAAAGTCAAAATAAACAATCATAACAATATATAAATGTGCCGTGTTTAGATCCAAGAAAAACTTGTGATGCACCGGAGGAATAAATGAAAAAGTGATGGATTACGCTATTTGATGGATAAAGTTTTTCGTATGGCATATTCTTTAAAGCTACGGCCCTATCTTTTCTTCCAGTCGCCTTTATGTTTAGGATATTAAACTGCATCATATGCTGTAATGTATCTTTATACAATATTTCGCAAGGATTATCTTTTTGTAGTCTGATCCATTCAATTTTCAACCACTTCATAGAATTTTTGACAGTATTTTTCTTTCTGTTGCTCATATTCGTCTCTAAATTATTAGTTAAAAAAAGTCTTAATTTGTCACTTTATTATCAATGAACTTCTTTTTATTTCTAAACTTTGCCATGATGTTATGCGAGTGTTCTGGAACTAGATGACTTATCATTTTGCTGCTGATTCGACACTATCAAAATCAACGTCGTTTGGTAAATATGAATGGAACCTGGAACCAAAAGCTTTTCATCTGTGACATCGATGTTAGTCTCATCACTCTGAATAAACCTCATTAAAGACTTTGATCTCCACAGAAAAGTATGTAATTATTTATCGCTGTAAATAATGCATGCTTTTTATTATTTGTATTAAGTTTCATGTACCTTATTGCACATGAGGAAACGACTTGTGAACCTCCTCCACCTGTGGTTTCATTCCCAACATAAAAATATCGAGAATCTTCTCAAAATCATGTACTGCAAAATTGTAGCAGTAGAGGTTTTGTACGCGTCTGATGTATCTTGGGTAAAGCTATTTGGAAATCCATACTACAGGCATAACTTTCTTGATTGTTTTTGTATTATCTTTTATGTAATCTCTAGCTAATTCAGCCTTCCTTAGGTGAAGCTCATGATTCCAAGTATTTTATTGTCTTCCTGGTTCAAATTAGAGTTAGATATTTTAAAATCCACAAGGAAAACAATTCCTGTAGCTGACTGTATACCACGTATCACAAAAAAGAGGTTAGTCTTCAGTGGGTATATTTATTTAAAAACCCTTAAAAGGGCTACATCAAAAAAACAAACGTTTTCGGACTAAACAGTCCATCATCAGGTTTAAATTTTAAAATTGCTAGGTTAAAATGCCTGAGCCACCAAAATACCTGGGTATAAACCCTTTAAATTACATATAGTTGTAAAAGATTATACATCTTGTTGTTAAAAAACTGTGATGTTCAGTATTAAATTAAATATGACTTCAGGTAACATACATTGTTGAAGTGAGTTCCAGAGTCGGGGAGTAAACCTCTACACACGGAGAACAGCTGGAAACTCCAGGAGTTTCCAGCTGTTCCAGCTACTATTAGAACGTTTGCAAGAAGTCGGTTTAGATGGAAAAGACATCAAATTCTTAAAAAACTTGTACTGGAACCAAAACGCCAGAGTTAGGATCGAAGGTTCCACATTCACAGAAGTAGAAATTAGGAGGGGAGTTAGACAAGGATGTGTTCTGTCTCTTCTGCTGTTTAATCTTTACTCCGAGTTTCTATTTAAAGAAGCATTGGAGGATTCCAAGGATGGAGTCAATGTAAATGGCATAAATATCAACAGTATCAGATACGCCGATGATACAGTGTTAATTGCGGATTCAGACTTAGGTCTACAACGACTCATCGACAAGACCAACTAGACCTGTGAGCAATTTGGTATGAAAATAAACATTAAAAAACCAAAGTGATATCAATCCGAAAAAAACAAAACTTACCTCAACCTTGCACAATAAATGAGCACATTTTAGAACAGGTCAATAGATTTAAGTACCTGAAATGTTGGATCGATAGCAGCCTAAATCCTGATCTAGAAATAGGATCGAGAATAGAACAGGCCAGAAAATCTTTCGAAAAAATAAAAAAACTGCTTTGTGATTCTCGAATAAAACTCGAAATTCGAATACGTTTATCAAAATGCTACATCTGGTCGACTCTTCTATATGCAGTTGAAACATGGACCCTTAAAACATCAACCGTAAATAAATTGGAGGCCTTTGAAATGTGGATCTACCGAAGAATACTCAAAATTTCATGGACATCGCATACCTCAAACGAAGAAGTGCTGCATAGAATAGGCAAAGAAAGAGAACTTTTTAACACAGTAAAAGTTAGAAAAACATCATACCTAGGCCACATACTGAGAAATAATAAGTACCAATATGCCCAACTTACAGTGAAAGGAAAAATGGACAGGGCTAAATTTTGAACAGCTAATAAGAACAGCTGAAGATAGAGAAGAGTTTAAAATTGTAGTAGCCAACCTCCATTGAGGAGAGGGCGCTTTAAGAAGAAGAACCACAAGACAATGCAGAAATAAAAATGGCAACATTTTAACAACAAGGAAAGTACGTGCTACTACTAACAACAAGAAAAGAGGGAAGAAGAACCACAAACGATTCTTGAAGTTAAAGATGCAGTTAAAAATTCAAAAATAAAAGTCTATAAAACAATAATACGCCCAGTCCTAACATGCGGTTTTAACATGACTCTAACAAAGAGTAATGAAAACGTATTAGGATGTTTTGAAAGAAAAGTACTAAGACGATTCTATGGAGCAGTGAATGACAATGGACTGTGGAAGAGATCATATAACTTCGACCTTTATAGAATACACTAGGAACCAGATGTCGTGAACTGACTGCCAGGAAAAGGCTCCTTGATCACATCGATGAACACATGAGAAATATGGAAATACGTGCTTGGCTAAGGAAGACGATGGATAGCAAAGACTGGAGACAAATTCTTGAGGAGACCAGCACCCACGCAGGGCTGGAAAGCCAGAATCATGATGATGATATTTAACTATTTAGTTGTAGTTATTAGTGAGAAAATTTGGTTACCATGTTGAATTAATAATTATCAATTATTTGGTTATTTAATTATTATGTTACATATGTTAAAAACTTTGTAAGTTTTTTTCCATATACGTTAAGATCTATGCCTCTTTTAATAAAAATCTTTGCCTATATAGGCGCTTTTTTCAAATTTGGTTGGCTATAAACTCGAATTCTATGGTTGTAGTAATAGTATTTTATGGGTTTTTAATTATTCCAAATAAAAGACGACTTTTGCTTAGTTAATTTTTGTAAAAATGCAAATGAGACTCCATATATATATATTGTAACATTGTTTGATAGTCATATTATCGTATTGTACATAACTGAGATGCCACAGCAAAATACCTTTCAAACAATCTTAACAAATACTTACTGCAAACATATCTATTTATTGTCTAATAGAAAAGCAGGCAGAACGAATACATACGACTGGTATATAGCCTTGCAATAGGCAGCCAATGTCGCAATGTACAGCGACCAACGATTTATACTTTTTCAATGCTCAACGTCGTGCTGGGTATATAGCATTGACAAAACATAGGTCAAGTGAGTTTAAACTAGAAAACATCTAGTAGAAGGTTGAACTAAAATATCTATTAAATATATTATTAGAAGCGTTACATACAAAGTGACATAAATAATTTTGACTTGGGGTAGCCAACAAAAAATTTCTCGAGATTTATTTGTTTTTATTTCGGATTGTAATGATGGATATACTTGAGGCTAAAGTGTTGTTTATTGCTTGTAAGCTTATAGGCCATTATTCATTTCAATAAACAGTTCGGGATTAGAAAAAGTTACTGAGTTTATATTTGAAATTTGCAGCCTAAGTGCTTGCTTTTTGAATCGGGTGCATTACTTAGTTGGACCAAAAGCATAGGCGAGGCCACAACGAGTGCCACGGGTGCCCTTTTAAACACAACTTTCGAGGGGAGCAAAAATTGGGATCGTTCACTTCTAGAAATAACTAATCTGTGAACATTTTGAGTAATATTAAATAAACGGAATATTATACAAAAAAATATAAATAAGGTAGAGCTATCTAGTACGGGCCACAGTTGGACTTTTAATAAATTTACCAGAAGACTTAATAATTTTTTATAGCTCGACATTTTATTTTTGGTTTTTAAGGTAAATAATATTTTATTATAGAGAAAGAAGAAGAAGATCAAAGCGGCTTTAGAGCAGGTAGATCGTGTACCGACAACGTACTTTGTCGAAAACAAGTCATAGAGAAGAGATCAAACAGACAAAAAAAGAAGGTAGAGACAGTCGAAATGGACGCGATAAGAAGATCTATGCGAGTCTCACGAAGAGAAAGAATGAGGAATGACCAAATAAAACAACGAATGGGAATGGAAGATACAATAATTCAGGATATCGAAAAGAAACAACTTACCTGGTACGGACACGTAGAGCGAATGCAAAATACTAGATGGCCCAAAAAAATACTGAACTGGACCACAATAGGGAATAGAAAGCGAGGAAGACCCAAACTAGAGTGGCATCAAAACATAAAAAAGTCAATGAGCGAACGGAATCTATCAACGTAGAAGAGGATGGAAGTTAGATGTACAAGAACAAATTCCAACAGTACCCAGTCAAAACCACAATTTTGACGAAAATTTTCATTTATCGCAATTGCATCGAGCCTAAATAAAGAAATAGTACTTCTCCAGGTATTGACAATGTGACATATTCGTTGTTATACAACTTACCTATAGAATATAAAGTTTCACTAGTAACCATTTTCAAGAATATTTGGACTAATAAGACACCAGTACCAAATAGTTGGAAAGAGTACCTGTTAAATTCCGATTAAAAAACTTGACAGAGCAGAGCGTGATCCAAGTTCTTACCGACCTATCTCCTTATCTTCATGTCTTTTAAAAACATTTGAAAGAATAATTAAAAATAGATTTGAACATTAGCTAGGGTACGATGGTATACTTCCAAGTTCCCAATATGGTTTCCTAATTTCTAATACAAAAACTGAGGTGTGTTACTTTTCACAAAAACATAGAGTTCCAAAAGACAATCTTAATGTGGGAAAATTTAATTTCCCTATAAAAAACTGTATTAAGTATCTTGGTACCTATCTAGACAGGAAATTGTTACGGAAAGATCACATTCATCAAATTGTTAAAAAATCAGAAAACTCAATAAACATTTTAAGAGCTTTCTGTAAAAGAAATTGGGGAGCAGACCCAAATATTGCTTTGATGTTTTACCGTAACATGATCAGGCCGATTTTCGACTATAACTGTCATTAATTTGGATCAGCGGCCAATATACATCTAAGCAAACTTGAAGTTCAAAAAAATAAATGCCAGAGATTATGCCTAGGTTATTTAAAATACACTCCAGTCCAAATAATGTAAATTGTAAATCCCTTCTAGATCTTTACACCCATAAGTACTGGAGAACTAAAAAATCTATACCTTTGGTAAAAAGCTATCTAAGTACGGTCAAATATAACGATATTCTCTATAAAAGCCAAATTCCGCCTTTCAAAAAGGTGAAATGGCAAAAACCCTATTTGTAGAAAGGTTAAAATATGTTACTTAAACTCACAATTACTGCCAAATATGTTTGATATATTTATTAAAGAAAAATGGACAAATTATCAGTACATTTTGACTTACGGGTCAAAAGAAGCAAATGGAACGCGTAATGTTCCACGAAAATAAAAATTACCATCACCAGTATAGTTTGCCCAGTGAATGCTCAATATACACAGCAGAAATGATGGCAATAATGTTCCTTCTTCGGTATGTAGTACTGAATCTGACTATCAACTATGTTATATTTACTGACAGTAAAAGCGTGGGCGACAGATTTAACAACATTCAAACAGTCAAACACAAACCACATTGAACTGAAAATTCTTTATGAAACTATATAATTAGGATTAAATGCAATAATTACATGGATCAAGGGCCATTTGAAACATCCTTAAAATACGAAGGGAATCTATAACTCTGTGCCTGATGGCCCTTGCTTAGAATTACCAAAAAGAAAGATTAGAAAGATCTTTTATAGTAAAAAGAGATCCTTACGAACAAAAATGTTCATGGCCGCCTTTGAATTTTGGTGTTACAGAACAATCCCACGAATATCATGGATTCAAAGAATGTCAAACATGGAAGTAACTAGAAGGATAGGAAATGAGCGGAAAATAATATTAACTATTAAAAGACAAAAACTGAGTACTTGGGACATGTGATGAGAGGGCAAAAATACGCATTATTACAACTTATTATGCAGGGCAAAATCCGAGGAAAGCGAAATGTGGGAAGACGAAGAATATCCTGTCTTAAGAACTTAAGGGAATGGTTTAAATGCAGCAGTGCAGAACTTTTTAGAGCGTCAGTCAACAGAGCCCGTATAGCCATGATGATTTCCAACTTTCGATAGAAGATGGAACTTAAAGAAGAAGACGAACTAAAACTAGAGCAGTTTCGAGTCGAAATAACCGACTAAAGGGAAAAACATGATATAAGTCGGTCGTTTTTAAACCACTTGGTATTCCACCATCAAATGGTTAGACTACAGTCCAACAAAAAATGCAGCTTTCTTTTTTTGTGTAGATGTTTTGACATGAACGACAGTACTAAGCCTGAATGGACACAGACTGTGTTTATTTTTAGTGGATTTTCATCATGAAATAGAACAATTTAAAATGTATCAAAATACAAGTTGCCATGAATTTAGCACAGAAACTTTGAAGAGTAATAACATGAATAAGTCCGTAAATCTTCCAATCCAACAGAGGGTGAACTGAAAGTCAGAAAGGAGCAGCGACAATAAAATTTAGATTATATGAAGCAACTAATTCATATAATTATAGTTCTAGTAAAAAGTGGAAAACCTCTCGTGGTCATGATGAAACGAAAGAAAGCAATGAAAAAGGATTGTTTCTCGAAATGATACAAATATTTAAAAATATGACCTTACGTTTAAGACATACTTAAAATCAGCCCCAAAAAACTGCAGTTATGTTAGCAACTACATTCAAAATAATATATTAAATTCTGTGAAAAAGTAAGAGATATGCAGAAGGAAGTTTAAGAGCAGATTTTTTCTGAAAAAGAAAATCACAAAGAATAAATTAAAATCTTTATCTGAATCATGTTGGGCTTGTCGTGCTGAGGCAGTTGCTGGGGTCAAAGTTTAGCTTGAAGCAATTATAGAACCAACTGAAAAAACAGTTGATAACACAACTGATTCAAACAGATCCTCTGCATCCATTCTCCGGGCTGCTCTATAATGAAGCAGTGCACAAGAAGAAGAAAAGCTCTTCTTCTTTGTGTTGTGCTTGTTTACAAGCGCAACCTATCGTCGTATTAACAAATGGATGAAATGCTTCTCGATCGACAGCTAGATGAAACAATTCCTCGACTATTCGACCTGTCCATTATCTAATGTTACACAGCTAGGACAGTTGTTTTCTTCTGATCCTGCATTTTTCTTAGATTTTGCCTTGAATGATCAACAGAAGTAAGCAAGATTAAGGTCTTCCCACCTCCCATTATATTTCTACCCCAGGATAGGGAAAATTTGAATGTAATGATAGAAGCCTATAAAGATTCGCTGAAGAAAAAAAAAGCTTTGATTTGCCAAAACTAAGAGACTTGTTTAGTTAGATACTAAAATGATTGAACTATATTATGACAGATAATATAAGCTACTCACTGTACGTAGCAATACCTCAAGCACAACATAAATATTATTTCAAAAAATCATAGGACATGACTTGATGCATATTGTTTCTCCTCATTTTAATCAAACTCTCCTTAGTCCTTATTTTTTTTCCTAATATTATCCTTCTGTCTTTAATGTTGTCTAAGAGATATCAGATTACATAACTTTTTTACGTTTATTTCAAGATAAACTCGGGCCATTCGGAATGCATCTGCATAGATAGTTACGACCTAATGCAAACACTTCTGGTCAAATAGCCGAATAGCAACAAAGTAATTACATATAATACGTCTTATAGCCGCCATGCAACTTCCCCGTTCTAAAAGTGAACGTCCTAAATTTCGTAGTGCGTTTAATATTGACTTTGTAACCGCACATAATTATAGTTTTGTGTAGAGGATGCTGCATGAGGTTGTCTAGCCGAAATGTCCTAAATATCTGCACGAAATTTATCTATTCTAAAGCTTTTTAACTTTTACTAGGTAAAAAACAGATTGAGGATACACATATTTAACAAGAAAATCACTCTGCACTTTTCATAAGTGTGACAAAGTATTTTGTCTATAAGATTGTGCAACTCGGATTATAATTATTGAAAACTATCATATTATATTTTAAAAATCGTATACAACGCTAGAAAATGCTCAGAAAATCGATTAATTAGCTTAATGAGCCACACTCTTCAGATTTTCCTAAGAATACTCCACAGCAGAAGTAATCTCACCTGCGAAAAAGATCTCGAAGACACCCAATTTGGTTTAAGAAATTCTATGGAGACTCTCTCTCTTCAATCCTGACCCCCCAGGGGGAGTGTAGTGGTCGACGTGATGTCGTGTATTGTCCGTCTCCAGAGATCTCTGTCTCTGGTCATTTCTTTTAATTCATGCATAGGTCTTTGGAATATTCCTGTAATTTGATCTATCCATCTTGTTGGGGATCTTCCTCGTGATCTTCGGCCTTCTATCTTTCCTTGTATTATGAGTCTTTCTATGTTTTCTGTGTTTGCTCTCATAACATGCCCAAAATATTTTAATTGTTGAAGATGGACTTTACTAGAGAGTCGTTGGCTAACTTTTAGCTCTCTTAATCGTAACATTCGTCTCCAACAGAACATTTCAGTGGCGTCTATCTTTCTTCTCTCCGATTGTCTCAGAGTCAAAGATTTACATCCGTAGGTCAGTATTGGGAATATTAAGCAGTTGATCAACCTCATCTTTATCGCCCTTGAAATTTGACAGTCCTTCCATATTTTGGTCATTTTTGCTGTGGCAACTTTTGCTAGATCACATCTACGTTTAATCTCTTCTTATAATGACCCTGTGTTTGTGATTAATGATCCCAGATATAAGTATGAGCTCACAACCTCGAACCGGTCAATTGTGGTTATGTGTGGATGATTGTTGTGTAGTCTATCCACTATCATGATCTTTGTCTTTGATATGTTTAATTGCAGACCAAATATTTGACTTTCGTTTTCGATCAGTCGTATAAGTTCTATCAGCTCTGCTTGACTATTTGCAAGAAGGGCTGTGTCATCTGCGAAACGTAGGTTGTTTAGTTTATGACCATTTATTGAGATGCCCTTTTCCCATCCTTCAAGTGCTCTTCGCATAATATACTCCCCAAATATGTTGAATAATTGTGGAGATAGTATACATCCTTGTCTGACACCCCGTTTTGGATGAAATTCGTTCGAGAGTGTGTCAAGTACTTTAACTGATCTAGTAGTGTGTTCATATAGTTCAGTTATAAGCGTAATTAGATGTTGTGGTACGTCTACTTCTTTTAGTATTCGCCATAAGTGTCTCCACTTGACCCTGTCGAACGCTTTACGGTAATCTATAAGACAGATGTATAGTGGGCTGTTGAATTCCTGGATTTCTCGATTATCTGTCTTATATTCAGCAGGTGTTCTCGAGTGCCTTTACCTTTGGTAAATCCAGTTTGCTCTTGTGGAATTTCTCTTTGAAGGAATGTTTTCAGTCTCTCATTGATTATATGTAGCATTATCTTGCTGGCATGGGATATAAGAGAGATAGTTCTATAATTGTCGCATTTATGGAAGCTGCCTTTTTTATGTTTGGTCGTTATTATAGATTTTGTCCAGTCTTCAGGCCATTGTTTGGAATGCCATATTTGGTTACAGAGTAAATGAAGTAACTTTACGCCGGTTTCTTCTGTGGCTTTAAGCATTTCTGCTGTTATCATATCTGGACATGGTGCTTTGTTATATTTGAGCTTGTTGATAGCCTTTCTTACTTCATTTTCGAGTATATCAGGTTCTTCTTCCACCTCGTCAGAGATTTGGCTAACAAGCTCTTGGCGTTGATCATCTTTATATAGGTCCCTGCAATACGATCTCCATGTCTCTGCTACGTCTTCTCTGTTTGTTCTCAGGGTTCCAGTGTTATCTTCAATGGCCCAAGTTCTGGCTCTGAAGTCTCTTGTCAGGTAGCGTATTTTTCTAAATAGGAAGGTACTTTTTGTGCTTAATATCCTATTAGAAAAATGCCGTGATCAAAGAAAATATGTATGTATGTAAAATATGCATGTAAAATTCATGCAGATGCTAAAAATACAGGAATTAATGACAAAGATATTAGTGTCATTAAAAATCTGTATAAAACTTCTATGATAAAAATTATTGACAATAACACAGACGAAATATATTCCATACAACGAGGTATCTCTTTGAGGGAACGATATCAAAATAAAAGTGGGGAGAAACTGGCACCAAATGGCACAAAACAGAGAAAAATGCAAAATTCATGGAAGAACCTTGTCCAGTGGAGGAAGCAAATAGGATTAAGAAAAAGGAAATAGAAAAGACATTTTAGGAAAGGAAACTTATTAGGAAATAAAAAACACCGGCTAATGAAATTGTTCAGACAAATTCAATCCCAAGAAATACTTAGAAGATTACTTTGGAACTCAAGAACATAGTAAAATGTTTAACAGTTTAAAACTTCAGGTATTACACAAGAACTAAAGAAGTGAAAAACTGAGAAAGTATACAAAATTTAGAGTAAGTAACGAAGAAATCAAAAATGAATTCGGCATGGCCGGCATGTCTTAACCTCTTTAAGTATCTCTCGTATTACCCTTGTACCATACATTTTCGCCAGAGTAAATGAGCAGTACAAATTAGATTTCTACCTATTTACATCTATAGCTGTATTTTAATAAGTAATACATAGCTTGATATCGGAACGTTTGCTCAACTTGAAAACATTGTAGTGGTACGACATGTGTACCAGTGGATTCTAGTGTGCTTCTTTTTTGCAACTAGCACGTGGCTGAATGTATTTTGTTACTTTTTCTTCAAAATTTGACTATTGGTGAGTGCTATAAAAGGTAAGTTTTTTTAATACCAATATAAGGATACTATACAATAGTTTCTGAATTCAAAAATATATATAAAAAGTAAAGAAAAATTGAAAATTATTTTGATTATATTTTAGAAAAATGTATCTTCAAACTTTCCTCTAAATATAAATATTTATAACCATAACAAATATGCTTAAATGGTTTCATATGTTGTGTTAGTCATACATTATGAACCAATCTATTTGCGCTCAGCAAATATTTTCCACAATACCCCAACATGCATGTGTTTTTCAGATGTTCGAAAACTATTCTGATATACAGTATTGGAAGAGGGGCCTGACAACTGAACAGTTAGCCAAAATATTACATGAAATAACGGATGATCAAGGTAAACCTTCCGAGATTAAAAGGGACTCAGAGATAGACAAAGGGGTATGTTCAGACATACCATGACAAACATCAAGCAGAAGTTTGTGTACAATACTGTCGTATATTCCGTCTAAAAGTGGTACAGCTAAAATAGACATAATGATACTAACTACAAGCCTCTACGTAGAAGACGTAAAAATTCTACAATTTACGACTCTTTAGAACACGAGAACCTGCGAAAGTGGTTTAACTTAACCACTACCAAAGTCAGAATAGCCATGTTAGTGTCCAATATCCGTAACGGATAGGCGCCATAAGAAAAGAAGAACACGAGGATTCAGATGATTCTGTAGCAGACAGAGATTATCAGCCCGAAAAATCAAGTAAATATGAAGCATTTTTGGATGTTATCAATGATTTTAAGGGGTGGTCTAAAGAACCAAGGATACCTATTAAATTTAGAAATTGTAATTAAGCAAAATTCAAGGGTTCGAAAGTGATACCGTTTTCTGAAACCCAGTAAGTTTTTTTAATATTTTTTTAATGACTTCTGACTACGATACATTGTAGAACAATCAAATTTATATGCTGTCCAAGCCAACAAAAATTTAGATTTGTCCTTTGAAGAATTGAAAGCTTTCCTAAGAATTTTAATTCTAATGGGATTTAATAGTTTACCATCTATCAAAAAATACTGGTCTGCAGTTTCAAATTTTTTTAATGAAAGGGTCACTAATAGTTTCCTTCTGAAGAGATTTCTTAAAATATCAAGATATATCCATTTGAATGATGACCAACAAATGCCAGTCAGAAGAACTCGGAATTTGACAAGTTGTAGAAAGTGAGATCTCTTATTCAAAAATTAAAAAAAACTTTATGAAATCTTTTTCTCTGAGCAGAAATATTTCAATTGATGAAAGTATGGTTGCTTTTAAAGGAAGGACTACTTTAAAACTGTACATGCTGATGAAACCCATAAAGAAGGGTATAAAAATTTGGGCAATTGCATGTGTTAAAACAGGTTAATTCATCAATTTTAAGGTATATTAAGGTAGAGAACCTGAACGAAGTAACGTACATACTCTAGGGGAAAGAGTTATACTGAATTTAATTAAAGTGATGGAAAAAAGGGGATATTGCTTGTATTTTGTCAATTTTTTTACCACACTTTCTCTTATGAGTAAGTTATCAGAACTAGGTCATTTTGGTTGTGGAACAGTAAGACAAACACGAAAGTATTTTCCAAAAGCACATTTAGTATATGACAGAAAAATGAACATGGGTGAAATTGATGGAGTTGTCTGCAACTGGTTTTGTTTTGGGAAACATCAAAAACTGGAGAATGAGCAAACATCCCCTGTTCTTAAGCCATTGTAGACTACAATATGTATATGGGCGGTGTTGATCGGTTTGACTAACGAATTCAGACATACTAAGTAGCTTGGAAAAGTCGTCGATGGTGGATGAAGTTATTTTATTACTTTTTTGACGCATCTATAGTAAATTATTACATACTTTATAAAGAATCCCTTAGGCAAAGTAACAGTACAAAAAAAGCAATATCTCACCTTGAATATAGATTCAAATGTGCTACCAGTCTTATAGCAGATTTTGCGAAAAAAAAATTGGGAGGCCATTAAACATGGAGTATTTTCTAAATACACGATATCGATTACATATTGATTAGAAACAGATATAAGACATATTTTACAAACATAAAAACTAGACCAAGAGCTGAATGTCGCATCAAAATCAAAACAGGCTGGAGATTTCAAATCCGAAAACATTTAGAGATGCATTAAAGGAAAGTAGCATGTTGAATACACGACAACCCAGAAGAAATGTAGAAACGTTTCAGAAATGCCATAGAAACCTCTGTAGAAAGAACCAAAACCGAAAAAAAGATCATCAAGAGAAAACAATGGATGACAGACAGAGCGCTGCCACTTCTCAAAGAGCTAAGGAGAATCAAATCTCTTATATATTAAAACGACGGCAACAAAAACGAATTAGCAAGGTTAAATAGAGAAATTAAAAGAGCATGTAGAAATGATAAAAATAAACATATAAATGAAGAATATGAAGAACTAGAGAGACATGCAAACCGGTACGAATCCCATGAGCTATATAATAAAGTCCAATATCTATCCAGAGAATTTAAACCAATCACACAAACAATAATGGATCAAAACCAACATATTATAAATGACGAAAAAGGATTGCGAGAGGTATGGAGAAAATATTGTTAAAGTCTATATGCAGATGATCCCCAGAATGCAATTCACGATAAGTTTACTACAGAGAGAGAATTTTTATTCATTAATACATTTTTATTATTATATTTTTGTTTGTTTATTACAATATTGTGTAGTATTATTGTATTATTTAAAGTTCTATACCTATAATTCATACACTTTTTATCATTTGGTACACCCTATGTGCCAGAGAAACTAGCATGAAAATGATTCCCTGATTGAACTCTGGTACAACGGTTGAGCAGCATTTTTTTCATAGAAAAAAACAAAACTATTTTAAAAATCTTGTAAAAGATGTACTAACTATAGTATTCCAAACTATTATCTATTTAAAAAAAAGTTTATCGTAATAAAGTTGTGACTTAAAGGGTTGAATTAACAACTAGATTTTAGATTTTACCTACTATAATTCATGGGAATTAATAACAATTTGAATAAAACGTATATTTATTTTGAAGTTTTATTTTGAGAACGATAAACTACACTTCCACAGTGAAAATCGAAAAGTATAGACAACTTAAATGAATGGGTGCGATTTCAAAATGAAAGACATTGGCAGAATAACAGAAAATAAAATAGTTAGAATACACCTATGAAAGAAAAAGCATAGGTGGACTTAGAAAAAGATGAATTGGCAATATTTCAAAAGCATACAAGATAATTTTGAAGAAAAACCAGCAATATGCCTAGACTGAAAGTATTTTCTATTAAAATGAAGGTTAATTCATATGAAATATAGTAAAGAATATAGAAATGCTATAAAAAACATAGTTTAATATCCACATAGAGCTTAGATTTGATAAAATTTCATCATCTCTTTATACCATAACCAGATACACTATTAAAACTTCTAAATGGTAAAAAAATTGTCTAAAAAAGTAAAAGTACAATTAAATAAAGATATAAAGCGAGTAATGGTTCAAATATAAATAGAAAAGCAGTAGCAGGACCCCGTAACGTATCTAGTTTTGTGTGGTTAGTGTGCTTGATGGTTGGAGTCCGGATTGCAACATTTGTCCTAGATGCGGGTCATTGCTATGAGAGAGCAACTGAAAACGCTGCCTGCTAATGTTCTGATGCCGTTCAACACCGAAATATTTAAGGTCGTATGGTGAATAAATGGCAGTGACTACTGATCCCGACCGAAGGTTAATCTAGCCGTGATAACCTTCGAGTTTGATCGTTGTTTACTAAAGGGATGGGAGTTTTGTATAACTTCAAAATGATATTATTGTAACTTTTAGAACAAAAATACCTTATCTATAACAGGAAATGTGAAAATGCAAATAAAATACAGGGTCAAAACGAAAAATAATAATAAAAGTGGTTTAATTCAGAGATGTTTAGACAATACATAGACATAGTATGTATAATTATTTATCTACATATTCTTTTTCTTCAAATAGCGCTACAAATCAAATTGGGCTATTATAAATATGTGCATAGTGCTTTGTTAATTATGCTTGTTGAGCATTTGTTTTTTTGAATAGCCTCTTCGCAGCTTTGATCCCACCAAGAAGAGTTTTTTTGTTCAGTTTAAAGGGTTGGTAAATGAGTATAGAGGCATTGGCTGCCTTATTTATCTCTTCAATTAATATAAGCTATAATTATGTTCCGCGTTATTGCTATTTTTAATATGTTGTGAGAAATATGTATTCACAACTTCTTGATATAGACTCCAATCTGCTTTATTCAAATTTCATTTTGTTTTTGGATGTATTATTATGGAAAAGTGCCATTTTCTCGCAAATAATTAAAAACTGACCCAAATGTTGGATGACTGGGAGTTCGACGATTAGGAACTCTCCTGCGATATTCTCTACTAGCAGCCCTACCATTCCCATTACAGAATCCATAAACAAATATTATGACTGCATATTCTGTGGTCGAAAACTGATGTGGCATTTTGAACGAAAGTAACAAAAGCTCTACCAAAACTAACACAATGTACTTAACGTAGATATGACAGAAGAAATATGTATTCTTGTACGCATAAATAACAACTGATAATGACAATAATAACAATGGATATAAAATATCAAGAAACGTCAAACGGTCAACGCCAACCTTCATTTTAAACTTTTTTAGATTTATTTTTATTTAGTACAGTTGATGCAATGTATTATTATTTGACATAAAATTTTTAAATCATTTACAATCAACAAAAACTAACACATACAAGAGGTTTGACTTTTTAATCAATTTAATTTATTATTTATCGAAAATATTGCCCAATACGATCTATGAGTAAAAATTTAAAATTGAAAAACAATTGATTCTATCGTAGAGATAATACAAAGTGACAGTAAAGATGTTAATTTTCTACGTATTAGATTATGTTGTAAGGAACTCATTTTAATTAAAATGTTTGAAATTTATAACATTTGTTTAAATTAATACCTTATAATTTGATACAACTTCATTATGGTTGTTCTATTTTTGGTAAGATTTGATCGTTCACTAAAAATTTAATAAAAGTGCGACAACATTGTCGCATATGTCGTTGTTTTCATTGGCTATTTATGTAGTTTGAAAATCACTTATTGCATTTTAAAAAAATATATATACAGGGTGTAATATTTAATACGAATCCCTAAATTAATTTTTCCAAAGCCAGTCCAGGATTTTTTTAGTTTAGCTAATACCAGTCGAATGCTTGATAGTAGTGTACTGTATCATGCAAAAATTTTAAAAAATCAAATGAGCCGTACAAACACTACAGTAAAATGAAATAAATGGTCAATTACACAAATTACCCTGTTAATTAATAAAGAAGAGGAGTTGACATTTTTTAGTGGCCACATGATATGCTCCCTGAGGGACTCTACATATGGTAGAAGTATGTAAAGTTCCTCATAACTCACCCTGTATATAAAGATTTACCTAATATAAATGATTATTCAATCCAAACAAAAAAAAACGAAGAAGAAGAACATCTAAATCATTTAGTGACAAGCCCTCTACATAAAACTATACAATTAGAATATAAAAATAATATAAACGATGTGTACAGGAAAAATGAAATGATAGAGTTAAGAAAATCACATAGACTTAAAAAAGAAACATATTGATGCGCTGTCAAATTGTTAGAAGTAGCGTTTTATTTTACGGGACGAATGGAAGAAGTTTGAAGACAGACATTATAGATGAAAAATATCACAAACAATTAGTGTCAAAGGAAATAATATAGTGCAAATGCTCTTTTAAATTAAATTCACAGAAAATTTATTTTTTACAAATTATAGTAACCAAAACGTTGCGATTTGTGAAATTTTTAATAAATTAGTGACATTTTTAATATTAATTTAATTTTTTTTAAGTTTTTTTTTACTGTTCGGAAATGGTTTTCAAAGTATGTATTTTCTAAATGAGTTTTCCGATGTTGCAGTCGTATTAATGAACGTATTTTACAACCATAGATTTGGCGAATGGATTTAGTGTCCGCAGTCATTTAAACACAAACAAACAACAATCATAGTGACATATTTATTGATGATGTTTGTACAAAATTGAATTTCAAAATTCATGTATTTCAATTTTCGTCAATTCCAGAAAAATTTATATGGTGCGACCCTGCCATTTGTCTAAAGCGACTCCGCCATTTTTTAAACTTTCCTTGCTTTCACGGACCATTTAAGAAAGTTTATTTTGAGCTTTAAAATTGGGTTAAACTTCGTTTTAAGAAAAAGGTTCTGTTCAAATAGTATTAGAACGAATGTTCTAATTAGTCATGGACGTATCTATACCAGAATTAAAGGGGTCAGTGATAAAGACAGTTATTTGGAGTAGAAAGAAATATTAGACAACATTTTACAGGAAATGCTAAATGGATTATGGAAGAAAAATGAAAAATTCAGTAGAATCGTAAAAAAAATCAGACACCAAAATTTACAAATGCAGGAAAATAAGCACTAGAAAAGACAGCAGGAAAAGTACAATTAACATAAACACAAATTCAGAAGAAAATTGACAAGTGAAAAAATCTATAGGTCTTACTCCAAAAATTAATACAACATTTTGCACTATTTCAGGTTAACCAGATATTGTTATATACTGTCTAGATTTTGATGTTTTTGAATTAGTTTAGTATACCTAATACCTAAAAGCTTTCTAATATTGAACTTCTTCTTATGGTGCCCTATCCAATTAGATGTTGGCGACAATTCTGGCATACTCCTCTCGATCTTTTTTTTCTCGATTTTTTTCTTCCGATGCCCCGTTTTCCTTCTATCTTCCCTCTCGGAGTTTGTTCTAGTTGTGTCTGCGTATAGTTGCTGTGTGTAGTTTCTCCAATGTTAAAGAAGAGCCTTGGAATCAGTAATTAATTTATTGTCCTTCACAATACTGTTAAAACTGCAACCTTAATATTGAACAATAAATCTTTTTCTTGTTCATTCTAGTATTTAGGCAATTATTGGCTCTTCTGGAATCAAACTAGTATTTAGTTAGCCCATTTATATCCATTCGGTTTGCATGTTGTTTCCATTTTGTTCTTTATTCGCTTATGTTCTCATTAATCAAGTCTACATTTAGTTCTTGGATTAGGTCTTTATTTTTCTATCTATTAAGTCTTGAAATACCAAGCTTAAAACAATTACTCAATAAATAACACACATTTCATAAATATATCTCTCGAATAAATATAAATAACTTTTAATAACACAATGGTATATTACATCACTTTCATTTAACAAACAATCACACTCATATCTCTTCTTCATTGGATCAAATCTATCTCCTCAAGAACTTCCCGTGTACTGTCAAACAACTGCAATAATAGAATTGAGTTCTCCATTCAACAATACATACTAGTTTCAACCATGTTCTACCATCCATCAATTAATAGAATACCGGCATATAAGTAATGTTTATTTTATTTATTTGCTCATTTATTAATTTATTACAATCGAAGAGACTATTTTATAACAATTTGTGGGCCTTACCTTGTCTGTTTAAACTGTTAAAACTTTTATACTTTTATTCAACTTACTCTTTTAAATAAAACCACAGACATGTAATATTGGCATAATTATTGTAATTTACAACATCTACTTTGTTTATCGTTATTAGACAACACCCTAATATGGGTTTTTATTATTTCAGCATTTGTTTAACTTTGTAAGACCTGAGGATGCTTTGCATATTGTAGAAAGCGAAACCGGTCGTCTGATAGTTAAATTAAATTGATTGTGAGTAAGTCTTATTTATTATTTCTTTACCTATTTGAAATGGACTCACACAAGCAACACATTCATGATTTTCACATTCATGATTTCTTGAAATACCTTTCACATCGTCAATCACTACATTAAAACAGATCGATGTTGTGACCATAGAAAATGGACGCGCGACTTGATGGAGTAGAGAACAAAGACAGATAAGTGAAATAGAAAAATACCACCTAGACGATGACAAGAAAATCTTAAAAGGATAAGCAAACAATAGCTACAAATACCGCAATATCGAGAACTTTGGATATACAGAAAAGGCTACATCTAGCATTGGATTTAAAGGAGTCTGATGATGATGATGATGATGGTAATGATATAGTATAAGAATTACCATTATCAATAAGCTTCAAAAGCTTTTAGTAAAAATCCAGATTTAACCATTAAATTTCAAAATCAGTTAATGTAAAAAGAGATAAGAGGTAAAAATCCATTTTATCTCAGTTCTTCTTTAACTTACAGTCAAAAAAATCTTTAAACACATGTTTATTTTAGTCTTATATAGAAATTGAGCCTCAAATGCTTAGATTATTAGAATTACAGTGGGTGATCAAATTATTATGATCAGTCACAAAAATTTAAGTTTTTCATATTTGTTCAGAAATTTTATAATAAAATTATATGCTGATATACGATTAAAGTATGCCAATATATTTTGTCACTGATAACCTTACTTTTTTGACGTTTACCGCTCTAGAACTGTCATTTGTGTCAAATTACGTGACAACATACACATTGTGGTGAATTTACGCTTGGAGTTTACAACTGAATTTGTATGTTTTTGTATTGTTTTTGAAAGATTAGTATCGTTTTATCTTTGTAGTATGTTTTATTAATTTATTAGTGGTGATTGTGAGTGAAAAAAGAATATCAGTTTTAATTTTAAAGACATTTTCAAAACATTTCGATTTTTGAGAAGAAAATCATAATGGGTAAGGCTAAAGACGTCCCTGTGTCTAAAATGGTGGAAATAAAGACACTTTTATTGAATACAAAGCTTTCCCAACGTCAGATAGCTCAACAATGCCAAGTAGCGCAAGCAACAGTGAGCAATATCAAGAAAAAAATTGAAACCAACAAACCCCTGATTCACCAGCGTGCCCAAAAATGTGGTCGAAAGCGTGTCACTACACCCAGAGACGAAAGAAAAATGAGGGATATATTCGTAAACAATAGAAAGAAGCCAAGAAGAATCCTCACGGGACTTATTCGTGAAGCTGGTATGCCAGTTTCTGACATGACAGTCCGCAGAAGGCTTACTGAGCAAGGTTTCAAATCATGTCGCCCTGCCAAAAAACCAAAGTTGACCATCGTAATGATGAAAAAGAGACTGGAATGGGCCAAAGAACACCAAAATTGGACAATTGAGGATTGGAATAAGGTAAATTACGTCACTACTAAAGTTTAAATCACTATAACCACTGTTTTTATCCTAAAAAAATATCTTATAGTTTTTTTTATTCACAGGTTTGTTTCTCCGATGAGTCTACAGTGGAGATACTCATGGATAAGTCGGCCTTCGTCCGAAGGCGAGTGGGTGAAAATATAAGGATTGCATAGTGGAGCGAGAAAAGCATCCTCTCAAGATTATGGTATGGTCTGTGATCAGCAGTAAGGGCACAGGGAGGCTGTACATTGTAAATGGAATGATGAATCAACATCAGTATATTGAAGTTCTGAAAAAAAAACTCATGCCACAAATCAAAGACTGGTTTGGCGAATCGGAGGATTTTACCTTTATGCACGATTCAGCACCGTGCCATAAGGCAAAAAGAGTAACATCGTACCTGGAAAAAAAGAAAATTAAAGTACTGAAGTGGCCAGGTAATTCCCCAGACCTCAATCCGATCGAAAATCTATGGGAGCTTATGAAGAGGGGGGTTGCCCAGGAAATTGTCACAAATAAGCAGCAGTTAATTGAGAGACTCATTGCCACCTGGCACAGAAACGATAAAATAAAAGAAAACTGCCTGAGAAACATTCAAAGCATGCCAAGGAGGATCAAAGCTGTGATCGAAGCTAAAGGAGGTCACACAAAATATTAAAAAAAAAATGATATTTAAGGTCAAAGAAAAAAATATTTTAAAATTTTGTAAAAGAACGTGTTTATGATCTATTTTTATATTATATTCACATTATTAGACACTCATATGTAGTTTTATTCTTTATTAAACAGTAAAATATAAAGTTTTTTGAAGTGATCATAATAATTTGATCACCCACTGTAGAATTGTAAGACCCGAAAAGTCATTTTAAGAGGTGAACAAGTCTCTCAGGCTGGGATTAATTAAATTGCTTGTTACATGTGACTAAAGATACTGGATTTTATAAGTTATTGTAACATTACTTGTATTATATTTATGACACAAGTTTATAAGTTGGCCTTCAAATTAATTTCTCGTTCAGCCTATTCTCCTGATTTGGCCCCGTCCGATTAATACGTGTTAAAAAATCTACCCATGTAGACTTGGGAACCAAATAATGTTACCCAAATAATAAAAACATTAGGTTGATATTTCCTTCTTTGAGTACCGTGCCCAAGTTTTGGTGAGTATTTCTTTCTACCAATTCAACTTCTTCCATCGATCTTTCCGTTGAGTATAAACTGCATTATCTTGTATCTGCTTCATCTTATTATATGCCCCAGATATAGGTTGATATATGTTGACCTTTTTGTCTGATATATGATCTCTAAAACTGCGCAGGTCTGAAATGGATAAATATAGCAAAAAAGAGAAGAAAAATGAATAAAATCATAGGAGGATTTTGTCCAATGAGCGGCAAATAAAGGCGAGAAACATAGATAGAAATAGTTTAGTACGATCTAAAAATTGAAGTATTTTGTTGTAAGTTTTATTTTAAAACGCTTGTTACAAAATTTTTTGTTCACCTACCACCGAAATAAAATAGCCAAAACAGTAGTCACCCTGTACAATATAATATAACATGTATAGTATTGTATAAGGCCATGAGCTATTTCCAAGAACAAAAACAAAATGCAAACAGTGTCCTGATATAGGAACCCATCGACATTGGTGAATGAGTGAAAAAAATCAAAAAATGCACTGGCGATAACGCATGCTATAATATTGGTAGAATGTTGATAACAGTCGAATACGCGAGCAACAAAATGGCGGCATTAGTGTTATTTTGTATTTGTTACTTAACAGATAAGAGAGCAAACCAACATTTTGAAAAGTAGGTCGGGGACAATTTTAATAAATATGACGAAAATCAATAGATTCGTCGCCGTGATAACACTTTTCATGACTATGATTTATCTTATCTGCTGTATTTGTTAGAGCATTTACTGTTAGAATATTTGTTTAAATATATATATATAAATATATATATATATATATATATATATATATATATATATACATATATATATATATATATATATATATATATATATATATATATATATATATACAGAGGTTTACTCGGTCATTTAGGTTGGCAAATAAAAAAAGAAGTCAACTACTTCATTAGTTTATCGAAGACGTTTTGCTTTATATTTCTAAAGCTTCATCAGTCCTCTAAAATGCAACAGATGACATAGACATAAATACAGGTGTTAGTAATTCATAACTTAAAACTTAATATGTGGTATATTATCGATGGTATATAAGTACTGTACTCTTTAACTTTACTCTTCTTCTTCTTCTTCTACTTTTTTGTAGATCTTTCGATCTGTTTAATTCTGAAGCTGCCTCTGGTTAATTTCTTGGGAGGTAGATTGCCAACTATCCCTCCATCTTTTAGGTGGTCTTCCGGGGGGTCTTGAACCAGGCGGATTGTTTTCTAGGGCAATTTTTGGGAGTCTATTCTCATCCATTCGTCTTACATGGTTGTACCACATCCTCTTGCGCTGTCTTCCCCATCTTACAATATCTTGAATTTTGCACTGCTCTCTAATGTTTGTATTTCTCACTCTGTCCCTTCTTGTTTTCCCCATTATTGTTCTTAGGGTTTTCATTTCGGCAACCCTTAGCATCTGTTTCGTTTTGTTGGTATCTTCGCGCACTTCTATGCCATATGTCATGATCGGTCGTATGCTAGTCTTATAGATTCTAATTTTACTATCTGTGCGCATATACGGATTAGACCAGACTATCTCCCGCAGACATCCTGACAGTGCAGATGCTTTGTTGATCTGACTCCTCAGGTCCTTTACTGGGTCATGGGTGCTTGATATATCTATGCCCAGATATCTGAATTGCATCACCTGTTCTATGGGGTTGTCCTCAACCACTAACTTACATCTGAGCGGATCTTTTGCTATTGTCATACATTTAGTTTTGTTGGTAGAGATGTTCATATTTAATAGTCGACTTGTTTGAAAGAACTGAAAGAGCTGCCTTTGGAGATCATCTTCTGATTCGGCAATAATTGCTGCATCGTCTGCGTAGCACACCATATCAATTCTTTTGTTGCCCATTCTATATCCGAGATTAAGAGATGTTACTTTGTTGATAATTTTGCCCATGAGAAGATTAAACAAGAAGGGGCTTAAACTGTCGCCTTGTCTAATTCCTCCCGGTGTTGGAATATTTTCAGTGAATTCGTCTCCTGCTCTAACTTTGGTTACGTTGTTGTTATTTAGGTTATGGAGTATCTTTGTTATACTGGTCGGTGTTTCATTTTCTATTAATATATTTAGAATGTCTCCCAGGCGAACTCTGTCAAATGCCTTCGTCAAATCAATGAAGCAAATATACGCTGGCATGCCGAACTCTATAGCTTTTTCTTTTATTTGTTTTATTACAAATACTGCGTCTATTATAGACCGCCCTTTTGTAAAACCTTGTTGTTCTTCAGCATTAGTGATTTGCTTTTCCAATTTGTCCTTGAGAATACCGTGAAAAGTTTCATTGTTGTATTTAAGAGGGTTATTCCTCTATAGTTTTGTGGGCAGGTTTTTTGTCCTTTTTTAAATATGGGGATTGTGATACTATTATGCCATTCCTCTGGTGTTTCTGTTTTGTTTAATATTTTGTTAAATAGTTGTGCCAGTTTACTTGCAAGTTCCGGGCCTCCATATTTTAAAAGTTCATTGGGTATACCATCCGTTCCCGGTGATTTTCTGTTTTTTAGCTTTTTGATCTTTGCTTCTACTTCTTCGTCATTGATTGTAGCACTCACATCTGTTTCGCCTTCGTTTATATTCAGCCTTTACTCAACATTTAAAATTAACTTAATAAAAAAAAAACAAAAAACACACAAACTCTGCAGTTAGTAATGTTCATATTCGAAGATACGATTTAAACATTTGCAAACGGACATTTGGCTTTATTTAGAGATGGTTCTTCAATGAAGACAAACAGAGCACTGATTTATATGCAAACTACGTGACGCGATACTGAAAATTTAAGGGCAATATGTTACCAAATTCCAATCCCTGTTAAGGTTTGAGACAATTATGAACTTAATGAACCTATGGGGTTCATTGAATGATTAGTTGGACGGGTGGATTTGTATGGCGGAAATATTTGATATATATTTTTTTAAATTATGTTTTCATAAAACTTGGAAATATGGGATGATTGTGTTATTATTTTAAATGGAAAATAAGCCACATATAACTGAAGAAATAATTGGTATTATTTATTTCGTAAGATGAGAGAGTGGTAAACCTGGCTCAAATTGTCGATGTCGGTTCTTTTGTTTATTGTAGACGGGTTTTTGAGGATCTCACACATTTCAATAACGGAGCGTTTCTGATGGTTATTTTGTTTCGCCAGTATTTTGATATTTGTGAAGTCAATGTGGTGTTTGGTGGAAATGGCGTGATGTGCAAGGGCACAAGAGGGTTTGGAAAGTCTAATGTCGCTTTTATGTGAAGTTATACGCCCTAGAAGCGACTGGCTGGTCTGGACAATGTAGCAGGAGTTGAATTCGGAACAGGGTATCTGATAGACAACATTAGTGTGCTCTAACGGGCTTAGTGGAGTTTTAAATTTAGAGAATAACTTTTCAATGGTTTTGGTATTTTTTAGGGATATTTTGGAGGGTAAGTTTTTGAATAGTTTAATAAGCAAGCTTGTTCGTAATTTGTTGGGAAATATTCTTTTCTATTCTATCAATGGCCGTTTCTGTAGCATTCATGTTATTTTTTATAGATTCGTTGGTCTTCCTTTCCTGCCTTGATGTTTCAACTGCCAACAATCTTCTCTTCAGGTCTGCATTAATTGTGCATACTTCATAGCAATCAGAAAGAACTGATTCAATCGTGGTGTGCCCTATTTTTTTTGTGTTCCTTTTGGAAATGTTACGATTCCACCATAGGAGTTCAGACATCCTACAATGCTACATTCCTAATTAATTTGTCGGTATTTAATTTCGGTGTCTCACAAGCCGTTCTTAGTAATGAGTACATCTAAATATTCAAAATTAAAAAAACTAAAACAGTTAATCTACCCAGTCCCTTAGGCTCGGGATCAGCATCTTGGTCCATTGGGCAACATCTTCCTTGTTGTTCCACTCTTCATGCTATCTTTCCATTGATCTTTCACTTTCTTCTTTTTTGCAGATACACATACAGATACCCTTTTGTCTACTAACAAACTAACAAACTCGTTTTGTCAACTTTTGTCATAAGCCTTATATTAGGTGCATATCTAAATATATTGAAAAATATTGTAAAATAAATGACGGTTGCGTTTCGATTTAATTTGAGTTTCTTACCATTCTCTTACACGTGTTTCTGGGTCTACCCGTCATCAGATAGAGTTTGTAAGAAGACTCAAACCAAACCGAAACTCACCGACTACTATGGCAATTATAGGAAAATAATTACCAGAGTATGCTACTAGAGACCTCTAGTGAGAACATATTTAACATGAATCATCGATATTTAACTTGAAAAATATTGTGTTCTATTTGTGTATGTAATGTATGTAATAATAATATTTATGTGTCCTGTAATTAGAAAATGCAGCATGAAGGTGGAATTAACGATCATGAAAAATGAGCACCAGTGCTTGGAATTTGCTGACGATCTAACGATCCTATCAAAAACCGAGAAAGAATTAAGAAAAGTTGTGAAGAAAATCATCGAAGAAGCACAGAAATTCGGATTGAAACTAAATGAAGACAAAACCAAATATATGATCATAGGAGGGACAGAAAGGAAAAAAGAAGACTTTAGTATGAGGTCAGTAAGTGGTAAAAGCTATAGTTTTAAAAGGGTGGACCAATTTGAATACCTGGGTGTAGTTTTCGATGAAAATGGAAAAGAGAAATGGTAGCTCGAAGCCAGAATAGCAAAAGGGAATAAAAAATTAGGTAGTTTAAGAGTCCTACTGAACTCAAAATACGTTTCTAGACAAGGTAAATAAGGTTTCAGAATATATAAAACAATAAGTCGATCCATAGTAACATATGCCGGTGAGACATGAACATTAAATAAGAAGGAAGAGGATACTCTGGAAAGATAAGAAAGGAAAATATTGAGACGCATATTCGGAGAAGACAGAAGATGGTTGGGAGAGAAGAACCAACAATGAATTAATGGCTTTATACAAAGAACCTATCATTACCAAGTTCGTCAAGGCACAAAAAATCAGATGGTTGGGACATGTGGAAAGAACGGCAGCAAACAGAATGCCTAAACTAGTAATAACCAGAAAATTAATCGGCCCCAAAAGAAGAGGTAGACCCAGAACGAGGTGGATTAGTAAAGTGGAGGAAGACCTTAAACACGTGAAGGTGAGGGACTGGATAATAAAAGTATAAAATAAAAGCGAATGGAGATATATTGCACAGCAGGTCCTTCAGAGTAGTTAAGACATACATATTTAAGTTAAAGTTTTGTTTAAAATAATTGTAATTAGTTAATATTAGGATTATGTTGTAAAACATGCCCTAGGCCTTAACGGCCTGTTGTACGTAAAAATTAATAAATTTGTGTATGTGTGTATGTATATTGTCTATTTATATATATTGTGTTCTACATAATTAAAGTAGTAATTTAATTATTCAATTACCGTTTTGGATTTTTACTAATGTGTGTGAAAACAAGTTACATTTTCCTACTATTCTTAATATATTTTTGACTTTATTTTTACTTTATTTTTTACTTTTATTTTTTTAACCCTCAAACCGCCCCCCCCCCTGGGTGCACCGCAGGGCAAGATTTAATTAATAAGCTGTGCTCGATATCTGCCTTTCATTTGATCAAAGTTCATTTATTCGAAAATTCAACCTTATATCACTTTAATTCTTACTTTACCTGCATATATAGGATGTAACAGTAAATATGTGAGCTTACCTGAAATTTGTGCTTCTCCCATAACCTGAAACAAAAATGACAAATATTAAGAATCTTTCTATTCATCTTTTTAAATATTTTTGATACATAAACATAGCATTTAAATGATTGATATCATCCAAATTGTGTGTTTTCCGAAGCAAAAACATTTTAATTGGGTATTCATCCTTTAAGAATTATTTCTCGCCTACGCAACTGAAACTTTCGTCAAAAATTTGCCGATTTTGACACCTATTTTTAGTTGGGAACGGAAATATCCAGAATTCGTGAAACCTTTTCACATTTTTATATTTTTAAATATGTCGAATCGCACGTGAGTTCGAATAGTTTTTGGGTCAGTCAACTTCGACAACGTCCACATTTGATTTTTATTACAGTGTAACACGCCAGACATCCTGGCAGTAATAATTACTCATCCTAGTTCCTGGTGGTCTGTGAAGATGAAGGTCTTGACCGGGAAGTTAGATGATATCATTTGGATTTGTTTATATATTCGGTAAGAGATACATCTGTTTGAAGTCTTGGAAAAATATTGTGCACATCTCTATCTAATATATCTCTTGTACTTTTGTTTTTTTTTTGCCGCTAGGACAACTATAAACTAAAGATGTATGAAAATTATAAATTATAACTAGAGACTGGATTATATGCTCTAAAAATTGGTTAAAATATGCATGCAACATGCCTTTAAAAAGTAACCAAATATGCCTTTATTATATGCAATATGCATTTATATATGCACATTAAAAAATATTTTTAAATTTTTAGGGCTTGAGATCTGGTGAGAAATAAAATTATAGTATAACTTAGAGAGTGTTTATTTATTACTACATCTAACCTTCCGCAGACAACGTGAAAATTTTTTAAATTTTTGATAACGTCGGTCTAACAAATTGACTTTTCAAAAATTAAAAAAAAAAATAGAAATTTAGCTGTAGGTGATAAATAATTGTAATAATATAATTGTGTGCATTATTCTCTATACAAATATATGAAATTTATATATTTTTTTGTTATTTTAATAATTTTAAGGGGGTATTAAAAAAAGTGTTAAAATTTTTATGAGACAGGCTTTTAATAAAATCAAAATAATTATAACAAAAAAAAATAAATTCTGGTTCCACTAAAACGTAAATCAGTTACTTGTATGTTAATAAACAGGGAAAATAAAATTTTACTCTCAAAATTTACACAGATTACTGAACCTATTCCAAATTTTGGGCACCATAATTTTCAAAACAATGCCTACATAATCCCATCAGATTTTCTAGACACAAATATTTTTCACAGTTTGACAACATATTTTTATTTAAATATTTTTCTAGACACAGTTTGATTCTGGGGAGCAATATTCTCAGTTTCTATACCACATATACACAGATTATCATGGGAATGTTTTGCTGTTGTGTTCGTCGACGAATATGTAGGCTAAGTAACTGAAATCCTAACTTTTTTTTAATTTTCTTCTATCGATTTTTGTTTGGGTATTCGAAGTGTAAATGATGTAACTATTTATTCCAACAACGTTCATGGCACTATAAAAAATGACCATTGGCCAACGACGAGTTGCACGAGCGCAATTGTAGGCTTCGCACATTTTGTCAACAACGTCGACACCGCCTTTTGTTTTGTTGTAGTCCATGATTATTTCCGGTTTGCCAGTTTCCTCGTCAACAGCATCATCGTAGTGGATAGTCGATACTAACAGGATATTTCTTTTTCGTTTTGGAGAATACGAAACGAGTGTACACTTAAAGCAAACATAATGGATTTTTCTGGTCTTGCTAGTAACATTTGAGGAGGTACCTCACGTTTATTTTGACGTAATGTCCCAACTGTAGTAAGTCCCAATATTCCGTGCTGATGCAGGATATATTCGCCACCTAGTAGTTCCATCTTTACCGATAAGGCAGGGTATTTTTGAGGTACGAGGGGTTTCTTCAAGAATAGGTAAGTTTTTTTGATTTTCAAACTCTTCTTCCGAGTCTATATCCTCAATTGATTCTATAATATGGTCGTCTATCAAACTCACATCATCATCATCTGGTTCTGCCTCTGAATCATTTAAAACTTTCCCATCAAGCTGCAACAGCCATTCTTGTTCCCTCTCGTAATTCATTATAAACGTATGCCCTAAAATATAATATAAATCAGTACGGCAAACAAATTAGTCTTACCTCAAAATGTACCGCCAACTATAACGTCGGTTTGTGGGACCGAATCGTGTATAATATTCAAAATTCTTATTAAACGATACACGCTGTCCACTTGCTAAACTACAACTAAATGTGAATGTGAATAGATACAGGATACAGACACGTTCGAAAGGTACTGTGAGGTGCAGATTGATATAAAAATTAGCAGCGCGTAACCGCGAAAATTTGAATCAGTCGGTGCGAGAGACATAACGTTATCAGCCGAAGGTTAATAAAAAATATAAATGAAAATTCACAAGAAAATGTCCTCGTTCTGCTGTTACAGTATATAATCATAAAGTGTTCAATATTTTCAAGAGTAATGTCTTATCTGAGTAACCTTCTATCAGTTAATACTTATGTGTTTATATGAGGAAAACGATCTTTCAACATCACAGGTTGTAATTGGCGCAAATCTAAAATTTGCAACTAGCGAGGGATCCATATTAATAACTTCGTTAAAGCTTCCATTGATTATGTTATTTATCGATCGCAATAAAGAAAAGCCTTTATTCCGGTTTAAAAGTTCACTAAATTTATCTTTAATTTTTTTCCCAATTGTCCCTGAAATATTTACTATTCTTTCTTTGAAAGAATCAACAATGCAAATAATATCATTTAAAGATAATTTTTGAATCTCTAGTTTCGTAATAGAATTTACAATTATGTCAAAATTTGCTTTTATATAGGGCAGTTCATTCTGAACAGAATTCTCACTAAAAATATTTTGACATTTCTGAACAGCAATACAACAAGAAGGATCAAAATTTGATATCATATATAATTATTTGCAAGAAATATAGCACTATTCAACCACGTCCCTCATCTATTCAACACTGGTTCCGGTGGCAAAGGGATATCGGGAACCATCTCCCTATACACTTCTACTCGCAATGGTGCTTTTAAAAATACTTTCTTTACATTGTTGATTAAAGTGTTTACATTTGGAAACTCGAGTCTAACTTTCTCTGCCACCCTGTTTAAACCATGCGCTGAGCATGTACAATGAATCAAATTCGGAAAATAAATCTTAAGACTAGTAACAACTTTAACCATGTAGGAAGCGGCATCGCTAACTAGTAGCAAATTTTTTTCAGAAGGTACTTGATTCGGTAAAAAGAAATTTGTCAAAGATTCATTAACAAACCGAGCAATTGTGGCATAGTTGGTTTTTTCTAAACATTTTACGCTGATTATTGAACGAGAAAACTCTACGTTCTTTGACATTAATAATGGTCTAAAACAGGACTACTCGCTGGCGTGTCTCCTCTTTGATATTGCCTTGGAAAATGCAATCAGACAATTAAAGATTAGAATGAATGGAACTATTTTTAATAGATCGTCGCAAATTGACGATGTACTTATAGTGATCAGAAGTATGAGAGACATTGGGTGCATGTGATGGACTTGTAGTAAACGAGGAAAAAAACAAATATACGTTGGTTGAAATGAAGAAAGACTTCTTGGCATTTTTGAAAGTGAAATTCGTTAAAGTACAGAGACTTAGATGGGCTGGACACAATGCTAAGGGTTAGAAGATGCAGGGAAGTTGTCAAGATCCATAACGGATTGTCCACTTATGATGATGATTGTGGATTATTCCTAACGAAAATAGTAATTGCGAAATGGAATATAAATTAAGGAGAGGAAGCCTATGTTTAATAGTATCCAATTGGTCTGGATAAGAATAATACAAATTGTAAACACAACAAAAGACTTCCAAGTAAATCTTCAATACTGCATTAATTTAGGCATCCTAGGTATATATTTTTTTTAATAAACTCATTCACAACAGCCTGTCATAAGTTTAATGTTACGCCAATGATTAATGATATAACTTTGCATCCGCTAAACTCGTAAAGATAGTTTTTATTAATTATTTCTAGACTATTTTTAGGCGTTTCCGTATGGATTATATATCAGGCGAATTCAAAATTATCTAATATTCTATACAGGGTGAAACATTATCGATCTTTATTATTATTTATAAGATATACTATTATCTTTTAGGTATCTGATAATATGTACTAATATGTATATTTTCCAATATTGTCTATGTCAAACGAATGGAGAAATACGTAAAAAAATACGTCTAAACTTTTTTTTTCAAACCTACAAAAAGTTTATAAGATACCGAAAATTGACAAAACGTTGAGAAAACTAATTACCGTAAAAACGGGTTTACATTGAACCCGAGGGTTACATTGAACAGTTTTGCAATGAAGATTATATTTTTCTACAAGTTTTCCTAAACCTTTTTTTTTGGCCGATATATTTTTTTGAGGGTTGCAAATATGTTTTTCTTGGACTTCCTTATAAAATTTCTGGCAGGTTCTCAAAATTAACAAAAATGAAATAAAAAATGGTTTCTGAAATAAAAGGTAGTAAAAAAAAATCTCTCAAATTTTGGTCTGCAGCCGGCGATATGCAAAAGATATCTTCTCATGACTAATTTTACACGATACTAGTACCTATTTGAACCTTATTCTACATAATACCGTAAATGATTAGGGTTTTGAATATTTTTATTTAATTTATACAAAAAATATGTCAATTATTTTGGGAACGTGGGGTAACATTGAACGGCAGGATTGACCGTGCTTGGGCGGCGTCAATCCAGTTCCATCTAAATATTATTGTCTGGCGTTACGCTACCTCGTTTTGAATCATTTGAATGAAATTCACTCAGCTCAGAGCTCAGTATAACATTGGTTGGCTTGGCGGTAGGAACATTGTGTGGTTGGGAAATTCAGTTGTGGTGCAATAGGTAGTGTAGTGCGATAATCTCAGTCCAAAATGCGTGATTACGTTAGAAAGTTGGGTAGTCGATCATACAAAAATTACACCTCTGATACTTTGGATCAAGCAATCCGCGAAATTAAAACAAAACAGTTATCACTTTCTAAGGCGTCGAAGAAATACAAAATCCCAAAAGGAACATTAAGTCACAAACTGAACAACAAAAAAATGAAGGACGTCGGAAGGCCCACAGTTTTAAACAACGACGAAGAAAAGGCACTGGTCAAGATGCTTTTGAAAACCGCTGAATGGGGCTTTCCTTTGACTCACGACGATTTACGACATGTTATGAAAAGCCATTTGGATACAATGGGTAAGAGAGTTAAACAGTTAAAATAATTTGCCTGGTATCGACTGGATTAAAGGTTTTCTGAAAAGAAACAGAGAAATAAGTGTAAGAAAATCTCAAAATATAAACCCAAATAGAGCATCTTCCACTAGAGAAGTTTTCATTGCTTATTTTGATAACCTTGAGCAATGTCTAGACGGAGTTTCCCCCGATTGTATATACAATTTCGATGAGACAAATTTATCGGATGATCCTGGGTCTGCAAGATGCTTTTTTAAAAGAGGGGTGAAATACCCAGAACGTTTATTATCTCAATCAAAATCAAACATTTCTTTGATGTTTTGTGGAAGCGCTTCAGGAGTTCTGCTGCCTCTGTATGTAGTCTACAAAGCAGAAAACCTTTGAACAACTTGGACGGAAGGAAGACCCGATAAAACCAGATACAACCGAACAGCTCATGGATGGTTCGATTCTGCAACATTTTTAAATTGGTTTACTTCTGTTTTCCTTTATTCCACGAGACATGAAGAAGGAGTAAAAGTATTAATCGGGGATAACTTGGCGAGCCATTTTTCTGAGCAAATTATCAGACTGTCGGTTGAAAATAATATTCGATTCATATGTTTACCGCCGAATACTACGCATATCGCTCAACCCCTGGATGTCGCGGTGTTCGCACCACTGAAGAAACAATGGCGTGCAATACTCAGCGATTATAAGTTAGCAACGGGATCAACTGAATTTCCAAAGGAGATGTTTCCAAAACTTTTAAAAAAGCTGATGTTAAAATTCGCAGAAACTGGTGAACACAACCTTCAAAGTGGCTTTCGGGCAACGGGTATATACCCTTTAGAAAGAAATCAAATATTAAAGAAATTGAAATGAAATGAAATAATAAAGAAAAGCATTGGATTGGAAGATTTTGAAATAGGAGAAAGTTCTGCAGAAAGTTGAACAGCAACTTTTTTATAGCTATTTTTACATAGCTACGCCCAAGAGATAATCTAACGTATGTAAAGTCATGCTTCTATAGTGACCCATAAGTGGTATTTTTTTTATTCGATTGAGCAACAGATACAAAACTTATTCAACAAAATATGAAGAAAATGTTCAATGTAACCCCTTTTTACGGTATTACAAATTCTATTACTGGAAATAAAATTACCAGCATTTTATTTACCAATGAACTAATAATACCAAAAAAGAAATCCTTGAATAATGTACACACAAACAAACTTATATCGAATCATCTCATAGTTTGTATTATTTTAAGCGAATCAAAATTAAAACAACCTACGAAGTCAAAAGAATATTTATTTTAAAGCAATTTAATCACCAATACATAATAATTTAAGAAACCTATAAATTCTTAAATATTAAAATTGAAATTATTTGTTTTAAAGTCAATAGCATTATTATATTTTTTTAGTAGTCGTTGTTACTAACGCTAGGCCGTATGCAAGCTCCAATTCTCGTGGGCTTACTCTTAAATAAATTGTCAATATTTTATTGTGGTAGTGTTTCTTCTTCAAGAGCACCTTGTTCTAGCTGTACGGAATTTTGTGTGTTATCGCGGCTAGGTCTAATTCTTTTTTAAACATATCTTACAAATGCTCTATAGGATTAAGGTCGGGTGAGATCCTGCTTCAAGGAAGTCTGTACTGACTTTGCTGATATGTGGAGGTGCATTGTCATGCATGAAAATTAAAATTATTCCCACTGCACTTTTTCAGAGTCCAACTACAGGTTCTAGAATCAAATCAACATTAATTGCCTGCGAGCAATTAAAGTTGGTTGAATGGAAATTAAAATAGTTTTTTCAGCGACCATATTACTTCCCCAAAACATTACACTTCCTTCTTTATGTCCGTAAACAGATCTGACTGTTTCCGTTTTTGCTTGTCTTACCCGCCCTCTAAGTACACGAATTCATCGGTCATATGTTTTTACACAAATCCTGGTTTCCTCTGAAAATAGCACATTTTGCCAATTTTCAATGTTCGAGTTTAGGTATTGAAGACACCAATTTGAGCGATCAATCTTGTGCTGCCTGGTTAACTCGACAATCCATAACTATCTACTGCTTACTCCTTGGGCACAAAATCTTACACCTGTTTCTTCCAAAAGCTGCTTTTGGAGTTGCGGGTGAGACATTTTTGGGTCTCTTCTAGCTACTTGGACAATAAAACAATCGTGACAAACCGTTATTACTTTTTAGCGACTTTATCTTGGTTTATTCTTAAAGGTTCCTAACTCCTGATAAAAAGCATAGGTTTTTAACTGAAGGTTTTTCAATTTGAATTGATTAAGATGTAGTAATAAGATTAGAATAAAAGATACAATCAAAAAATAAAAAATAATATAACAAGGACTAGTAACAAGGACTATATCTATCCATTATTTTCGAATTCGGAGAAAACTAATAAATATTTTTGAAAAATTTACAAGCAGAATGAAAGAGAGTACATTATTACTGAGGGTATTATATATGTGTATACTGATGTATATTACAGAAAGTCCTGAAAACTTCTACAATGTTTATTTTATTATGTTGTGCAACAGGGGTGAAAATAAAAGAGAGAATATAGTATAATTTTTAATTGAAACTTTTTATTTATTCTAATAAATATTTTATTCTGCCTTTAAATTTTTCCAAAAAGGCTTTTTAGTTTTCTCAGGATTTGAAAAAAAATCGATACATTTAAAACACCTTGAACATTTTGACAGGCGACGTTTTGCGCCTTTCCCTTTAATACCTTACGATTACAACTACTATCACTTACCTTATATAATTACGATTAGAAAACTATTCAAATTCAAAATAAATAGGATCAACTTCGGAATCCGAGTCGTCTTGAGGGTTAATAATTAGCGGTTGTGTCTCTACGGTCGCATCAATTATGTTATCAAGATCCCACATTTTTTGTTCTTCTTCTATTACATGTCTTACTACATCTTTCCAGTTTTGTTCTGTAATGTGTTGTAAAGACTCGTCTAACAATTCACGTACAGCTTGTACTTTATATGACGTATTTTTTCTAGCCACATAACTTTTCATTTGCGCCCAAATGAGTTCAATTGGATTTATTTCGCAGTGGTAGGGTGGAAGTCTAAGGACTGTGATGTTTCTCCTTTCCGCCATTTTGTCAACTACGTATTTCTTGAACTTAGACTTGTGTTGCCGGGAAATTTTTAAAAGTTCTGCTTTTACCATTCCATCTTCGTAAGGCAGGTACTTATTCCGCAGCCAGTCAAGAATATCCTGTTTTTTCCACGCAGTCGTTGGAAGTCTTTCTACTAGTCGTGAATGATAAGGTGCATTATCTAATACTATAATTGAATTTGGTGGTATGTGTTCAATCATCTGCACAAAATACTCTTCGAAAACATCAGCTGTCATCTCCTCGTGATAGTCTTTTGTGCTTTTGGACTGAAATTCCAATAAACCATGCTTAACAAATCCTTTTTCACTGCCAATGTGAGAAATTATTAATCTACTGCCTTTACCAGAAGGTGGGGAGATACCAGTAGACCAACCTTCCATAAAGGCTTGCCTGGAGCTTAATATATTTTTATCTGACCAAACTTTTTTTAGAGTATGACCTGAGTTTACCCACGATTCATCTTGGTAGAAGATTGGCCTTCCTTCGGCCGGAATTTTCGTATGGATCTTAGATAATTTCTTCTCCAACATATTATCTCCTCCCAGTCAATCAAAAGTGATTTTCGGTCTGATTTCTCCCACCGGAAATTTAATTCTTTTAAACTTGCCACAATTTAGTTCGTCCGATATGAGGCAAATCCGGATCATCTCTAACTTCTTGTAAAATTTTATTTAGGTTTGGTATTTCTTTTTTGAAAAAAAATCAATGAATTTTCCTTCAAATACCATTTTTGGCAAATTCATCAAGTTCAATAGGCTTTTTACCTCTCTTTAAGTGTTCGTTTGTGTTTGGGTTAGCTATACCGTGTTTTTTCTTTCTGATAGGAACCTATATTTAGTTGACTCCCCTACGTCAGTCATGTTGGCACAACTTTCGATTATGTTGCGAACAGTGTTTGTGGGATTCTGAGAAACCAGAGCATCGTGAACATTCAGGACAATAGTCTTCTCTCTTGGTGAAAAGACAGACTTACTGACTACGCAACAGTACCGGTGTAAAATTTGATGATGTTGATGATAAAGCCATCACAAACAATCCAACAAAACGAGCACGAGCGAAAGGTACGTATATGTTCGTAGGTATATGGAATAAAAAAATCACTCACGCACTGCATATAATTCGCAAAAGAAATATTCGAGACGCTAATTACTGCCGTAGAAGCGGAAACACCGACGAGCCGTAAATTACATGCGATCAAAAACGTACTAAACAAACAAATTGTTTTCGTTCGTAATAACTTCACCCTTTTAAGTTAAGTTTCGAATATAAAGTAAACAGACGAGGTACGTGGCCAAATCCGGCATCTATACCCATTATATTATTAAAAATCTGGGGAATTCCATCCTAATTAGGTATCTTGCAACCGATAGTACCTTCGGATATAAATACCAGGTTTTCTAGTAAAGTGATTAAACGCGAAGATTAGTATTGAAATATCCAAAGAGATAAGGTATTCTTATTTACAAAATTGTTAATGGTTAAATTATTATTTTTATTAATATAATATAATAACCAACATTAGCCGTGAAAGTTTTAATTGTTTTTTTACTAAATATATCAATATTAAAACATTATTAATATTAATATTAATTTTAATGAATAAGCACCTCAGGAACGCCTATGATGATACAAATTTTACGACCGTTTGATGATTTTGAGGCATATTTCGTGCTATCAACAATTTGTGAACAGAGAATAGTAACAAGGACTCAGGATGCGATACAATAACCGTAGAAATGTTATATGGAATGCAGAAATAATGCCGCAACAATGGAAAATTTAAGTGATATGCCATTGAACGGAAAGCCATATCACTGAAAATTATTCAACAATGACATTCGTTCCAAAAAAAATTCCTAAGACTACACATCATACAATCGGTTTTTGGAAAATAAATTGAGAGCAAATCATGAATACAATTTTGTAAAGAAAATTCAATTGTAAAAGAGGACCTAAAAGGAACCATAAACTTCTGAAAAAAACACGCGAGCGAATTACCAGTTCTACTTTAAAAACTGTACTATCAATAGTATCATAGACCCTAAAAATTAAAAAAGTAAAAGTCAAAATAAATGTAATGAACAAGTAACGTAGGCTTAACAAAGTAATTAACAAAAAGTTAAAATTGCTTTTATAATTTTTTTCTCTCTTCAATGCATCCAATAAATAATTCTTTTACAGGCCACCAACGACTAAAGATCAAAAGCTCCATCGCCATGGACATGGTCTGTGATGGTGCGACCTCCCCGCGGTATTCAACAGACACAAGAAGTGAAGGCAAAGGCAAAAACACGATTCTCGGATGGAAGTATCGGCACCACCGCCGAGCCACGGCAGGCAATGTTTTGAGGACGTACGTTGACCCCGAGATTCTGCACCGTGATCGCGATGCCTCATGCCTAATTCACTGCGGCCGGTTTTACGTAAAGGCATCTAGTGAGAAACGTGGATTTTTTACTTTTTTTGGTAACTTTTAAAAAAATATATTCAATTATTCGCAGAACGAAAAAAAAAAATAATTTCAAATAACAAAATAAACTTTTTTGGTCCATTTGGAGAGATCTATAATTTTTTTTTCTTTTACAATGAAATTTGTAAGAATTTTACTTTTATCATTGCATGTGATTGTCTTTTTAAAGACAAATCACCTACTATATTTTTTTAGAAGCGTATTCTATTGACATACATTGACAATATCAGTTCAAATATTAAAATGTATAAAAATGTCTAAATTGTCAATATAGGTGAGGCCGATAAAAACATTCTAGTTCTTTGTATTGTACTTCCTTTTGATCAAAGAGTCAGAGTGAAAAGATCGCTGACTGCCTTTGAAAGATCTTGGGCTTATAATTAATAGCTTATAATTAAGCATATAATTAACCAGAAAAGATAGATTATTCAGCTGGTAGTTTTAATTGGTAAATTGATGTATCTGTTTCTACAATTGTACCGGAATTAGGATTTTTGAAGTGTCTCTATAGGCAAAATAATAATTGTTGTATGTATATTTGATTTCGACAATTTTTTGCATGTAGCGTAGTTTTTAACGCTGGGACTGTCACTTTTGCAAAGCTGGTTAAACTTCTATTGCATGATCGAGTTTATATAGTATATAGTAAAGAATCAACAATAGCTTTGTTTTTATAATTCAAAATTTTTTAGTGAAATTGTGAGAGGGGAAACGATTCTTCATAAAAATTGGAAGGATATGAGACAATGCGCTGGTACGTTAGGATTTTTGCATTGGCTGCTATCTTTGTCGCGCTTTGTAAAATCAAAAAATGTATTCTAATGTCCAATGATATTTATTTTAACTCAACATCTAAAGATTCTATCAAATTTGTTCTATATGCACCAAGAGCTACCGGTAGAGCTGTATTTTGAAGAGTATGTGTTATTTTCTTGCATTAGTTTTTAGTGGAAATAAGCTGATTTTCACAGGCTTCGAAATATGATTAAGTATGTCATTTATGGCAATGAAGAATAATTAAACTATAGGTTCACATTCTTGAAAAATCTCAATATTTCTCTAACGGGTTACAAAGGGTGCATGTTATTGATATAGACGAATATGAATCAGGACGATATTTTGTTTGGCTACGTTTGAATATGGAAATTATTGTAGCGGCTTTCTAGGATTTATAAAGAAAAAGGGGTTATGTAATTCCAAAATATACCGCTTAGTACATTTTTATATGTTTTAAGGAGCGGTAAATTTGAATAGTTTCTTTAATAAATAATCATTCTTTTTCAGTTAGTTAACACAAATCACGATCCTTTCTTGCGATTTTAGTAATGATCTGATTGATTTGGTTCATTTCTTGATCTTTATAGTAGTAGTTTTTTTAGCAATTTATTATGGAATCGTTGCATAATTCTGTAGATCTATATTAATTTCAAGTTGTGTTAACGTCGTTTTGGCGAGGGACAAACAATTCCAATACAAATGGATGATATAGAAGATAGATGCATGTAAGTAAAGAAAAAAAGAAGATAAGGCCCAATCGGTAGTACCAATAGATAAACGACCAAGCCATTGAAGCAAAATTCATACCAAAAAGAATCTCGTGTTAGGATGTTTATCCACGCTAACATCCGAGACCATTGAACCGATTGTAATAAAAAACTTGCAAAGTGTATTGTTTGGTCCATCTTAAGTGATAGGATATTTTTTATCTCGATTATTGACCCCTATTTTCTAAATTATAAATTCAAAATTTTTATAAGACTCCACCTCTACAGTTATAGGTAATTTATTCTATATATAAAAATTAAATGACGTTTTAATAAAATAAACAATTTAATAACCATAATTGCCTGATTCAATGATTAATATTGGCGGCAAAAAATACAGATTTCGATGATCTTAGTTTGATCATTCAAAATTTTCTTCTCCGAAAGTTGCTTTCGTTAAAATCAGTTATAAACCAGGATAACATAGTCAGTCCACTATGCTACATACTTTTTGAATTCATTGGAATTGCTTGGACTCCCTAAAAGTCATTAATTAACCTCGACTGTGCAATGAAACTAAAAAACAAAAAGATAATGAGTAATGCCATTGAGGCAGCGACTATCAAGGAAGAATATAAAGGAGACTACAATTTGGGACTACAATTTGAGATTTTAAGCGTCTACAATTTCCCATGCGTCTGGATTTATCATGAAGAAAAATAAATCGCAAAGCCAAGCGTTGGTAGTTTACAAAGTCCACTTGGAATTTCCATGTTTCGCTCACGGACAATTATATGTCGCGTGTTTATCAGAAAGAATTAAATTAATTTTTTCATATAACATTCTTAGGCATTTTGTTTTTTTATTTTCTAGTAATTTTAAGTTATTGAACTCTATTGACATATTGACTCCAACTTATGGAGTAAATGGATTTGAGAGTTTGTTGGCTACCTTTACTTGGATTGTCCGAATGGAGAGATAGGAATGGATGATTTTGATAAATGATATAGGTTCGGTGGAGTTTTTTTATCAGTCCGCCATGCCAGATTTAATCGAAAGCCTTTTGGACGTCGAGAAAGATACCTATGGTGAATCTATTATGCTCGTTTATGGATTTGGAGATGAAAGGGGCTACTTCAATCAATGCATTTTGAGAGGAGTGACCAGAAGTGAACATCTAGGAATTGTACGATTCTTTCCTTGAGGATAATTTTGTAGACTTCACCTAGAGTGTTTAGGAGTAAAACCGGTCTGTAGAATTCTGTACTGGTTTTGGGTTTCGCTGATTTAAGGATCATGATTTTGCTGGAATTCCAACAGTGAAAGGGGTCCTCTTTCAAGCTACTGATGCACCTTCATCACCGGGACCCCCGACCGCCTGCAGCCTCCGTTACTTTACTTACAATGAAATGGTAGCGTCCGTCACTGTTGGAATTTCATACACACATTCACACTGAGCGAAATGCAGCAAGTGGTCTCTCGAAAACCGAGGCGCCTCCACTCACGAGCACACTCGTACACGAAATTTCAGTGCAATACACTGATTTCGGGGCTAGGTTAAGCTCGAGACTGCACAGGACCAATGGTCACTAGAGACCCGGCCTTGTCACATCTAGCTCTAAATTTACACACGACCACATCTGGAAAGAACACCATTTCCCACAAAGTCTTTCTCTCTGACTCTCTGGTTCTCTGTAAGTCGACGAAACTCCTCCAGGAGAAGAAAAGGTGCAAATCCATCCAATAGAAGAAGAAGAAACTTCCGCCAGTGACTTTTGGGTGTGTTTTCCTTTGTATAGCCATACAACAAAATCCAACTCAAGTCTGAAGAGGGTAAGCCGACCCTAAACGGGTACAAATATTTTCATCCTTTTCGTAATATCCTATCGAGAATGTACATTGATTGATTGATTGTTGTACACTTTCCAGGAGATAAAAAAGTCACTTATTTTTAGACATGCTTTAATTATATTAGTAATCGGCGGTATGATACTCTCTGGAAGTTTTTGAGGTATCTTCTATGGATGTTATCTGGACGAGGAAATGTGTTTTTCCCAAGGTTACACAGTGAAGGTGTGAAGGAAGACATATTAAAAGATTTGCAGGTCTTCTTCTTAGAGTGCCGTCTCCCTACGGAGGTTGGCAATCATAATGGCTATTTTTATTTTAGAACTTGCTGCTCTAAACAAATCAATCGATCTGCATTGGTACCAATCACGTAGATTCTTTAACCATGAGTTCTGCCTTCGGCCAACAGATCTTCTTCCTTGAATCTTTCCCTGTATTATCAGTCTCAAAATTTCATATTTTGGTCCCCTCATCACGTGGCCTAGGTATTCCAGTTTTCTGGTTTGTATAGTGGTGATTAGTTCTGTTTCTTTACCAACCCTCTCCAGTACTTCTTTATTTGTAATTCTATCAGTCCATGATATTTTCAATACTCTGCGGTATAACCAGAGTTCGAAGGCCTCGATTCTTTTTAAATTACATTTTTTTAATGTCCAAGTCTCCGCTCCATATAATAATATTGAAAATATATAACAGCGAATGGTACGTAGTCTGATCTCCAAATTTAGATTTTTGCACGTTAGGAGTGGCTTCATTCGTATAAATGCTGATCTGGCAATCTCTATTCGTCTGTTTATTTCTACAGTATGATCATTGGTTTCATTGATCAAAGTTCCCAAATACTGATATTTTTCTACTTGTTCTATCACGTTACCATTTATTGTCAATAGGTGATGTATATTTTGTGGCCTTTTTGTAATCAGCATGTACTTCGTTTTTTTGGCGTTTATAGTAATTCCCATCTCAGCACTATTTATACTCAAGCTTTCGATAAGATGCTTAGAAGATTTGCAGGTAAAAAAGGCTATTTCTAGAAGAAAACCTGTAATACTAAAAAATATTTTGTAGATAAACATAGCAGAAAGTTTTACAAAGACGTAAGTATAAGAAGTGAATAAGATATTTAAAATGAATGGGAGTCTTAGACAATGAGATATCCTATCCATTGTGCCTTTTAACGTGGTCCTAGAAAAGTTCATGCAAAGTTAAAATGCTCGAAAATGTTTTAAAACGGTGCTAGAAAACGACAGAAGAAAACTAAAGAGTTTAGTCTAGAAACAAATCAAGGTTAGTTAAAATAAGTGATCTTAATAAACAAAAAACAGAGAGAGATGGTTGGTTCACCTTCACATCTTATGCTAAAAAAGGAATATCAATTTGAGAGAGAAAGATATTTTTCTATTTGGGGCTAGTTATAGAGCAGAATGGAAAGAAAAATGCTTAGATCTATGTATGAAGGGAACAGAATAGAAGACTTATAAACTCGGCTAACAAATAAGCAGCTGATAGAAATATATATTGGTCCTGATATTAGAAATTTGTCAATGTGCGGATAATTTTATGGATGGAAATTGTAATGAAAATCACAGAAAAAATGGCATTACGTTAAAATTTGAAAGCTGTATCTGATGAAGCTAAAATGCGTATAATACAGTGGCAAATAGAGGAGGTATAAGTATTCCTGTTTGTATATTGTTTAAAAAAGAAAGTTGCAAATTATTTATATGATATGACAGATATTTGTAGGTATTTTAGTGAAAATATCAAGCGCCATCTAGTGTTCTTTGAATAAAAGGGACAGAAAATGTCATAGCATTAGATTTTCTTCTTTTTGAATAATTTAGGATATTTATATTACCGCCTACAGTCAGCTTTCGTCTTATTGCCAAAAATAGCGATTACATCATTTTTAATTTTAATAATATAATAATTAGAAAAGTAAGTCAAATTTGAAAAAAATATATTATAATGAAAGAGTTTAGGTATTTAATTCAAAACGTCCTTACATAATTCGATATTTATAAAAATATAAGGCACAAAACAATTTTTTTTGCTATTTATTGATAATCCTGTTTTCCCACAGCTCGTTTAAGCTATTCAAACTTTTTCCCAGTGAAGTTGTAACATGAGTCAAGTTACCCCAAAGTCAAAGCGATCAAGCTTCAGTAACTGGTTTGGTTTATTCTAAAAGTTTCAATAAACGGTCAAAACCGAAGGAAGGAAAAGTTAAGAAAGAGAATGAAAAGCGCAACATTACAATACAGCTCGTTTTTATGTTAAAATCCAGTTGGTTCGTGACCGTTATTGGGTAAAAATTTTGGTATCATAAGAGTCCCTATCGACGTTTCTTTAAGTGCATTGTCCCTTTATGTAACCCCAAAAATCGACTTCAGTTAACGTTATTGGGAAATGTAGTTTTTATTTTTCGTGAGAACAAAAACTTGTTAAATACAAGTTGAAAGAACATACAAAAAGTTATTCGCAATATTGTTTTTCAAAAAATAAATCTTTTAAACCTTCTTACCTTTTTCTAGCTATTAAACATCAGTATTTGGATTTTTGTATTCGATAAATAAAAGTCTACTTTCGAACAGCCACACTTTGTTAATATTGAGTTGACGGTAATAATAAAAAACGAATTTCCTTGTTTTATAAAATTTGTTTTATATAGAAACAGTTTTTTGGAGTTATTAATATTGACTTTTCGAAAACACCCAAGAACACACAAGAACATGTTTATCTTAAAATTCAAAATTCTAGCGACTACCTTATGGGAAAAGCACATTTTGATTTTTGAGCTATTTTCTACCTACTGCCAACATTTCAAGCAGATTCATTCATATAAAAGAATTCGTGGCATAAAACCATCATATCCTTTACTAACTTGATTAAATATTTTACAAATGTCGTAATTTATAAAAAATGTTATTATATTGTATTATATTAATTACTTCATTTATACACCGACGAACTTGACCATGCCATAAACGCCGCATCATCAGTTATTTTTAATTTTTGATGATTTAATGAATTATCAAAAAAATGTTTATAAAGCAGGTCATTTTTCTGTTTGTTATTTACGTAAAATTTGGACTTGACCGTGTGTCATTGCCTTGAAATATTGCCTGGAAACCAAATAATTTACCGCAGTGGTTAACAACAACCAAGCAAATGTTATGTCAAAAAGAAATCAGTTTATGTTATTATGAATAATTTTTTCTTCGTCGTAAAGATTTAACAAACTGTTAAATTACTGTCAATACCATTTGTGATAAAATAGAACTCCTTTCATTAATAAAACTTTCTGAGAATAGACAAGATATAGATTACAAATTTAAATAGAAACAGTTGTCATTTTTAAAGCGATTCAATTGAGACAAAAGAAAATATTGATAGTAAAAAAGCTCCTGATTGTTGTATCATAACAGAATAAATATAAAAATAATTGTTACCTAGTACAGGAATGAGACCAGAAACGGCATATTCAGATAATATAGACATATATAAACAATATGCCAAATTCTTTAAAGAAGATTTCAACAGCACGTAAACAAATCAAATGGGAATAAGTTAATATTGGATAAAATATGCAACAATGGACAGAACAGCCATCAATAGTCGAGATAAAAGTATATACTTACACTCTCTATTATAACAAACCAAAGAAATTCCAAAAGACAGATTGATGTGAGTGTGGAACTAGTATAGATAATCTAAATCACATATTCTTTAACTGTCTCTTACATATTAATACAAGAACGTGGCTGCTTCAAGAATTACTGAAAGCAGGCTTGAAGACGCATTAAACATACTGTACTATTAAGTGAATATAATACAAAAAATTTTAAATTGATTATGGTATGTCTGCAACAAATTAAATTAAAGGGGTGAATGAAAAATTTGATCGTTTGAATAGATATTTACTTTGTATGTGTACCTATTTGTTGCCCACCTATCTAACCGTGATTTATGTCTTGTGTGTTTTAAGGAAGTCGCTCTGATAAAGCCTAGAGCGTGAAAGTCTCCTCTCTGCACAACACTAAATAAATGAATACTGATATTTGGATGTAATTCCGTGGCTAAAGGTTCTAAAACAAGGCTAAAATAAAAAAAAAAAAAACAAGTAAACAATAACAACAAAAAGTTAAATTAATATTGTTCTGAAGCTATTTTCTTGTGGCATTTTAAATTAATTACTATTTAACTGGGAATAAGCCACAATTAAAGATAAAAATACGTTTATTGACGTTTCAATTTCCACTTCGGAAATTGAAACCGATTTCCGAAGTGGAAATTGAAACGTCAATAAACGTATTTTTATCTTTAATTGTGGCTTATTCCCAGTTAAATAGTAATTAAAAGTTAAGTGTTTGCAATCGATGTCAATATCATAGCTACAAATATATAGAAGAGATGAGCTAGAAGCATTCAATGTGACATAATAAGCAGCTAAGAATAGTAGCCTAAAAATGAACCATATAAGGATATAGGTGTAAAATGATGACGAGCTTTTCTGATCTGGTTTCGTTAATATGATAGTCAATAACAGTAGTGGAAAAGTTAAGAAAAAAATATTTATTACAAGAAGAGCATACAATGGATTTGTTAAACGTCTGAGGTCTGACTACTTATCAAGAAAACCAAAGCATCAAATGTATAAAACTGTCAAAAGATATGGACCGTGTCAAAAATCAATAACTGTTAATAACTACCCTAAAAGTCCTAAAAATTTACTTCAACAAACCAAAAGTAATGACAAACACGGAAGACCAAAAGGCAATAAAAATAAAAACAGAAAAAATAGAACAGGTAAATGAGCATATCTATCTAGGACAAGCAATCAGAGCTAACAGAGAAAATCAAACAGCCGAAATATCGAGACGAGTAAGAATGGGATGGACAGTGTTCGGCAAACTTTCTTACGTTCTAAAAAATCAAACAATCCCTCTACACTTACGAAGCAAGGTATATAACTCCTGTATAATACCGGTGCTCACCTACGGAGCACAGACATGGACATTTACACAGGCCAATTTGGATAGGATAGGGAAGGCACAAAGAGCGATGGAGAGACAAATGTTGGGTGTATCACTTAGAGATAGAAAACGTAACCAGTGGATCAGAACCAGAATAAAGACAGTAGACGCGATAGAACAAGCAGCAAAACTGAAATGGAAATGGGCTGGACACAATGAACGTCTCCAAGACGGACGATGGAACAATGCCATCGGAAAGTGGCGTCCATGCAATGCAAAGAGATCAAGAGGCAGACCACAGACGAGGTGGAAAGATGACATCAGGAAACAAGGAGGTCCCACATGGCAGCGAACAGCTCAAGATAGGGAAAGATGGAGAGAACTGGGGGAGACCTATATCCAACAATGGAAGGATAGAAAATAGGTTCAAAAAACTACCTTTGAACAGAACTACCCTGAAACCGAAAAATGTGTAGAGATGTCAAATAAAAGTGGGAATCCTTCGTTTTCATCTATTTTCTAATACTACTGATGATAACTTGGATTCGTCAGTTTAAATATTCTATACCTTTCCTGTACTACACATTTTCCTGTACATCTTTGTTACTCTACTTAAACGTGCACTAGCTAATACAAGGATAGACTTTATCTATGATACCAATAATGATCCTAATTTTTTGACGTTCTTTCTAACCAAAACCTATAGCAACTTAATATTTAAAACATTTTCCACTAAAAAAGAACGACAAATTGCTGAAAACAACACACGTGCAATGGTTTAATAACGAATTAAGGTCTTACAGATCAAATCTTCCTCTTATTAAACACATTGCAGATGACACGAAGGATCCCGATATGTTCAAAGTATATAAAAAAACCAAAAATTTAAATATATTCGGCATTTACAAAATTACAAAATGCTAAAAATTCAACTTACTGTAATTTTATTTCCAATTCCAATAAATTCAGATACTGTTAGGAAATAGTAAATTTCGAAAGAAACAATACAAGATCCAGTTCGGTACAATCTGATCTACCTCCAGACAAAATAAATCAATTTTTATTACAATTGAAGAGAATATAATTACACCCCTTCCCTTAATGTCTATATCCTCTTCAGTTAAAGAAATTATCCTTCTCTAAGCAAGTCCTCTTTTTCGCCCCGTGTGAGAGCGAATAATGAAGTCTCTTAATAATTTTAATTGTTGGGACGTTCACGAAAATAATAGCAATATTTTAAAAGAGACTTAGCAAATAGTTTTAATATCTTTCACTCGCCTTATTAATTTAATTCTATCAACTGGAGTATTTTCGGAAGTACTAAAATACCCAAAAGTACTACCTATCTCATAAGCATTTTTTCTGCTTTTGGGAAAGTGATGAAACAACAATTTTATTCCTATTTTCAGTCAAATAATTACTTTAGCAATTTACAATATAGATTCAGAAGTGCTTGTTCCACTACGAACGCGTTATTTAATGTTGTGAGCCAGGTGATTCAGGAATTTAAACATGGCAATTGCATAGCAATTTCTCTTTGCGACTTGTTGACGGCTTTTGACTGCGTTTCACACGACATTTTGTTCCACAAATTAAATTATTATGGAATCACAGGTATCCCTCTTAAGCTTTTTACCTATGTGGCAGACACCAGACGGTAGTGTCTAATAGGTTATATAGGAATACAATTCACATATGATACATACAGGAAAAAATACTGATGATTTAAAAATGTCTTACGAGAAAGTTTCTACTAAATCTAGCACATGGTTTGCTGCAAACAAACTGAAACTTAACTGCAATAAAACGCAAAACTCCGTTATATCTGCAAGTAAATTACATAATGATCCAGACAACAAAGAGACTGTTAAACTATTGAGAACTACCATAAATAATCCACTGAACTGGTCGGCTCATATCTCTCAACTAAAGAAAAAGCTTTCAAATTCATTATTTGTTATTCGCCGACTAGCATTACTAGACGAACACATCGAAGTAATGGAAGATATATTTAACAAAATATACGAAACAGGCATAATACGAAATGATTGGCTGACATCGGTGTTTATACCACTACCAAAGAAGAGAAACTCCAAGAAATGTGAAGACCATAGGATTATTAGCCTGATGTTGAATATGTTGAAGCTTTTCCTACGAGTAATACACAATAGAGTATACAATGAACTAGACTAATAATAAACATACACACTGGTCAAACTCAGTTTGGTTTTAAGAATGGATTCGGAACAAGAGAAGCACTTTTTTCAATACGTGTGCTAGTTGAAAGATGTAGAGATGTCGATTCTGATGTATACTTGTGTTTTATAGACTTTCAGAAGGCGTTTGACCTGGTGAAACATGATAAACTAATAGATATTTTAAGGTCATGTAATATCGACGATAAAGACTTAAGGATCATTTCAAACCTCTACCAAGAACAAAAGGCTAAAATCAGAATAAAAAGCGAAACATCTGGAAAAATCAATATCGAGAAGGGAGTAAGACAGGAATGTGTCCTATCACCTTTGCTGTTCAATGTTTACTCTGAGAAGATATTTCAGAAAGCTTTGGAAGGCACCTCGGATGGTATAATTATAAACGGGCAATGTATAAATAACCTGCGATATACTGATGACACTGTCATACTGGCAGATAATGCTGAAGCCCTGCAACGCTTAATGGACCGAGTAACGACAGCCTGTAGAGAATTTGGAATGACATTGAATACAAAGAAGACATAAACGATGGTCATCAGCAAGCACCAAAACAGAAGGGTGAAGGTCAATGTCGACGGAACAGATCTGGAAAGAGTAACAAGAACAACGTACCTTTGAAGTAATCTTGATAAAACTTGGGACCACTCACTAGAGATAAGAATACGCCTGGAAAAGGCACGTACAATGTTTTACAAAATGCAAAAAGTTCTATGCAACCGCCAGCTGGGCATCTCATTAAGAACTTGAATACTTAAGTGCTATGTTTTCTCCCCCTTGCTCTATGGTGTTGAAGCCTGGACAATGACAGAAGCAACACAAAAAAGAATCCAAGCATTCGAATTTTGGTGTTACCGTAAAATGCCCAGAATATGCTCCATGAGCCATACGACAAATGCGGAAGTCTTGCGGAGGATAAATAAGGAAAGAGAGCTTATGCTTATAATAAAAGAACGGAAAACACAATATTTTGGTCACATCATAAGAAATCAAAAGTATGAACTGCTCCAACTTATAATCGAAGGCAAAGTCAATAGCAAAAGAGGACCAGGAAGAAGACGCAACTCTTGGCTTAAAAACCTACGGCAATGGACGAACATGACCTCCATAAAACTATTCAGGGCTGCTACAAATAAGATTAAATGGGCAAATGGAATGGCCAACGTCCTTAAGGATAAGGCACCGTAAGAAGAACTAGCAAGGGTTGTCAACTTTGAAATATTAAAAATGACATAGTTTTCTTTATTTTACCCACACCTAAGCTATGGATTAATCATATGAGGCAATTCAACAACTTCAAATTTTCAGACGTCACAGAAAAGTATCAGGATTTTAGCAAAGGTTAGTTATTTAGAACATTGCTGATCTTTTTTGATCAAATTCAAAATTGTGGATAGTGTCAACTCTTACATAAAATTCATATTTTTTGACAAACCGTGTATGATTGAAAACATTTATTTTCTGATCGTTATATTTTAGGTTTTAAATAATTCAGAACTTTTTAGAAATGATAACTTTTTTCATAAGACTAAAAATAAAAAAGGTTCCCATATGGTCCCATTACGTCTACACGTATCTCTAATAGACTTGTGAATGTGATTTAAGAGATTTTTATCAAAAACTATAAAGAAAATATCGTTCTACCCCTATAATATTGCAAAAAGTACTGTAAACCTTCTAAAAACTACGCAAAAATTTCGTAATCGCCAAATATAAAATTAAATAAACACTTGTTAGACGGTTCCAGATCCTAGATTCACATCATCACGTCAAAAACCTCCCTTTGCCACGTCAATGACCCGTACAAAACTCCCAACACTTCAGAAAGTTAGAGATGCTCATTGTAACAGTTACGCTACAGGTAACGGATACGCTTCACTCAAAATTTACGTACAAAAAAGAATTTTTCACATTTGGGCTCAGTGAAGATAGAGTCAAATGGGTTTAACAAAATGAAATTTTGGTGTTTGGCGGTATTGAAATTTACATTACAAATGAAACATATGCAATCAAAAGAAATAAGACATTTAAAAACTGCTACTAATAAAATTTCCAAAAAAAAAAGAAAAAGTATATATATACTGAAAATAGGAACATGAAACCGCCATTTTATTCCAACTCTATAGAAATTCCTCCTCCTTGGATATTAGGCATTCCTCAATCCGATACATCCTTAAATATCTTCAGAAAGAACGGTTCCACACACTCTTTAATAAATAATACTTTCATCAACAAACTAACAAAATTTTCTAAATCCTATCATATATATACAGACGCTTCCAAAACATCTACTGGAGTTGGGGCAGCTGTCATTACTCCAAATATTACACTTGAGTATAAACTACCATCTTTAAGCTGTATACATACTGTCGAGCTATACGCCATCTATCAATGCTCTTATAATTGCCGATTCCCTCAGTTCCATCAATACCATTAACCAACTGTACAAGAAGCATCCAATTACTCTCCTAATCAAAAAAGAACTAGCTACCATTCAAAACAATAACTATACTGTACAGTTCCTATGGGTTCCTTTATACATTGGCCTTCAAGGAAATGAAGAAGCTTATCATACAGCCCAACAAGCCAGGAACACTGAAACCGCGAGCGAAGTGAAATATGTAGTTCTTAACGATTTAAAATCATTTATTAAAGTAAAAGTCGAAAATCTGTGGCAAAACCAGTGGGACAGTTCAACTTCAAAACTTCGCGAAGTGAAAACGTTAGTAAAACCGTGGAAATCTCAAATTTCCAACAGAACACACCAAGTCATTGTTACTTGTCTTCGTCTAGGACATACCCGACTTACCCACGGACACATAATTGGTCACAATAATGCCACTTTATGTGAAAACTGTAATATCCCACTAAGTGTTAAGCATGTACTTGTAGAGTGCCCAAGATATCAGTTGCAGAGACAGAACAATCACATCATCGGATTAACAAGTGAAATCTTAAGGTCGATTCAGACACATCAGTCCCGTCACAGTCTCGGCGCCGAACCGGTCCTGTTTAATCACAGAACTATTAATTATCTGACAGCTGTGAAACTGTTCGTCGCCTGATGAATGTGAATGCCGGAGCCATATTTCTATTAAAGAATATTTTGTATGACGGATTGTTCGGTTCGGCGCCAGGACTGTGACGAGACGTGACTGATGTGTCTGAATCGACCTTTAGGAGAAAATTGAAAATTGAAGATTTGGTAAAATTCCTTAAAGATATCAATAGGTATATTTAACAAAATCTAACTAATTTATTTACAAATGTAAATAAATTATCTTATCATAAAAAAATATGTATTTATGTCGCTAATAACCTCAGAGGTTGATGCGACTATTTTGTAAAATAAAAAAAAGTAAATAGTAAATAGTTAATAGTAAATATCAGTATAAGTAATAAAGTTAAAAAGACATCTGTTGCGACCTGGCAACTGGTTGTTTGAAGGTTCTGACTCTATTACCAGAGCGATCAGCTAACCTATCAAAGGGTAATTGCCAAAAAAATTTTCTAATAATAAATTGCAATTAACATCGAACGAAACAAACATTAATTTATCATTGTTTTATGTAAGGTATAAAATTGCACAATTCATAAAATAATATAATAAAAATGTACATTTTAACAGCTTTAACTCTTTGTATTTGAAGCATATAACATATACATTATAAGGACATGGCAACACTGCCAACGCAATATTTTGTTATGTGAAATTGAATTGACAGCTAATTTGCGGCTATCTTCACTGAATAAGTCTCCCCTGATCTTTCTTTATTGATGAAATTTTGTTAATCTAAAATAATTTTGGAATCTTTATGTTAAGTCCAAATTGGAGTGATCCAAATGAGATCCGAAAAAAATTCGATTCCGCCCGCCTCTATCTGAACTACCGACTCCGCTCAGGAACACAGTATCAAAATGAGATGTCATTGACCTTGTACGATAAATTCGGAGCTTTGGCCCGCTCTTGACGCAATATTTATTTTTTACTCGGTCGTCTACTTTCCTATCGGCAATTACGCGCGATTCGAAAAATTAGAAACAATTTATTATTAGATGAAAGGTTCAGATATTTGATGTATAATAAATAGAAAGAATTATGATGGTCATAAATTTTTTCGAAAAGTTTGTTAAATTAATTTAGATGGAAAAATATTTTGGCGAAATATAATTTATTAGACCAGGAAAATTTGGTACAAGGCGTAACTTAAATCTGAAGATATTTATTGTTTTTCCAAACAAAAACGATAAAAGACAAACGTTGTTTAACTATACTTTATTTGAAAATGCAAAAAATTGCAAAAATAGCATAATTCTTATGACAGAGCTGATTGTTCCCAACGTCTTTGTCTTCTTCCCACGGTACTTTTACTGATGTGATTGTTCCATTCCTTTTTTCTATGTAGTGTCCACCCGTTTATACACTGTATATTACATTTTTTTCTGATCTCGTCACTCCTTATTCGGTTTCTTATAATATTTCCTGTAATTCTTCTGAGTATTCTAATTTCTGCTGTTTCCAAGATACGAGCAGCTATATGAAGATGATCTATTTTCGGAAGCAACAACCCAGTCCGGGGAGGAAGTGCTACATTCGATATCCGCCAATCGCGCTGCCTCGGCACCCAATCTGACAAAAGTCACACGCGATCAGATAGCCCATCGTCTCCTGATACATGGTAAGACGACATCAAGGAAAAACAAAGTGAGAGTACTAGGAAATATCGACGAAGAAAAGGATGTTATAGGTACCTCCTTTTGTCTGGAGGAGATGAGAGATGCGATCCACCAAATGAAAGATAATAAAATGGCTGACCTAGACGATATACGAACAGAATAAATAACGCACTTTGGACCAAAATCCCTAGAGTAGCTCGTAAAGATGATGAACTATTGCGTCCGTACATTCGAGATCCCATAAACCTGGAGGAAAGCTAGAGTGATAGCCCTCTTAAAACCAGGAAAGGATCCGGCGGATACAAAGAGTTTTAGACCTGTCTCTCTTTTGTGTCACCTTTTCAAGGTGTCCGAAATAATGATACCGAACTGGATCGTTGAATCTGTGGCACTAAAATTATTCCTGAACAAGCAGTGTTTAGACACGGAAAATGCTGCTGCAGTCAAACTCTCAATCTCACCCAAAATATTGAAGATGGGTTTAAATGGAAAAAAATATCAGGAGTAGCGTTCATAGAGCTGACTGCCGCCTATGACAGAGACGCGCCGAATACACCTATGGCAGGCGTCAGCTATAACACATTTTGCGGCCTCAGAGGAAGTGGACGCTGGACGTAATTTGCCGTATCCTACATGGAAATCGCTAAACGGACTAAGGAACTGGTTGAAGACGTTGTGCTAGTAACCTGAAGAAATGGGGATACCAGGACAACGATACCTGCGATTGTGGCGCGGTTCAGAATAGTCACCATCGACTATCATGCTCAGAAATGAGAGAGACCTGCACAGAACAAGACCTATTTTTAGCAAATGACAGGGTCATCTATGTGGCCAACCATTGGAAATACAAAATTTAAAGCTGTTGGTGTTCTGTACATGGAAAGTAAGTAAGAAGTGCTTTTTCCAGACGCTCTGCATTTCAGCTGGCTGTGTCGAGTCTTGTTTCTAACTTATTGCCATTATTGGTCTTATATTGGCCTTATATAAGGCAACACACAAAAACAGAAGAGATTTTACAATAATTAATGGACAAACGAAGACAATTCAAAGGAAAAGGTGACGAGAACGGAGAATACAATAGATTAAATAAAATATTATAATAGAACAATTTGAAAAAACAATAACAGAGGCAAAAAGAAAATACATTTTATGTTCTGCTATACCTTTTGTCAAAGTTCTGCCAGTTTCACCGATGTAAGTTTTTGGACAGTCGCCACATTTAAGTTTGTACACACCACTGTGTAAGTGTTTTTTATTTTGGCTCTTGTTGTTTTTAATATATTTGCTTAAGTTGTTGTTTGTTCTAAAAGCTGGTGTTATTCCTTTCTTTTTAAGTGTTTGGCTATTTTTGTTGATATTTTGCCTGTATATGTTATCGAGCAGAAGGTGCTGGGTTTTTTCTGTAGTGGTGGAAATATTAAATTCAGGGCTTTCTTCTGTAGTTTTTGATTTAAAATTTTATTATTGGCTTGTTCGTTGTACCCATTGTAGCTGTAGTCAATAATATTTAATTTTATCTCAAAAATGTTTTTTGGTGTCGGCCGATATGCGTTCGACCGTTTTGCGCCTTTACCTGAAATCGGCCGGTTTGCGCTCTAACACTTTCTTAATGGAGATGTATAGCTAAGTATTTTCTTATATCGACCGTTTTGCGCTCTCTTGTAATCGACGTTTAATTTTATTGTAACATAACGATCAGATAACGGTTAGGCTAGTGTAGAATTGTATTTGTCTCCTCTGACGTACTACCAATATCGATATGAACGGTATATATTTGACTAAATTGCTTACTGCAGCTTTTGAATGTTCCATACATAAATACAATGTCCTTACTGTTAACCAAAATCTCCCTAGCTTTGTTGCTGGCAAACATCAAGACTCTGTATCCCGATGAAGTGGTCTTGTCGATAAATAAAAATTTCGTTTTGTCGCTCATTGTAATAATTTCTTCTGGAAATACTATTTCGGATGCTGCCGCTGGATCTGTGAGCAGCCCACGCGTACGTTTTTTACAATCGTTTAAACCACTTTTCACTAAAGAGAATTTTGGGATGTCTGTCACGAAATCCATTCCTTGACTATATAATCTTTGAAATTCATCTTGATATATTTTTGACATCGGCAAAAGACTATTGTCTTTCCTAGCTCTTTTTCGAGCATTGAAGACACACTGCTTCACTTCTTTCGCTGCAACACTCGGATTACACAGATGTTCGGCTTCCTTAATTATTGTGTTATTATCCCTAATTATCCATTTTTCTGTTACCATGCCCTTTGTTAATGACTTAACCAGTTTGCATTATGAGGTAGAAGGATTATAAACAGAGGTATTAAAGATTAAAGAACACTCTGTTGCTCAGTATTAGAAAAATTTAATAATTTTGTTAGTTTTGATTTGACATTTTTTTTTAATCTAAAGGAAAAAGATGTTTCTGTTCATTTGACATGTTAGGTTGTTCATTGCAGGTTCACCAGACTATTATTGTATAATGAAATTAAAATTATATTGCAAGAGAGCGCAAATCAGCCGATTAAGGAAACTATAGTAGTTAGATATTTCTATTATGAATATTGCAAAGCGCAAACCGGTTGATTTCAGGTAAGGGAGCAAAACGGTCGAGCGCAAACCGACCGTATTCGTTTTTTTTTTGACATCGGAATTTTTATTAATCTATGTAACAAGCTATGGTAGGCTGCCAATTTATGTTGTGTAGAATGCATGATTGTTGAGTAGAATTGTGTATAGTCGTGTCAGTATGGGTAGGTTTATGAAATACGGAGGACTCATGTTTGTTTTTAGTCTGATAATTTTTAAAACAAGAAAATTTATGGATTGATTTTGTTGTGTTTCTATTGTAAATTCAATATTACTATTAATATACGAGAAAAAAACTACATAAGAAAGCCCTGAAATCAGTATTTCCACCACCAGAAAAAAAAACCCAGTATATTCTGCTCGATTACATATTCATGTAAGATATCAACAAAAATAACCAAACACATAAAAGAAAAAGAAATAACAGCAGCCTTTAGAACAAACAACAATTTAGGCAAATATATTAAAAAAAACAAGAGTCAAAAGAAAAAGCACTTACAGAGTGATGTATTGCGACCGTGCAAGTTCGGAACAGCGACACCTGGTGTCGTAAATCAACAAAATTTCATGTTAGATCGAGGTTACCGGATAACTGTCAGGGACGTAGTCCCAAAAAAAGAATAAGAAGAAAAAGTAAGATTGAGGTTATGTCGGACAGTCGGTATGTTATTAAAAGGTAAACGTTGTATGTAGTGTAAATACAAATAAATATAATATTAAATTACAGGATTACTGTTAATATGAATGCAATAACAAAAACTGGATTTGAGAAAGTAGATCACCAAATAACTTTTCAACCAAGCACTGAGTCAAAGGGAAAAGCTTTAGTAGTGGCAAATGTCAAAAAAGAATGGAAGAATTATGTGGAAGAATTAAGAAAAATAAATTACCATAAATAATGCTAATACATAAATTATGCATAAATTAGTAGGTTAAGCCCATGATATCATCATATTGGTTTGAACAATTAATTCTCTCCCTGTAAATTATTGGACAGCTAATATATTCTTAATGCATCTTCAGAAAAAACTTTAACTTGATGCATTTTTGAAAACTTCAAAAAAATAAAATTTAAACATTAAACTTGACTTTTTGGTTAAAATGAACTCAAGTGAGTATTTTGAAACTAAAATTTACACTTAAAAGTGAACTTTTATTTATTATTTATTTCAAACTGACATTAAAATCGAGCGCAAGAATAATGCATAATTTAGGTTATGTTACTTATGCTTTTTTATGATATAAATCCACTTTTCTCTTTGTAGTAATTTGTGCTTCGAAGTTGGAAACGAATAACACTTAAATTGACAGTTTTTTGTTGTATTTTTACAATTTATAACACAGCATTTCCTAAATCCCATTTTCTTCAGTGACAGAAGGTGTAAATAAACAAACGAATATGAAATATGACAATTGACAATATGAATTTATGAAATCTATGAAATGTGCAGTAAAAAATGCAAGATTTCTCCTCTACTCGCGCACGATCGTTTCTCGTATCACATCCAAGTACTTGCACGTCGCCAATACAAATGTGGAGACTTCCCCAAAAACTTACATCGGTCAAACTGGTAGAACTATTAACAAACGTATAGCAAAACATGAAAGGGCTTTCAATAATAGAAAAATATAATCTAAAACATGGATGTGCTTTGCCACCCTTGCCATTTAATCCATATTCCGAGTTTTTATTTAAAGAGCCACTGGCGGATTCCAAGGATGGAGTCCAGGTAAATGGTGTAAATATTAACAGCATCAGATACGCCGACGATACGGTATTGATTATGGATTCCGACTTTAATTTGCAACGACTCATAGACAGTAATCACTAATAATAGTATAATTAACAAAGGGTGTAGTGCAGCAGTCTAGTGCAGAAAAAATTATTAAAACCTAAAATCCTCTCATGAAAAATCATAGAGGTACTATAGAAGATGACCATAAAACTGATTTGCATGGTATGAATGTGGGTAAAGATTTATATTTACTTTTAAACTTTGAAATATACCTATATATTTAAAAAATATACATTTATTATAAAAAACTTACATTGCATTTATCGCAGGTATGTTTTTACTCCATCAAATTGATCAATCAGTTTTGTTGTCACGGGTGTCACTAATTACTAAGCACTAATCAAGTAATAACAAACAAACAAACAAAATATTTGATGCAGGTGATAATATCGCAACAATTCAGAAACCGATTTAAATATTAAAAAACATCGCCGAATTTTGATACTGTCTCTGTATCTTATCGGCAGATACGGAGGTAAACGACCTCCCAGTTCAATTCTTTTTAGCACTGGATGTAAAGGTACATTCATGATCATGAAATAACGGCGAAAATAATTGATAAGGTCATGTTGGTTGTGTCTGATTGAAAGTTTGTACGTTTGTTCTACAGATGATCTGTAAAAGATACGAAATTGGTGTAAAACCTGGAAAAGACTTTAAAAATTGTCAACTATTGCTGCCACTATATTTAACAAAAATGTATTTGTAATTTATAAAAAATCATGAAGAACAATTGTTATAGTACATTTGAAAATTACTGATTGCATACATTTTATTGCAACGTGAGATAAATTCCAATATAACATCATATAAAATTAATGACGGAGATTTTCTAAAATAAAATATTCAGCATAGTTCTGAAAGAGCAGATATAGACCAAGAAAGAGAGGTATAAAATGATCAGAAATTCTTAAAAATTACTGGACGCGATTTTCCAGGTAGAAAGTGTTGGGGAAGCCTATGCAAACAGCGTCTCATCTCGTGAGTAACGTTTTTTTGGTTGGAAAATTGTTTATTTTAAACTTTTTGCAAAAAAGTGGTATCTTTCCGTTCGATTCAATATTGCGAAAAACCCACGAGGGTTGGAGAAAAATGGTCCATAGATGATTTTTTCCTCGAGAACTGACGAAGATTTTAAGACTTGCTAAATTGAAATCCATAAATAAATAAAAAAGTTATTGCAACATTAGTGAAAAAAACATTGTTTTTTACAATTGTTTATAAATTTTTCAATAATGTATAAATTCATTCAAAACTTTATCAAATTATGGGTTTTCAAGTACTTAAACTGTGTTCAAAAGATGGGCGCAATCGGTAGAGTAGTTTTTGCAAAATCCTAATTGTTTATCCCGTTTTTTAAAAAAGGGTCATTTCAAAAAAAACAGCTGGCTGGGTGGCGACTAGGATGCCCATTTTGGGCTCATTTTCTTCGTTTGGTCGTCAACTCTCATATACTTAAAATTAAAAAAAAATATTGTAATTTACTTATTGAAAATTGTTAATAAACGAAGTACACTTTTTCGCCTTATAAACATTTAGAATATCTCGGTTGTTTTTGAATATACAACATAGCCAAGCATACCAGTCGAAAGCTGGTCAAAAAACACACATTTAAAAAAAGAACTTCCTACGACCAATAGAACCGGAAATAATTTTTTTTTTCAAAAAATCGCAGACAAATTGTTTATAAACATTAAGGGCTGAAATTTGGCCAATATTTAAATAAAGACCCAATCTTTAGTGTAAAATTTATTTCGTTTTTATTTGAACAAACCAAAAGGTTTAAGAGCGCTTCAAAAGAAAAAAAAAAACTATAAATTCTGTTCGATGAGTCATCATCGACTTTTACTCATTTTCAAATCGGAAATAGTACTTCAAATTGGACGCGCTTGAAAAAATTGCAATATTTCGCGCTCCAGAAGGGCTAGAACCTTCTTTTTTTTTAAACTTGGGTAGCTCGTCGAGAGAAACTCAACTGGCATATTTTCACCCCCTATAAAACTACCCCAACCCTCCAAAAATTCATTTTTCCCCAAAAAAATTTTGGGGGTGAGGGGGTGTGTACTGAAGGGTAGATATAATGCCTAGAAGTAATAAATGTGTTATTAAGCATATGTATATAAATAGTAATAAAAAAACGATATAAAAAAAAATAATTATGAAAAATGAATTTTTGGAGGGTTGGGGGTAGTTTTATAGGGAGTGAAAATATGCCAGTTGAGTTTCTCTCGACGAGATACCCCAATTTAAAAAAAAGAAGGTTCTAGCCCTTCTAGAGCCCGAAATATTGCAATTTTTTCAAGCGCGTCCAATTTGAAGTTCTATCCCTCGTGGGTTTTTCGCAATATTGAATCGAACGAAAATATAATACTTTTTTGCAAAAAAGTTTAAAATAAACAATTTTCCAACCAAAACAACGTTACTCACGAGATGAGACGCTGTTTGCATGGGCTTCCCCAACACTTTCCACCTGGAAAATCGCGTCCAGTAATTTTTACGAATTTCTGATTATTTTATACCTCTATTTCTAGGTCTAATTCGGATGGTATGTATTAAAGGATTTATGTAAATGTGAGGATTTCATCCTTACCACAAGAAACCGTCCTAGTACAAACCACCTCGTTGGTAGAGCTGGGAATCCATATTCGTTGGATCAGAAATACGAGCACTTTTTAGGGCACGTATTCTGATTTGGCGAGTAGTGATTGCTAATTGTACAGGGTGTATCCGATTGGTAGTGTGCGCCATATTCGAGCTTTGGCCGGTCTCTTTGGGATCCTTGAGTTCGCGCACCAGTGTAAAGTCGGTTCGCTATATTTAAGCGGTTTCGGATTAAAAATTTTATTGTAAGTACCCAGTTTTAATTACCTGCATAACTTTTTTTAATTAAATAATAATGGAAAATCTTTTATATAATTGAAAGTATAATAAGGAGAATTACTTCATTAATGGAGTCTAATGTGGTTCATATAAATCTAATAATAATTTTATATTACACTTCACACAGAAAATATGGTCTATGTATATTTGTTCCATGGAGAGGATTTCTAATGAAAAATAAAAAAATTTAACTTGCCAACAAAAATGAAAATCAGTCATTATCATCAAAATATCATAATCGTCATCATCATCACTGTCGTCACCATTATTTGTTATTATGATTGGACTTATTTCGTTTATTTTATTTTCACGAGTCCACTAATCTTCTATTAGTTTCTCGCACTTGAATATACAGTTGCACCACACTTCTGGAGTTACAATTGAAAGAGCCTTTCGCCAAGTTTCCCGAACTGCGTCGTCGCTATAACCGTTAGGCCCAATATGGTTGTCATAATATTGTTTTGCTATTCCCCATATATATTCGATGGGATTAAACTGGCAATGATACGGTGGCAGACGCAAAACTTGATGACCGTAACTTTCAATAATCTGATCCACAACAAAGGTTTTTGGTTTTGCGTAGATATTTGCCAAGCGTAGTAATTCTGATTTTAAAATATGTTGTGTAAATGGTATATGTTCCTTTGTCAACCATTCTTTAATTTTATTAACAGTCCAAGAATTCGTTGGACTTTTGTTTAATACTTCAGAATGGTAAGATGCATTGTCTAAAATAATTACGCTGGGCTCACTTAAACCTGGGAGAAGATTTTCATGTAACCATTTTACAAACATTTCTATGTTCATATTATCGTGATAGTCACTTGATTTTGATTTAGATGAAATATTAAATCAGCACCTTCTATAAAACCCGATTTCCCTCCTGCATGTAAAATAATGTGTCGCTTCCCTTCTCCATCAGTATGTTTGATAGACTTTACGTTATCATCTTGCCATATTCTCTTGGTTGCACCCCTAGAAAATATCCATGTTTCGTCTAAATATATAAAATTTGCCCTTTCTTCTTTTAATTTAGAATATTTTCTTAGAAAGTTAATTCTTTTATGCACAACAGAACTTCTTTCACAAAGGGCTTTTCTGTTATCCTCCTTTTGAAATTTGAAACCCAAATTATGTATCACTTGCCATAGACTTGTTCTGCCAATTTCGTCAAATTTTCTATCTTTTAATTCCGAGAGAATTGTATTTAAGGTCACATGTTCCTTGTTATCTCGCATTCGACAAATGGTATCACGAATTTCAAAATTTTTTCCATCTGGAATATCTTTCGTTTTCAATGATAGGCGAGTTTTTCGGTGATCTTCTTTCGGCCGTTCATTATTGCGATTTTGTAATACTCCTCTTAGTTTGGTTTAACTAATTTATAGAGCCTGAAATACGCGTTGTTGAACAGACATTACCGATTTTAAAGGACCGCCATTTTCTTTTTCATCCGTAAAATACTTATGTACACTACAAATTAGACTATCTACATATAACACACGTCTAAGCATTTTTAAATATTTCCACCAAACATACAATGTCAACACTGGCAAAGAATGAATTCAACTGAAATATTGTAACAAAATTTATACCTACCCTAATGTTATTTTAATGTATTGACCAGTAATGCAGTTTTTACCTAATTTTCTGGGAAGTCGTTTACTGCAATTGGTTATCAATGAGTCATTAGCATAATTTTGTTAATCCGAAACCCGCGTAAATATAGCGAACCGACTATCGTTACTAACCAATCGGATTTTTCGAACTCCTTTAAGGCTACACACCCTTCCAGATTCCTGGAAGCCTTAGTTTTTAGAGTAACGTAGGTCCCATATATCTAAGTGGTGAGTAAGTTTTTATTTCCTACTCATCCAGTTACTCTACAAACCATCGTGCGAGATGGTCATGCTCTGTTTTGAAATAAATCGTAGACCAATTCATACTCTTTCTTGACTTTACCGGCAATAATTCATAAATAGCGGTTTTAGCAGTTTCCCTAAACTCATCTGGAATAATTTCGGCTTCACTTTCATTGCTGATTTCCATTTCTTGGAATTGAAAAGCGAAAAACTGAGCGAAAACATAGGAATTTTAAATGACAACCGTTATCATAATAAAATACAAAGTTGATGTGATTGTCAAAGCCGTTACCTAGCTACCGAAAATCGTCCCAAAAATGAAAAAATTAGTCTCAAAAGTGACTACTTGTGTATAATGGTAAATTCGATTTAATAAATCAAACCGAAAGTTTTATTTTCGGGACGCCTGCAGAAAAACTACATTTACTGTATTATAAAATGTGACGCTGTCAAATTAGTCTATATTATAATTGATTACTAAAACAATGAAATAATAACCCTGACGAAAAAATGGTTAATCTCTACAATTTATTAATAGAAAGAGGTAAACGACCCGTTGTTTATTTTATTTTTTTCGCTTATTCATAAGTTTAGGATATTTACGATTGAACCGGTGTCAACAATTTTTCTTGATTGAGATAATAACCTCTTCCCTAATGGACTATTATTAGAAAAATGATATTTCAAGGGTAATGGCCAAGGCTGGCGTTTGGGGGCGTTGGCGGCAATGAAATTATAGAATAGTTGATAAGAATAGCGGTTTTTTAAATAATTGATAGCGCTGTTATATGTTTTACAGATGTGAGATGTTTACACTGGTGAGATGTGGAAAAATTTGAAGCGAACCTAAACAATTTTACTACTAATGAACGGAAACAATGTAATTTTTAGATAATAATAAAAGTTCTGCTTTCAATATTCCTTCTTATACCTTTATTTTTTGCTAATTAACAAATTTAAGAGCTTCTTTTTTAGTTGCTGGTAAGTAATGATTAATATAATCTTGAATAATAACTGGAAATGTATTGTTTGACCAAAATAATGTTCAAAAATATCAGATGTCAAACATCAGAAGAAATTGTGCAAATCTTTACGTGAATTAGGATTACCACCTTTGTGGTATTACACCTGGCATAGCAATTATGGAAAACTTTACGTGAATTAGGAAGATGGATGTTTCTGTCTGTTTCATCGAATATGAGAAAGCATTCGATAATGTAAAACACGAATTATTGATGATAAAATACCTACAAGAGTTGGGATTGGATGCCAAGGATATAAGAATTATCGCCAATCTGTATTGGAACCAGACAGCAACAGTACGTCTTCAAAATTTCAACGAAACAGAAGATTTCTTCATTAAAAAAGAGGTAAGGCAAGGTTGTATACTGTCTCCAATGCTGTTCAATTTATACGTAGAAAAAGCCTTCGCAGAAGCAGTGGCAGACTGTAATAAGGGTATTATTAAAGTTACCGGCATATTTATTAATAACATCAGGTATGCCGATGATACAGCCATAGTGGCAGATAACATTGAAGATCTTCAATGTCTTTTAAATAATCTAACTGTTGCAAGTGAAGCTCCGGGTTTGAAAATAAATATCAAGAAGACAAAAACAATGATTATAAGTAGAAATGATTACCCCAACGCAAAGATATATGTCTATGGAGAGGAAATCGATCAAGTCAGGCAATTTAAATACTTGGTTTGTTTTCTGAACGAGGCTTGGGACCCCGAGAATGAAATAAAGAGCAGAGTTAAACAAGCCAGAAATGCTTTTTTGAGGCTTCCTAAGTTTCTGACTGATCGCAAATTGAACTTCAACCTCCGATACAAGATGCTTAAGTGTTACGTGTGGCCCTTTCTTGTACGAAATGGAATCATGGACGTTAAAGGCCAGTTCCATTAACAGACTTGAAGTGTTTGAAATGGAGTGCCTGCGTAGAATGCTTAGAATATTATGGACGGACAGGGTCAGAAATGAGGAAGTACTCAGAAGAGCGGGCTTACAGGATAGGGATCTTTTTAGTTATGTAAAAGTAAGAAGACTGCATACTTGGACATATATTACGAGGAGAAAAGATTTCTTCGAAGGAAAGATAGGAGGTAGAGAGGTAGGAGAGGTCTAAGACGTAAAAAAATGTCATGGCTGCGCAATATTCGACAATGGACAGGAATCCACATCTATGAAATGCTTCGCAATACTGCTAAAAACAGAATTATTTAATCCTGATCATTTAACATCTCACTGAGAAGACGATGTACGGTGGACGCTTATGCAGAAATGCACGGCACTTTAAGAAGAAGAAGGAAGATGGAGTTAAAGTGTGATTACCACCTTATCACTGTGAAGTCAACCCCATAGAATTAACCTGGGCTCAAATGAAGGGATATGTCGCAAGAAATAATACAACATTTAAACTTCAAGATTTTCGTCAACTATTATCTCACTCCATATCAAAAATTTCATCTGACCATTGGCAAAAAACTATGACGTGTCGTAGACAAGGAAGAAACATATTGGAAACTCAATATGTTAATAGAGGAAACAATAGAACTAATTATTATGTTTGTAGAAAATGAAAAGACTAATGACGATGATGATGTCTCCTTATCGTTTTCGTGGTCTTCCTACTGATCTCTTCCTATTGGGGAACTGTCTCTTGCCGTCTTTACTACTCTATTTGTTGTCATTCTTTCCCGATATTTTCCCAATATTTTTATTTCTCCATATTGTTTCATTAAGGCAACCTGCGGCTCTGTTTGCTCTATTTGCGTAGCTAAATAATCTGATGTCTAGATATTTAAACTTCATCACTTGTTCTGTTATCTCACCTTCTAGCTCCAATTTACATCTTAGTGAATTTGCTGTTGTAACCATGTATTTTGTCTTTGTTAGGTATGTAATTATATATACTTCTATCATCAATTACAAGTTTATGCGACGCTAGTACTCCATATTATTAAATTTTTAAAATTCTTCTACGAATTTTATGAAACACATCTAAAAATAATATTTTCTAAACCGTAAATAATATCAATCAGACGTAGATACATAATCGTGAGGCAGAATACATTAACAGATATTTTGTTAACAAAATTTATTTGATCACGAACGATCCCATGTAGTCATTGAACGAATAACAGTACATTAATTAGTTTAATTTAGTTCGTTTTCCAATTCGAATCTACTGTTACTTCTTTTGTTAACAGATCGTTGATATGTTTGAACAATATCAAACAGCTTCCTCTTCAATTCGAAACAAAACTGGAAACTGATTGATTTTTATGATACTTTGTAGTACAGGAAATATTTGTTTGTTAACAGTATCTTGTGAAGAGTATACAAGGATCAACGATGTGACTGTTTGTTAATTTACCATATAAAAGTTGTTGCTTGAATTATGAGGCTTAGTGGGGCCGTGCTTAAATACACGAAAGCCTTTTAAATGTGTTTAATAAAAGGACGCAAGCTGGAATACTTTGGTCATATTGGTCGTTGTTGCGAATATGATGGCTAACATGATATCCACAAATTGATAACGGTCCTGTAACTAGAAAAAGAAGAATGAAGGTTTTCTAGCAAAATATTTAATACACAACCACACCTACTCAAAATTGTGTTTTTATTTCGAATTTACCATAACATTTAAAGATTCCTATTCATTTTTTGGACTTGTCGATGGTCTTCCGAAATACCAACAAGAATTGCAAACTGTTCTAGATATAGGGAAGATTGATATATGCCTTATAACCGAAATACACTTCACTAAAGACTAAAGATGATATAAGGTATATCACACTATCCACCCGGAACATACAGCCAAAAGAGAAGCGTAATATTTATAACAGAAGAAATAGAAGCTACGGCTGTGAAAATCAAAACTAAGACCTATAACCTAGTCATTATTAACAGCTATTCCATCCATAGTCGTATGTAAGCCTGCTCTAGGTATGAACATTCATTTTTGTTTGTTATTTCTTGTGATTCGTGATCAGCCATTCACTGGCTGTCATCAGTCCATCTGGTTTAAGGTCTGCCTATACTTCTCTTGTTTGCTCTTGGTCGCCATCCAATAATTTGCTTCGTCCAACGGCTGTCCTCCATTCTTTCTATGTGTCCTGCCCAGTTCCATTTTAACATGGCAATATTTTAGATTACATCTATAACTTTTGTTCGTCTTCTTATTTCTTTATTGGACTTGCGATCGCTGAGCTTAATGTTGAGCATTCTCCATTTCATAGCTCTCTTAATAACTTGGAGTTGTTGCTGATAAGCTAGTAGTCTCAGCTATATTGCCCATCAAAAATGCAGTCAGATTTGTAAACAACATTTTTTATCTCCCAAGGAAGTAGATTCATCATCGAAGGTGACTACAATGTGAAACAATTTAAATGGGAATCAAGATTAACCATCAATAAAGAAAGACAGCTCGTAAAAGTCTGAAAATAAATGATCTGTAAAGTAGTATTGACTGGAAAGCCAACCCATTGGCTAACGGATCAGAATAGAATAACTGACCTGATTGACTTTTTCATAATTAAGAATATTGCTTCTAATTTCTTGAGCGTTGTGGAGGCCTGGGATATGAAATCGGATCATTTCCCATTTTCGTCTCACTTAGTGACGAAATAATGCGGACAGATGCCCTCCCTAGACTGGTAAATACAAGGACAGATTACTAGAACGTCAGAAATAGACTAGAAGATTCAGTTAATCATTCGGTCTCTTTGAAAACTAAAAATCCAATTTTGGTAAGCAATTTGATTTTGCTTACCAAACAGATTCAGCAAGCAGCATGGAACAGCACCCCAATCATTCCTATTAGGACAGAAGGAAAAATTATCTAAAAGAAATTATAATTTCTCTGATTTCTGAAAAATGAAAATTACGTCGCAAATGGTAAATAACCAGATTTCCCAAGCACAAGACAAGTTTATGCAATGCATTACAACATCTCAAGCGAGAAATACAACGCATCAAGAATGAATCGATTGAGACATATCTTAGCGAAGTAACAGGTGAAAAAAATGAGTAAATAAAAAAAATGAGAATAAATTAAAGGGTACTAAACAGCTCAAAATAATTATACTGCACAACTCACCAATCAAAAACACTGATGGAAGCTGGGCTCGAACCAATGCTTAAAAAGCCAGCCGCTTTGCACAGCATCTCAAAAACAAGTTCCAACCAAAGGAAATTACTTTGTAATCGTAAATAGCTTTAAACCAGATGCTGTACTTTCAAAATTATATAAAAAGATTCTAATGAAAACATTCAAGATTATCAAAGAAGAAAAGAGATTAATATCACCACATCAGTTTGGCTTTAGAGAGACTCATTCAACGATCGATCAGGTACATAGAATAACCAACATCATGGTGAGGGCGCTAGAGGTAGAACAAATCACTACCGAAGCAGTTCTCACAATTATTAGAGTCGTACTTCACTGAAAGACACTTCAGAATAAAGCAGGAAGGTACCTACACAGGAAATCAAGGTGGAAGTGCCGCAGGGAAGTGTGCTCGGCCCAGATCTCTACTTATTATACACTACCAATATTACTGAATTTGAAAATGGAACAATTGCAACAACTGCGGAGGACAAAGCTATTTTGGCGGTGGGAAACAATCATGAAGAAGCTGATAGATCGAAAAGTGAACCAAAAAAATGAAAGATAAAATTGAGTGAGACCAAATCGTGAATTTCACCAATAAGAAAAAGTAATACATACCAATTGAAATAAATGACATCCAGTTTCCTGTTGCAGGTACTGCGAACTACCTGGGTATGCATCATGATGCGAGACCTTGTTGTAAGGTTCATATTAAAAAAAACGTGAGAAACTTAATAAATACTAAAAATTGTATTGGTTGCTTGGAAGCAACTCAAATCTCTTCATTGATGATAAATCTTTGATCTATAAACAAATACTCAGACAGGTATAGTCATACGATTCTCAGGCATGGGTTGTGTCAGCAAGAACAATAATTTACAGCGCTTTCAGAACAAAGTATTAAGGAGCGTCGAAGCAGGGATGACTCTTGTCACCCCTGCTTTTTAACGTTTACTCCGAAAGAATTTTCAAAAAAGCACTTTCTGAAAAACAAGAAGGAATACTTGGAAACGGCGAAGTCATCAATAATTTGCGATATGCGGACGATACAGTACTCCTAGCTTTTAGTCAAGAAGACCTGCAAACACTACTTGATAGTGTCGTTGAGAGTTGTAGGGAGGCAGGTCTGGATCTTAACATAAGGAAAACCAAAATACTCGTAATAAGTAAACAACAGCATATAAAACCGTCTATATATGCAAATAATACCAAACTTGAGCAAGTTGATAAAATCGTTTACCTTGGACAGCAATTAAATTGTAACGCAGAAAGTCACGGAGAAATTAGATCAGGATAGAGCAGGCTAGAGCTGCTTTTAGAAGGATATCCAAGGTGTTATGTAACAGAGACCTAAAATTGGCATTAAGGATCCGCCTACTTCGCTGCCAGGTGTTCTCGGTCTTACTTTACGCTGTCGAGTCCTGGACTGTGAATAAAATCGATCTAAATCGCCTTGAGGCTTTCGAAATGTGGTGCTATAGAAGAATGTTAAAAGTTTCCTGGGTGGAGAAGATTCGAAACTCCACAATACTAGAACGTCTCAGCAAGACTACTGAGATCATAAACAGCATCAAGCAGAGAAAGCTGGAGTATTTCGGACATGTAATTAGAGGTCCCAAATATAGGTTGCTACAAAATATCATGCAAGCAAAAATAGCAGGCAAACGCAGTTCAGGACGAAGAATCTCATGATTGAAGAACTTGTGAGATTGGTATGATGTTGATACAATCATGCTATTTAGGGTGGCAGTGAATAAAATTAAGATAGCTATGATGGTAACCAACATTCTGAAAGGGCATGGTACATGAAGAAGAAGAAGAGGCTCGTTGGTAAGTTAACAATTAAAAACAGCTACAGTCCCCGAGACTTGTGACTGGAGAGGGGATTGAAGAAAAGATAATAAGCAATTGTGCCAACAATCATGGACAAAGATGGCATAAACATGTGAATATCGAGGCTCTCCAACTCATGGATAATACAGAGTTAGTAAGAAGACTGAAGAGATAAAGCCCTTCGAGTTAGTTTAGTGATTAGTTCAAAAGCAGAGTACAGTCGGCTTAGTGTACACGAGTTATTGTATAAATGACTACTGTAGAGCGCATATGCCTATTAATTTTTCTTTTAGCACTTGAGTTATTTCTTTGTCTCTTGAGTTGAGCAATATAATGTTCCTTGTCCTTATTTCTCTATCAGGTTCTGAGGCTTCACATTATGTTTATCAGGTTGCTATAATCTTGCTAGAGCTACTCCCCCCCCAATGCAGTGTAAATTATATTTCTTCAATGACATTTAACTGATCTATCGAAGGATTCTAGGTGCGTCCACTATTACTCTACTAAATTGAAGTTAAAATTCTTTTGTTAAAAGTTGTATAGATAAAAAGAAGCAACAAACAAATGATCTACAACCACATAATAGTTTACATACTTATACAAACGGTGTCTTGACAAATTTCATTATATCTTTGTCCGTGTTTAAAAAATCTTCTTTTTCTTCTTCTTTTTTATAAGCAAAATGCTTGTTCAATGTCGATTAATGCCTCTATTGGAGGTTATCACTCCATCTTTTGCGTGGTCGCCCGATACTTCTTCTACCTCTTGGTGATTTGTCCCCCGCTATTCTGACTAATCGGGTCTCTTCCATTCTGTTTATGTGTTCGTTCCATTCCTTTTTTCTGTTCAGTGTCCACTCATTTATTTCTGGTATATTGCATTTTCTTCTGATCTCTTCACTCCTCATTCGATCCCTCAGTGTGTTTCCTGTAATTCTCTTCAGTAAACGCATCTCCGCTGTTTCTAGTAGTTGCTGAGTTTTGGAGGTATCCGGTCTTGTCTCTGAAGTGTATGTCATTATTGGTCTTATTGTTGCTTTGTAGATTCTTGATTTCACGTCGGTATTAATGTGGGGATTGCGCCATATCGTGATATTAAGACAACCTGCTATTTTATTAGCCTTTTGTACTTGATTTTTCACTTCCTTCTCCACATCTCCGTAGCTAGACAGTGTAATTCCTAGGTAATTTGTCTCCATTACTTGCTCAATGCTGATACCGTCGATTTCCAGTTTAATTGGTTCTTTACGGATTACAATTGTTTTAGTTTTCTGTGTAGAGATCACCATATTAAAGTCCTTTGCCCTTGTGTTGAATCTATGGGTTAGTCTTTGTAGATCGTCTTCATTGGATGCAATTAGGGCCGCATCATCTGCATAGCAGAGTATTCTGATTTCTTTGTTCCCCATTTTGTATCCTCTTCCTTTATTAATAGTATTGATGATTTCATCCATGATTAGATTGAATAGCGTTGGACTAAGCGAGTCTCCTTGTCTTATTCCATTGCCCATATCTATTGGATCTGTAAGCCGGTCATCTATTCTGACTTCCATATTGTTGTTCTGGTAAATGTTCTCTATTGTTTTTATAACATCTAGTGGAATTTCTCTATCGTAAAGAAGGTGAATTACATCTTTAAGCTTTACTTTATCGAACGCTTTCTTCAGGTCTATTAGACATATGAATGCTGATCTGTTATACTCTAGTGCTTTCTCGGTAATCTGTTTTATGATGAATACTGCATCTGTGCATGATCTTCCTGTGCGAAAACCCTGCTGTTCATCCGCTAAGGTAATTCTCTGATTTATTTGGCCTTGCAATATTTTGGTTGTAAGCTTCAAAGTGGTGTTTAATAAGTTGATACCTCTGTAGTTTTCAGGTCGTTTTATATCTCCTTTTTTGTATAGTAGGATAAGCTCGCTTTTCTTCCACTCTTCAGGTATTTTATTATGTTTGATGATTTTGTTAATTAGTGCTGTTAGCTGTTCTGTTAATGCTTCTCCACCATATTTCAATAATTCATTTGGAATTCCATCTTTACCTACAGCTTTTCTGTTCTTCAGTTTTTCTAAAGTTTGTTTTACTTCTTGTACGGTTATCTCGACTTCCTCGTTTGTAATGATTTCTGGTGTTTCTGGTTCTAACATCATTTGCTGTTCATCATTATAAAGCTTCTTTAGGTATTCAATCCATGTGTCGTTATCTATGTGTTTCGGTTCGATTAAGTCTTTCATCTCTGATCTTTGGCCTCTTATGACACGCCATATTTCCTTTTGTAGACCGTAAAAGTCGTGTTCCATTTCTTTTGAGAAGCGTTCCCAGTGTTCGTTTTTAATTTTTCTTACTAGTGTTATTGTTTCGTTTCTTATCTTTCTGTAATTGTTGTATTCTTGTGGTGTTTTGTTAGACATGTATCTTAAGTAAGCTTTCTTTTTTTCTTTGCATTTAAAAAATCATTTTAAAAAATCTAATAATAAAAAAGTGCATTTCATAACTCCCTCGTAGCCATTAAGTTTCTATTCACTCTCGTTGACTGTCACGTCTAGGCATATCAAAAGATTTACGTAATCGTCTATGGCAAAAAGAATGGCCTCTCTCATAACACTCGAGCTAACATTCAAACGAAAACTTTCTCCGCGGTTTCACATCACACAGAAATATAAAAGTAACAGAACGACTAGACACATCACATGATGTGTTCGAACAGAGAGGTGTATGGTAATAATTTCTAGTCACGATCACTTGTATGACTCACAGGATTGTAGGTTTTCATTTCAACAGAGCAAGAAATATTTTTTGTACATTCTTTTCCATTTTCCTTTATATCGACTTATATAGGTTTATAATATATCTGACATGAAAATGTCGTTTTGTTTGAATTTCTATGTCAATTTGTTCATCGGGTGGAGTCTGTGAGTCTACGACAAAATAAAAATTTTGGATAATTCTCTCATTTTATTTTTTTAAATTTCTACCTTTTCAGTACCTTCCTAGAAACTAAATACCATTCTTTTTTTATACAAAACTGTTTTTGAAATTTCTAAATAGCTGCTACATGGCAGTTTGTCCTGACAGACCCCACCCGATCAAATGTGTAACAATATTTGCACTGCTTCTTAATTGTATTTTTCTTGCAATCTTGTTTCACTTGGCCATCCTGTGCATTTTTACGAACTGGATTATTCGGTTGTTCCGAGAGAATACGTCAGTTCACTGACTGTCGTATTGTATACACCGAAGAAAGGAAAAAATGTGATTGCTGTTTCCACTGTGCACAGATATGATCGGATTGATGAAGATATTGGTGATCAGAAAAAAACCAGAAATAATTACTGTTTATAATTCCACCAAGAGTGGAGTAGATGTTGTAGACAGAATGATCACATCATATAATGTTTCCAGAAATACGAGACGTTGGTCAATGATAATAGTTTATAATCACTTTAATCTCGAAGCAATTAATGCACTTGTAATTTACAAAAGCAACAACCCAGACAGCGAATTTTTCAAAACGCGAAGATTATTCCAAAAAACCTAGGTATGGAATTGGTACAGGAGAGTATACGAAGGAGAGCAGTTGACGCGCATTTGACAAAATCTCTGCGTGCTTCGGCCTTGAGACTCTCAGGCATTGAGGTTCTCGTTGTACCAGAGCCCCAGCCAGGTAAGAGAGGAAATTGTAAATATTGCAAAAGACGCAAAACTTGCTTTTTTTATTTATTATGACCACATAATAGCCTGCAAAGATTGCTTAGAAAATTTGAGCACCAAAGTTTGACCACTGTAGTTTGTGTAAACCAATTTAATTTTTTAGTTTATATATGTTTTTGTAGTACTTTGTTTGATTATAATTAAAGTTTTAAATATTGTTTTTGTTTTTTTCATTATTTAGTCGCAGTTCACAAATTTGAAAAAATATGCGTTGAAATTGTAAACATTTTTAAAATTTACCTAATACAACTTAAAAAAATGTTGGAATTGTTTCTGTAATAAACATTATATAGTAAATGTAGTTTAAAACACGTTGATGCGAAATTAGCAATAAAATGTATACTGTTGCTAGGGAGGCGGTATTTCATTTTGGTCCTCACAGACCACACCCGACCGAAAGTGTTTCAGAATGGTCACCCGATGAACGGAAGGTTAAAATGAACAAAATGACGTTTATGTGACGTTTAATGACCTAGATCGGAAGTTTTTAAAATTAAAATATAAACTAGCAAGTAATTATAATTTGATTATCAAAAGCATACCAAGATTCAAACATATAAAAACATCCTTTTGATGATTCTCACTTTTGGACCAAGAGTTTTCCCAAGAGTACATCTTACCTGCCATAAATATAAATTCGAGATTATCCACTTCTCTGTTTATTATTCTTGTAAGTTTGTTGTAAAGTAAACGAACAAATGCCCGCAAAGCTTATTAAGCTAAGAAATCTGAAATACTTAAATCATGCTGTCAATCACAAGCATATGGTCCAACTTCGGAAAGCTCAGAGCAGGAAATAGAAATATTCTATGAACAATGCAAAGAATCCCTAAAACATACCAACAAATAAGAAGTGAATATCCTGCTAGGAGATTTTAACGCCAAAGTAGGCAAATGAGGTGATGGCAATACTGTGGGACACTTTGGACTAGGAATGCGAAATGATAGAGGAGACTGCCTTGTTCAGTTCTGCCAGGAAACGGATAGTGCAATAATGAACACCTTTTTCCAATTAATACCTGGAAGACTCTACACCTGGAAATCTCTAGCTGACTGTCCAAAAATAATAATTGGAAACCAAATTGATTACATCATCATCAACAAACGATTTCAGAATTTTGTATGGAGTCGAAGCATGGACCTTGACAGAAGCAACATCCAAATAATTAGAAGCCTTCGAAATGTGGTGCTACCGCCGCATGCTCCAAATTTCCTATATCCGTCATGTTACAAATAACACCGTGATCAAATGTATGAATAAAGATCTGGAAATTATGCGTATCGTGAAAATCAGAAAGATGTCATACTTAGGGCATGTGATGCGCAATGAGAAGTATCATTTAATTCAACTAATTTTACAAGGTAAGATAAAAGGCAAAATATCTCAAAGGCGCAGAAGGACATCGTGGTTGAAGAACATCAGACAGTTGGCAGGAATAACTACCATACATCTATTTAGAGCAACTGTCAACAAAGTTGTATGGACCAACAGTTTGACAATATTCACAGAGGATAGGCACTAAAAGAAGAAGTCAAGCACAAACAGAAGATCATGAAATTATTGTACGAAAGAGCCAAAAATTAGAAATAAATAAAATATAGTGACTAAACAACTAAAATAAATTAATTAAATAAAGAAAGATAGGAATTCAAGGACAAGAACTGGTCTTAACTCTATTTCAAAATAATAGATATGCCCAATTTTAATAATAAAGAAAAAAGTCTGTGCTCTTTACGATATCATTATCAACACTATTTTTTACATTTTGATATATGCATAAAAAAATAAAATGACTTGATTTCTACAAAAAATGTCAAAGGTCTATACCTTTCTAATATGCTAGTTACTAATATTTAACTAAAGTTGATATATTTCACTTTCTTTTTGTACAAATGCTTCCACTTTGGAGGTAAACGACCTGAGTTGTTTTTTTCGCAAAGAATTCATTAATGATGGCGTAACTAAAAGCATCTGAATGTTATATTCGCAGGTTAAAAAAAAATTACGAAGGATAATATACTCAATTTGATTTTGACATTTAAAGAGAAATTGTTTTTTTACACAAAAAAAGTTTGTGTTTTTCATCAATCTATTTATTGCAGTGAATCTTGTGGGGGGAGGGGGCAATTTGCAAATTTACTCGGCACTAGTTTAACTCTTTAGCACCGGCCGATTTAAACGCAATGCTAGATTTTGGTGAAAACAGCGAATTCTTAAATAATAAAATTGCGGTAAATAATTATTAGGTATAATTTCGCTATGTCACCTGACTTATAAATTTCATTATAGAGCTTTATAGGCGAGCGATTTACCCCTATAAGCAGAGCATCAACCTACTAAAATTCTTTTTGCATTCCTAATGCACCAAACCTTTTTTATTCGATTCTATATATTTTTCCAAGATGAAATGTATTTTTTTTTAATTTTTACAAGTAGGATGGCAATTGCTATTAACAAATAACTTATACAAATAAGCAATTTCACCGAATTGTTTCGGAATCAAATAAACACTTTTTCTCTCCTGATAATTTTTCGAAAAATGCTTCCTTTTCAAGTTATTTGCATTTTTTTTGTTGAAAAATGCCTTAATTAGTGATTTTTGGGATTTTTTTTCTAAAAAACTACTAAATGAATTTCAATTTTACAAATAGCTTTATAATCTTTAAGCCGTCGAGTATAAGTTGGAATATTTTGACAAGGATAAATGGTTTCTATCTCGCTAAAAACGTGGACCCAAATATTTCGAATATGCCTTTCGAGAGTATCCCGCTAAGCGTGTACAACGGTTGAGGTGCAGTAGGTGCTCGAATCTTTTCGACTTTTTAAATAATCATATATATATGTACATATATATATATATATATATATATATATATATATATATATATATATATATATATATATATATATATATATATATATAAGGATCACTCAGACGAGTGGTGGGTTCTTATATCGGTCTCTAGGTGGAGAAATAAAAGACAAAGTTGATAGGCTACTTTATCTATTTTGAAGACGTTTCGCTTTCGAGTTTTGAAAGCATCATCAGTTCATCTAAAAAATTTACAATATGAGAACCACACAATCATGGAAACGATGTTAATTGTTACATTAAAAAGACATGTAGCAGTCAATGTTACTAACAATAATGTGAATGAAACTAAGTAAATGGACATAATACGCTGATTTTGTATAAACAATTAAGTAACTAACAACATATATGAACTTATATGTTGTTAGTTACTTAATTGTTTATACAAAATCAGCGTATTATGTCCATTTACTTAGTTTCATTCACATTATTGTTAATAACATTGACTGCTACATGTCTTTTTAAGGTAACAATTAACATCGTTTCCATGATTGTGTGGCTCTCATATTGTAAATTTTTTAGATGAACTGATGATGCTTTCAAAACTCGAAAGCGAAACGTCTTCAAAATAGATAAAGTAGCCTATCAACTTTGTCTTTTATTTCTCCACCTAGAGACCGATATAAGAACCCACCACTCGTCTGAGTTATCCTTATATATATATATATATATATATATATATATATATATATATATATATATATATATTGGATTGACGGTCGTACTCCTTTTTCCGATGCTATATATATATATATATATATATATATATATATATATATATATATATATATATATATATATATATATGAAAAATAGCTGATAATTAATTATGATATCAATTATGATTCAAATTTAGAATGTAACCACTTAGAAGCAGATACTAGGGTTATTTTTGACGCTTTTAAATTACAACAGCAGCATTTGGATAAAAAATTCAAATTATTGTTAAATCACCAGACACAGATATATTTATTTTACTTTTATCTCATTATCATGATTTTACAAGTAAACAAGAAAAATAATGTGCAACAGTATCCTAATAATGCATTCTATAACAGGTTGTGATACCACAAGTTCATTTTATGATATGGGAAAAAAGAAGGCTTATAAAGCTTTGCAGAAATTAACTGATAGTCAATTGGAAAAATTAAGAAATTTGCCTACTTTACCTTTAGATGAAGGACTTACAGTTTTGACTCTATTTTTATCTAAACTGTATGACCCTCAAAATAAGTTTAAAAAATATCATGAATCCATAAATGAATTAAGATATAATATTGCAATAAAAAAAATGCATCTAATGAAAAATTACCACCTTCGAAACCAACATTATTACAACATTACTTAGCAAAGTGGCAAATAAATGAATGGATTCAAGCAAAAAACAATATTATTCATCTCTTGATCCATTAACCCATGGTTGGACAATGGAAAATAATTGTTTCGATTTTAATTATTTTGAAGGAGAAACTAGTTTAGATATTTTACAAAAGTATTTCTGCTCATGTACCGGAAAATGTTCTACGAAAAATTGTAATTGTATTTCCTATAATTTAGAATGATGCGCAGTATGTACATGTACACCAGAGAATTGTAAAAATGCTAAAGACGACTTTATTGAAGACAACGAAATCAGCTTATTAGATGGAAATCCTGTTGCTGTTGACGAAAATTTTCAAATTATTGACAATGAAAACGATGTATAAATAATATTATATTTTTATTTTATTATATTTTTCAATGAAAATTGAATATATATTGCTTAATGTATTTCACTGTAATAAAACATTTAATAATAGGGTCACCACGTACATTAAAAGAAAAATTACATTATTATAGCATTGTAAAAAATTAATTTTAATTGTTTTAATTATAATATGTCTATACAAAAATAATTATAAATATCTTTTTTTAATAAATTGTACGTAATATTTGTATTAAATTAATTTTTTAAATCTAAACAAATATTTCTACGCGCCGCACGCCTGTATCGCCGCAACCGCTGTACACACTTAGCGGTAGACTGCTCGAAAGGCATATTCGAAATATTTGGATCCACGTTTTTAGCAAGATAGAAAAAAATTATCCTTGTCAAAATATTCTAACTTGTTTTCGACGGTTTAAAGATTATAAAGCTATTTGTAGAATTGCAATTCATTTAGTAGTATTTTAGAAAAAAAAAAAATCCCAAAAATCACTAATTAAGGCATTTTTTCAACAAAAAAATGCAAATAACTCGAAAAGGAAGTGTTTATTTTGATGAGATACACCTAAAAAAATTGCAAATTCCGAAGCAATTAGGTGAAATTGCTTTTGTGTATAAGTTATTTGTTAATAACAATTGCCGGCCCACTTGTAAAAATTTTTAAAAAATACATTTCATCTTGGAAAAATATATAGAATCGAATAAAAACAAGGTTAAATGCACCAAAGGTTAAAAGGTTAAAAATAAAAAAAAATGCACCAGCATTGGAAATGCAAAAAAAATTTTAGTAGGTATATTCTGTTTCTAAGCGTCTTTTGAGGGGTAAACCGCTCGCCTATTAAGAGCACATCCATGTACTTTCTATTATTTTAAGAATATCAATAGACAGTGGATGTGACCCTGGGCTTTTTCCTTTTGTGGTGTTCTTTAGTACATACAATATTTCTTCCTTTGTAATTTCTACACTTGTTCCTCTGTCCTCGAAAGATATGTCTTGTAGCCTTCGTTGTCGAAGACCTCTTCCATACATTATTTTCATCATCTTAGCTTTTCGTCAGTCGTTATCATAGTATTTCCATTTCTATCTAAAAGAGTTGTGTTGTGGTTTCTTTTTTGCAGCCCTGCCATTTCTTTAACCTTTTTATATAGGTTGAATAGGGTGTATTTGTTCTAAAGATCTTCTATCTCTTTACATTTTTCCTCATAGTAAGTTTGTTTTGCCTCTCATCATTTTTTCTGATTTCATTGCTAATGATTTTGTAATTGTGACTGTCTTTGTTCTTGGCTTGTCTTCTTTGGTCCATCGTGCCGAGTATTTAGTCGGTTATCCAGTTGTCTCTCTTTCTTATCGTTTCGTTTAATAACTCTTTGCGTGGAACGAGGATGCAGTTTTTAATGAATCCCATTGTTGGTTTATTTCGTAGATGTTAGTATCTAATTTTTCAAAGTTTTCGTATATTTTCTGTTAGAGTTTGATTTTTATATCAGCTTCTTTCAGTTTCCTAACATCTAATTTTGGAGTTCTTTACGGGTTTCTAATACGTTTAAGCTTAAGTGTGACATTAGCGATGAGTAGATTATGGTCTGATGTGACATCTGCTCCTGGATATGTTTTAACTGATTTGATTGTGTTACGTATATCTCTCTTTAATCATTATATAATCGATTTGGTTTCTTACCACTTTTTCCGGTTTATCTGCTGGTGAGTACCAAGTATGTAACCATCTCGTAGGTAATTTAGAGAACGTGTTTATGATTATAAGCTTTGTTCTTGGCAGAATTATATTAGACGGTCTCCTTTATCGTTCTCCCCTAGTCTTTGATCTCCCATTATTGCTCCAGCTCTTCCCTTGCTTCCCATTTCTTCCTTGCTTGTCTTCCCACAGGTAAACAAATTTAACCAAATAAGCCCGTTAGTTAGGAAAATTAAAAAACAATGCATATAAGTTATTAGTGATGTCTTTTATGCAATTTGGTGTATATGTTTGTGTGTGTGTTTGTTTTTTGTATATTTCTTGTTTCACAAAGCATGATTCCATAGTGCTTTTTTTAAGAAGACTGAAATGAGAAACTTAAATATCTGATCAATACTTGCTTCTCAACCTTCCCCTGTACATATTACAAATATTATAATTACAATGTCTAGGTTCCTCGTTTTCCAAACTTAAAAACAACTATTTAACATAAATAACAAATTTAATTGAGTAAACATGACGGTAATCTTATCGAAAACATTATCACTTTAAAATAATCTTCTGTTGGCCTAGTTTAAGCATTCAAGTCGCTGTATATTGGCTAAAATTGTTAGCTTATACTTGTTTTAATACAAGGAAAAGGTTATCGGGCAAGATACATAGTTGATAGATGGAGATAAAGCAACTATTTAGGTTATGTCGTTTTCTAAAATTTACACAGCATTGAATCTTAAACGAATTTTTCCGTATCGGAACTAAATAGACTAGATATAGCACTCTCCAAAATTAACGCACCACCTAAAATGGACCATGATTTTGAAACTATATTTAATTGATGGATTCGACCGTTACTTGATGGAAATTCATTTTATGTAACAATATATAATTCTGTTGAACCCTTGAAATGTCAAAGTTTTACCTATATACAGGGTGTAAAAATAAAAGTTGTGCTTTATATATTAAAGTAAATAGACTGCTTTATATAATAAAGCAGTCTATTTGCTCTTTGTACCCGATCTCTCACTTCTTTGTCCAGCTCTCCATAGCTAGATAGTGTAATTCGCAGGTATTTTATTTCCATTAGTTGTTTAATACTGATGCTGATGCCATCAATTTCTATTTTACATCTGGTTCTTTGCTGACTACTATTGTTTTAGTTTTCCGAGATGAGATATGCATGGCAAAAGCATTGCAAAAGCGCTGATAACTGTTGAACTGTTGAAAAATGTCACAGAAATCTTAAAATTCTAAAAATTATTACTAGAATTGTTGTAATAGAAAAAGTGTTATAGAAGTGATAATAACTTCGAAAAAGAGTTATAGTTGGTTAAGGTATCCAATCTTCGCTTTGTTGACACATTGTTTATAACCCAAAGTGAGAAAAACCCAATAACAATAGCAGCTGTGAACAGCTGAACAGCAGCTGTGAACAGCAGAAATTTTTATAAGAAAAAATCATAAAAAAACACGCAAATGCTTTAATTGTTGGGGAATAAATAAAAGAATATCAAAAATGGGGTCTCAATATAAATATGTCAAAGAGAGAGTATCTTAAAATAGGAGATAAATGATGACGAAGATCCAGAGTTAGAAATTAGAAACACAAAAACATGCAATGAATATAAATATCTCGGATCTATAATATCTAAAGAAGGCACTACTAAAAGAGACATGGAAAACAGAATGCAGCAGAGAAAAAAGCGGTAAACATTCTAAAATCTCTACTATAGTCTTCTTCTTAACGTTCCCTATTAAGTCCCCTTGACGTTGGCGATTAACATAGCGAAACTGTCTCTGTCTCGAGTTATTCTAAATAGTTGCTCAGCTTTCTTTATTCCTGTCCACTCCCTGATATTCTTCAACCAAGAGGCCTGCTTTCTACCAATTCCTCTGCGTCCTTCGATGTTACCCATCATAATAAGTTGAAGAATACTTATTACATCGGTCTCCCCTTACTACGTGTCCAAAATAAGCCATCTTTTTACATTTGATGTTATCAAGCAGCTCGCGAGCAGCATTTGCTCCCTCAAGGATTGACACATTTGTCAGCATAGCCGTCCATGGAATGTTCAGTAGACGTCTGTGCAGCCACATTTCAAAGGCCTCCAGACGATTAATGGTGGATATTTTTAATGTCCATGCTTCGACACCGTATAAGAGGACTGACCAAATGTAACATCTAACCATGCGCTTTCGAAGTTGAAGTTGCAAGTTATCATTACAGAAGAATGACCTCATTTTTAAAAATGTCGTGCGGGCTATCTGGATTCTACATTTTATCTCTTGATCTGGATCTAGTTGTTCAGTAATATGGCAACCAAGATATTTAAAACTGGACATTCTTTGAATTATATGACCATCAACATATAATCGTGCATCTTGATGTGCTAAACGGCTAAACACCATGTGTTTTGTTTTTGAACAGTTTATGTTTAGGCCAAACTCTTTTCCCACTTTATCAATGGCATTTAAAAGGCATTGTAATCCATTCATGTCATCACTTAAAATAACTGTATTGTCTGCATATCTGATTGTATTTATCAGAATTCTATTAACTTTCACGCCCCATTCCAAATTATGCAGCGCTTCTTTAAATATTCTATCTGAATATAAATTAAATAACAGTGGGGATAACAGTGGGTAATTAATTTGTGATGCTGTTCTCGATCAAAGGCCTTTTCATAGTCAATAAATACAGCAAAGACGTCTTTCCTTTGATCTGGACATTTCTGCAGTAATACATTTAGTGCAAAGAGGGCGTCCCGAGTTCCCAGTCCATTTCTGAAGCCAAATTGTATTTCATCCTGATCTTCTTCACATTTATCTCTGATTCTACTGTGGATGATGCGTAGAAATATTTTCAAAGTGTGGCTCATAAGGCTTATCATTCTATAATCGCTACAGTTTTTCGGACGTTGTTTTTATTTTGGTAGTGTTATGAATTCGAACTTTAACCAATCTTCAGGGATATCACCAGTCGAATAAACATCATTGAAAAGTTTGACCAGTATTCCAATGTTCTCCTCATTTATAAGCTTTAACATCTCTGTCGGTATGTTATCAGGGCCAACGGCTTTCTTGTTCTTTGCTAACTTTATAGCATGCAGTATTTCTGATTTTAGTATTTCTGGTCCTTCACCTTCAACTAAAGTCTCCGGTTCTTCGGGTCTATCATCATTATACAGTTCACTTATATAATTATACCAGGTTGTTCGAATTTCATGTTCGTCTATTATCATTTTTCCCGACGAATCGGTTATAGTATGTGGAGTTTTCTTATGATAAAGACCAGCACTTCTCTAACTTTTTTAAACATATTAAACATATGTTATTCATTCAACTTTTCTAATTCCTTGCATTTATCCTCCATCCATTTTTCTTTAGCCACCTTTATTTTTTGTTTAATTAGTTTCTGCTTTTCCTTATATTCTATCTTGTTATCCTTCAGTTTCCTTCTCTGCTCCATTAATTCCAGGATTTGATCAGTCATCCATTGTTGTTTTTTGTGCCTGTGTAACGTTGTTGAATATTTTTCTATTACTTTCAAGGTAAGATCTTTAAATGTGTTCCATATTTCTGTGTTGTTTTCATTTATTGATTTCTTTAGCCCATTGTTTAAGTCATTTTCTATTAACGTTTTGTTGGATATTGAGATATTTAATTTTGGTGTTTACTATAGTCTAAAGATATTAAACAAGAAACGAAATTGACAATCTATCGAACCTTGGTAGAGCCTATTATGACTTATGGGGCAGAAGTTTGGCAGACCACGAAAAATGATAGAAAGAATAATAGAAGTAGTAGAAATGGATTTTCTAAGGAGAGCGTGTGATATATCCAAAAAAGATCATATCAGGAATGAAGATAGAAGGAGGAGAAATACTGTATATTCTAGTGTAGAAAGAATTAAATTACATAACACAACAAAGAAGAAGGGGAAGGCCTTCAGTTGGCTGGGAAGAAAATGTACGGCACATAATAAGAGATAGAGCCATCAAAGAAGACGAATGAATGGACAGAAAATATACAAAACATTTCTTGATTTTTACATAGACCTACGATCGACTTGATTTAATCCGCATACACACGTATGCCATGACATTTGCGGAAAGATTCAGTGAACGATCTGTAACAAATTATCCGTAACAATAATTTGAAAAGGTCTTTATCTACCAAAAATTAAAAACTTTCTTTCAATCAAATCTTGACAGCACAATACAAAACAATTTCTCTTTTTAATATCAATTAGTTTGGGTTATACCTTTTCTAAATTTTTTATCTTCCGAATATAACCTTTTCGTTACGCTGTTATTAATGAATGCTATGCGAAAAAACCAATTCAGGTCGTTTACCTCCTGGGTAGAGGCATTTATACAAAAAGAAAGTGAAATATATCAATTTTAGATAAAGTTTCGCAACCAGCATATTATAAATGTAGCGGGATGGCTTCTTCAATGGTATTTGACGATATCCTTGACCTTTGGTTTACAATAAAAAATAACTGATTGTTTCTTTTATTTTTGCCCGGATCAAAATGAACAGAAAGTTTTTGATACTGGATTCGGGAGTGCAATATTGTTTCAATAATGAAACTAAAGAATATACTGCACTCCTAAGGAAAACTACAGCATTTGCAGTAGGGGAGAGTTGTCCAAAACGGGAACGTCGGATCAAACGGGGTCAGGTCACCTCTGTCAAGTGACGCTATAAAGAGCGGCTAAAGTTGGTATTATTAGCAGCAGAATAGAATAGAATAGAAAAAAGCTTTATTCTCAGGATTCACAAGTTACATACAAATATAAATTGTCAATAGAGAGAATGGTGTCAGTTACAATTTATAATGGTTGCTGTAACAACCTACACTTAACATAAAAGTAATATTAAAACATAATGATAATAACAGTAACATTTAGATTCAGGTAAGAGCCCTTAGTCTGCCTATAGGTCAGCTTGAAAGTATTCTTCCACTTTGTATGGTTCAAGGTGTATGTGGAGCTTTCAAATCTCTGTAGTCATCACATTACCCTATAGAACAGAACGTTTAATAATAAATGTATTTTTCTTTTCTATTCTCTAAAAAATCGTTTTCTTATTTCTGAAATTTTTTATAATTTGTTGGCAATTGAACAAACCATTCGTCGTCTGTATAAAAACACCACAAATCACGATAAATGATAGTCACTTAACTATTTTCTTGACCCCTGTATGCAAATCAAAACTTTTGTCAGTGTTCCAACAACCCCGAAGGTCATAGACCACGAGACCTAGATTCGAAAATCACACTTTTTCAAAGTTCAAAAACATTTTTTCAGAGTTCAATATCAATATCAAAACTTAAAAATATTACAGAAACGGGGTTAAGCATATTGAAAAATGATAAAGACGTCAAATCTTGGGCCAATGAAATTGTGCGGATTTCGTATGAGTTTTGAAATAGATTGTGTCGCTTCTTGCCGATCGAGAACGAAACGGAAGTCATGTTGAAAGAGGTATACGATTAATACAAATGTTATTATGTTTTATTTAATGAAATTGGTATATCGCTTTTAAAGATGTCCTTGAGTTTTCAATAGGCTGCGCATGCTAGGTTTATTCTTCTTCGAAGTTCGTATGTTTGGTTGTATATTGTGATCTTTCTTTCGTGTCCAAGGTGTATGTATTTTTCCACCAGGTCCATTTCGTTGTCTCCAATATTAATATTTCCGCCGGGTACTGCGAATTTCAAATTTGTTAATCTTCTACCTTCAATGTTCAGACCTTTCTCTTCCCATTTAAGTTTTCACAGTTTAGGTGATAAAGTATTACTCTGTCGGACTCCCCTGCCGATTGGGATATGATTCGTGTTTTCATGTAGTTCCACCGACATAGTTACGTTCTTGTCTATGTATTATAAATTAACCTTGTATATCGGTAGTCAATGCGGCATGCTTGTAGTGCTTCTAGGATTTTGTAAAATTCTACCTTGTCAAAGGCTTTATGGAAATCTACAAAAGCCAGAACGAGTGGTCGATTATATTCGATAGTCTTTTCAATTACAAATTTAATGCAATCTAGATGATTTAAAACCGTATAAAACCAAAGGACCAAAGAATATTGAATGGACACGGAGCAAGACTAATGGGAAATATATTACACTTAAATTAAATTTTTGACACAAAAATAGACAGATGGAATGGAGAGAAATCATTCACTGGAGACCATGAACGAACGTGGAAGACTCAGATCACAGAAAAGATAGCCAGATGACATCATCAGAAAACAAAAGGAAAAAAGATGAGACTACAACCCAGAAAAGAGGGAAATGGAAATAGGAGAGAGAGATCTATGTCCAGTACTGTACGAATAAAAGGCTTTAGATAAATAGTTCTATATAAAAAATATGTACGGCAAGAACTCAATTTACTCAGCTAATGAGAAAATAGAAGAATATAGAACAAAAGGTAAACAACATATTGATTATATTATCTCAGATTTCTCGCCCTTGATGTACGCTTAATTATTAATGCTAAACTATCTGATGTGATCATGAAGCAGTATATACCACGTTTCGTAAATTCAAAAATTTGTGCTTGGATTCTGGGTGGCACTTTCCCTTTGTGGACATAGACTTTCATTTCAGTGATTTTTTAGATAGGCTTGTCTGTATTTTTAATAAGGCGTTTAATTTACACTAACTAATATCAAGAAATTTACTACGAACGTCTTTGTCACTGAATATATCTGTAAGCACAGAGGAACCTATGAGAAAACTTATCAAAACAGCTAAAAAAATGTACCAAAATCGTCTGGGAAGCTCTGAAAATGTTGCAAGAGAAACTTGGTCCATAATCAACGATCTTCAAATAAAACTAACATAGCTCAAACATTTTCTCTTCCAAACACTGAAAATCTAAATGAAGACTTCGTTAATATGAGTAAAAATATAACATCAACTATTTTGCCACAACAAGATCCTATTTCCTATCTCCCCAATTCAAAAAATGGTCTCGAATTGATAAGTTGATAATAAAATTCTGAACTGTTCCAAACAATCAGTAGTATCAAAAGCAATTCTTGTTGTAGTACTGATGGACTGTCCATAAAAAATTTCTTAAATCTCCAAAGAAAGGTGTTGGAAGTCCTAATCTCACTAATTACTGCTTCCTATAAAAAAACAGTGTGCCTAAGGACAGCCATTATTCATACAGCTTCATAAGGGTGGGGGAATTATCCAAAATTTTTGAGAGATTTATAAAAGCCCGACTTATGTCCTTTACACTGTCAATGATTTTTGTGATTATGCCAAAGCTTTTGATTGTGTAAATCACGACATTTTGATAAAAAAACTAAATTTCTACGGAGTTCGAGGTATTTCTTTGAATTGGTTTCAATCCTACTTGAGAAATAGGAAAAACTAGTTCGAGCAAATGATACTGCCTCTAGTCACAAAAAACATTGTATATGGAGTACTTCAAGGTTCAGTATTGGGTCCTCTACTTTTGCTTATCTTTATAAATGACAGTACTAACTTAAAAATATCGATGGAAAATTTTTTCTTTTTAGTCGATTTTCTTTTTGGTAGATATCAGTATTACCTGAAGGAACTCTAATGTTGCAACTCTTCATGCAACTATAACTTCTGATCTACTTAAAATAAAAACCTGGTCCGACTCTAATTTACTCTGTTCACTATCGTTGATTCTGTAAAATTTTTTGGTATTTTTATAGAAAGCAACCTTAAATGGTCTCTTCGTATCGATTTGTTAAGTAAGAAACTAGGCTCAGCATGCTATGCAATATAATCAGGTTCGAAGGAAATCAATTTAGCATCTTCCAAAATAACACATTTTTCTTTGTTTGGGTCTTATCTTGGATATGATCTTCCTTTTTGAGGTTCTAGTACAGCTGCCCAATCTGATGTTAGTTTTAAATTACAAAAAAGAGCAATACGGTATCTTTTTGGCCTTTGATGTCTATTTACCGATCCCGTCCACTAAGTTACTGAAGTATATTAGATTCGACAAAAAATTATACAACCATCTCTCTTTGCAACTCAAATCTACAGTCTTCTACCTCTTTCCGTAAGTTCCGTAAATTGACAGAAGCCTATCTATCTGAAAGATTCAGTGGAAGAGTTTCTTAACGAATAACTAAGAAATTACAGTACGTTTAGTCTTCTTTTCTTCTTCTTCTTTGAGTACCGTGCCCAAGTTTTAGGCGTGGGTAGTTTCCATGACGATTTGCTGATATCGTTCTCGATCTTGCGTGGGATGTAAGTATATAAACAACGCGGCCATGACTATAGACAGCGAAAACAATGTGTTAGAGAGAGAGAGAGACTGTCGAGACTATAGGAATAGGGAAAGCAATGGGTTAGAGAGTGATATCGCATTTCGTGACGTATGAATGATATATATTAGTATAATTATAGCGACTTATGGTATACAGGGGGTCGTTAAACTGTCTGTATACCAGATAGAGTCGTTGTGTATTACGTGGGCTCATTTTGACACACAACGTGACATTTTCGACACAAGACGTGACGTTTTATGATAGCAACTCGAGCCGTGGTATAGAGGGGCAGTTAAAATGTCCCAGGTAGGATCGTTACGTATTACGTCAATGTCAATTAAAATGTCATGTGTCAAAAGGCCTCAGTGTCACGGCGTGATATGCATCTTAGGGCGAGCGCCCACCAAAGTGGCGTGGCAGTGGCAAGTAGCAAGTAGCACGCGTCTAGCATAATGTAACCAATGAAAACGCATGATTCAATTTACACCAAAATGACAGTAACGTTATTCATTCTAATCCTTCGTTAGGATTGGTTACATTATGCTAGACGCGTGCTACTTGCTACTTGCCACTGCCACGCCACTTTGGTGGGCGCTCGCCCTTAGAGTTACAAATGATTTTAAAATAATACCATGGCTTCTTATACAACTAATTTTTTATTAAAAAAACAAATATTATATAAGAGAAAGAGCAAATAAGCTCCGTCAATGCAAGAACTTTTAAGATAATACAGCTCCACTTTTTATCACTGTGACTGTTATTCGTATATAGATACAATTTTGCTTAACAAAGTGTTTAATTGTTTCAATAGATCGTCTTTAGGGCAGGGTATCCCAAAAAGTTCCCAGCTGAACGTTCCTGCTGCTACAACTTTACGTCTGTATTCGCTGTACTTATAATATTTATAGGTATTGTTCTGGAAAAAGTAAATAAACCCATCCGTGTATCGTAATGCTGATGTTATTATATCCGGTATTCCAGAAAAGAGATAATTTACAGGTCCACGGTTTAAGACATCTCCAGCTCCATTAAATTCAATGTATGAATTATCATTGTACATACGCTTGCCCACTGTTTGTTTGTTTGTTGTTGTTACCAACAGAACGCTATAATTATACTAATATATATCATATATACGTCACGACATGCGACGTCTCTCTCTAACCCATTGTTTTCCCTATTCCTATAGACTCAACAGCCTCTCTCTCTCTCTAACATATTGTTTTCGCTATGTCTATAGTCATGGCCGTGTTGTTCATCTACTCATGTAATAATTCATCTGCTAATAAGCCAGTCCATTGACGAAGGTTTCGGAGCCGTGAGTATTTCTTCCTACAAATTCCTCGTTTTCCGTCGATCTTTCCATATTTGGCGTTTAACTTTTAGGTACAAGCAACAAAAGATTTTATTATGCAATTTGCAATTTAGTTAAATTTTGCAATGAATTATATATTTTATTATCTTTTATTTTGTGAAATTGACGATTTATGTAATTTTAGTAAATTTTAATTGCAATTGTTATTTTTTTTGCTGAGCTGAGCTGAGCTAACTTTTTGTGAGCTTTGTCCATAAAATTGTAGGTACAATTTTCAGTGACAATAAAGCATATTTTTTCTATTCCATTCTATTCTATAAACTGAATGAATAACAATCTACGCTAAAAAAAAACACTAAATAAAAATATTTTATAAATAAGTTTTACTATATTTTGTAGCCCCTCCATATTGTGTACTATGAAAGCTAGAACTAATCATCTAAGGGATTAGTCGAACCAGATTGACCTCAGGACGGTGACTTGGACAGTCAAGTTTTCATTACGAAGCTTGAAAATGTTCCCAAAAGAATCAGCTGCTGCAACGGATTTAACGTCTTTATCTTTGTGCTCTTTAACTTTTTGTCCAGCCCTGTATATAAATTTCAATTGTTCAAACTGTATATAAAAGAACACTGACTTTTTGGCGAAAAACAAAAGAAAAAAGTATTTAGGAATGTCAATAGCAAAAGATGACATCATAATTGATAATACAGAACAAATGGAGCTGAAATTATTAACTAAATCCTGTACATCTTAATCCTAAGCAGTTTTTTTATTAATTTATCGAATTAAATTCAAATCTAATATTCTTAGAATATTATTTTTTTAATATTTCATTTATATACATCCTGTATGAAAAACCCCATGCCACATCACGCTTCCATCGGAAAATCAACATAAAAATAGAAAAAAATCGTTCTAAAACATTTTCCATGCCAATTTAGGACAAATACCTTGACTAACAATGCCTTTAATGATTCTAAATGACAGTTCATACGAGGACTGCGCAAGTCAACGCCCACCATTACTGACCTACATTAAGAGCGGGGTCAACGACCCCGTGAAGCTTCACTACAATCGAATGCGGCCTTTGGTGCCGCGTTGCCGCTCGCGACGGAAAATCGCCTACCTAGGGATATTTAGATATTTCCATATTTGCCAGATAAAACAATATTTTAAAGAAAAATCGGTGATCAAAAAATAATTACACACTGAATAACAATTTTTAAATATAAAATTGATTTGAAGAATCGTTTGTTTGGTCTGTTCAATGAAACAAGCAAGCTATACACAATATAAAAATAGCAATTTTGATTAATAAAATATTTTAACAAATCAGAATCATCATACTGTATGTTTGAAGTATATTTTAGTACAGGAAAATCTTAAACCACAAATCTATAAATAGAAAAAAAGGTGAATTAATTAAATTGCAATTTTTTAACTATATAGCTGTGGATTTTGTTAACAAAACGGTTATGTAATAAAAGTGAAAGGTTCAATGCAAGTATTGACAAAAATATATTGTAGATGGCATTGATGTTTTTGTTTAAATAAGTCGTGAAAAGTAAACAAAACATTTTTATGTAGACGTACTAAAATATTACTAAAAAGTACTCAGTTACGTTTATATATCAACATAAATCTAGATTAAATCAAAATTATTGTAATTAGTGAAAGCAGTGTCTGAAATTATCTTCAAGACGGTTTTTTTTCTTATCCCGAAATAAAAGAAGAGATCTTTAAAGTAAAAGAAAATGATTTGCAATGTTTCTATTAAGAATTAGGTGTAATATTATGTAAATAATCTATAAAAAGTAAAAAATTCAATAAATAAACATAAATAAAATATTTGCAATCCTTTTTATATAATTGTTTATGTATCTTTTATAGAACCGCAACACTGTTGCGTACTTGCTTCTAAAATTACGAATGTTAACAACAAATCCAAATTTTTTTAGTGATTAAATTAAAAATATCCACTAACTACAATTTAATAGTAGTCAAAAATTTACATACTTCAGTAAGATGGTGCAAAACATAAAAAAGTGTGTTTAATTTATTTAAATTAAGTCAATATTCTAAAAACTGTCAGTAAATAAAATATATTGCGCATATTTTTATAAAAACAAATTTTTTTGCGTATTTAATCAAAATTCGGACATGGCAACCTTGTTGCGTAGTATTTTTCTCGAATTACGTAAATAAACAAATTCTACTTACATTTTTTGCTCAGTATAGAACCTCACAACGAAAAAACACCAAAAAACTCCCATTTAATAGTTCACTGAATCAAAAATCACCGTTCAAAATGAGCACAAATCGCCAGAAATATTGACAGTCCTTGTAGATGAACTTAAAAAATGTATTTATTAAATAATAACGTAGACATTTCACTATCTTTTTCACAAACCGTGGACGAAAACACCAAATCTAGGTTAAGTTTCAATTCCCATAGAAAGTATAGCAAGGCTGACTTGATCATTCACTCACTGTCACTTCTCAGGTGTATGGTCGACAGAATTGCCAACTAACGACGAAACTAATGTCTGTCCGAGAGAAAACACCCTTTCGGGATAGTATTCTGGAATATAAAAATCACAAAATGTGAAATAAGTACTTGTGAAACACTGGTTTGGTTATAGTGGCTCTCTACTTGGCTTTGCCGGGACTGTGTACGAGGTGAATGACCTGTGGCTTACAACATCGCAGAGGTGGGGAGGGTCGGGGGGTAAGGGAGAATTTGCCGCGCGTGTTCCCTGCATTTTGTTTCCTGCTTCCATATGACAGACAGAAATGCCCGATTTTGAAGGTTGTTCTTCTTCGGGATGATGAATGAGGAACTGACACATACTATATTATTTTTTTTAACCATTTTTTAAGTTGTACAATTTTTTTGGAAGTAATTAAGTTTCAAACGAGGGGAATGCGATAAGTAGGCAGGCAGAGCAGCCCTTAGAATCATAATTTTATTGTGGCACTTCCTAAACAAATTCAGAACATTTTATTTGTTTCACATATTGATAAGCAACAAATTAAATGATGTACTAATCATTTTTAATTAACAAAGCAGATGAATTTTTAGTTCATATATTTCCTATCTCAATAATAGTCCAAGACCATTGTTCTTATTTCAAAAAATATTTTGGAATCATGCTTGGATAAAATCTCTATTACATTTCTCTTATCTTTCCATTTTAATACTCTGGACATACGACTTTGGGTTACTTTTTCTATTTTTTCATAATGTTCCACAAACGTAGGTCTTCTTTTCATGTAAAAACTTGGCAAGCTCAGAACTGTTGTAATAATTGTCATGTATATAGTGTGCCCCTTCTCTTCTTCTTCTTCTTCTAGTTCCATGACCGTTATCGATCGTTGGATATCATGTTGGCTACCATATTCGCTATCGTGACTTTATTGACAGCAGCTCTAAATAACGATGTAGTTGATTTTCCATACCATTGCCTTAGATTTTTCAGCCATGGTGTTCTTCTTCTACCAGGACCACGATTACCTTGGATCTTTCCCTGAATGATCAGATATAAAAGATCATATTTTTCAGGGTGTCTCATAATATGACCGAAGTATTCCAGCTTGCGTTTCTTTATTATATTGACCAGTTGTGTTGTTTGGTTCAGCCGTCTCAGGACCTCCTCATTTCTAACTCTGTCGACCCAGCTTATTTTCAGTAGTCGTCTGTATACCCACATCTCAAAGGCTGTCAAGCGTTTAAGCATAGCCTCAGTTAGGGTCCACGCTTCTACTCCATACAGCAGGACAGGAAAGATGTAGCAAGATATCATACGAACTCTAAGGTCAATGCTAAGATCGTGATTGCAAAGTACGTTTCTCATTTTTACAAAGGCAGCTCGGGCTTGTTCTATTCGGCTTTTAATTTCTGCGGTTGGATCCCAGCTCTCATTGATATTACTGCCGAGATACACGAGTTTCTCTACTCTGTCCAGTGTGGCATCTCCGACTTTTATACCATCATCATGTATATAATTTTGTTTGCTAACTATCATATATTTAGTTTTCTTAACGTCGAGTTTAATCCATACTGATCACAAGTCTGTTTTATTTTGTTCATTAGATTTTGAAGGTCTTCTCCGCAATTGGCAAGGACTAAGGTATCGTCGGCATATCTAATATTGTTGACGGTTACTCCATTCACAATAATACCTTCGGTTGTCTCCATTAAGGCTTCCTTAAATATTTCCTCGAATATAAGTTAAAAAGTAAAGGCGACAATATACAGCCTTGTCTCACTCCTCTTTTTATATTTATTTCATCCGACAGTTCTTGTTCAACCTTTATTCTTGCCACTTGATGTCAGTATAGATTTGTAATTATTCGTAGATCTTTATCGTCCAATCCAGCTGTTTCCAATATTTCTAGCATTTTGTTATGTCGGACTTTGTCAAAAGCTTTTTCAAAATCGATTGCACAAATATACACATTTTGATTCATATCTCTGCATCTCTGTACTAGTACCTGTATACTAAACAAGGCTTTTCTTGTACCCAAGCCACTCCTAAACCCAAATTGAGTATTGCTAATTCTGTCCTCTAACAGCGTGTAAATTCTGCTGTGTATTACTCGCAGAAAGATTTTCAAAACGTGACTCATCAGACTTATTGTCCGATAAACACCGCATGTCTTTGGACGATGTTTCTTAGGTATTGTGACAAATGTCGACTTTAACCAATCAGTTGGTAATATCCCAGTGTCATAAATTCTGTTAAAGAGATTACACAGAGCTTTAATTCCATTTTCTCCCAAAAACTTTAGTATTTCAGCACTTACTTCATCGGGGCCAAGTGCTTTTCCATTTTTTGCAGTTTGTATTGAACGTCTTACCTCACTTTCTGTTATAGATGGACCTGATATAACAATCGGTGTATAGTGTTCTACTCTCTCATCTTCAAATAATTCAGAAATTTGATGGTACACAAGGCAAATATCGAACACAGTATTTAATCAAATCTTGCCCAAGTACTTTCGATCACAAGATCATCTTCAGGGGCATTTCGTCAGTTGTGGTCTATCCAGCAATAACAGAATGTCATAAATGTAAATTGGGACATAACAAATACACTAAACAAAGACAAACAAACACTTTAAAATTGGAGAAGCTACATTTTATATAGAAGCCGGAGACAGAATAATTCTTTTCCAATATTAAATTTTAAAGTGTTTGTTTGTCTTTGTTTAGTGTATTTGTTATGTCCCAATTTACATTTATGACATTCTGTTATTGCTGGATAGACCACAACTGACGAAATGCCCTGAAGATGATCTTGTGATCGAAAGTACTTGGGCAAGATTTGATTAAATACTGTGTTCGATATTTGCCTTGTGTACCATCAAAGTTCATTTATTCGAACATTCAACCTTATATTGATTAATTCAGAAATGTAGTTTTCCCCTTCTCTAGATATTCAGTAATAAACCAGTTAACTACTTCAAACGCATACCCATTTTCATTTACTACTGTTCCCTTGCCGCTGTAGATTAGGACATTTAGTAAAAATCTATCAGCTAGTAATCTCATAAATTTTTATTCCACATTTACTAGTTTTTTTCGGCATTATACTGTCGGAATATTACCGCCCTCTACACAGTAAAAGAGCTTCGTCAATACTGAACCTTTTGGGACCCAATTTTTTTTGTGTTGTTACGATCTCGACTTTAATTAGTTCTTTGTACTGGTAACCATCGAAGATTTTTAAAGTGTACCAAACCAAATTTTTACATAAAAAAAACAAAAAAATAGTGAGATATATATGTCCCAATGGGAATGTTGGTTGGGATTATTATGTCCCGTAGGGTATATTGGGAATTACGGCCACAAATAAATGAACACTTTATTTCAGAAAGATTTACAAAAATATGCCTAAAAAATACTTCCATGTAACTTATATGTGTGATATAATGTGAAACAATGTTTACACAAACCTACATCGCACATTGTGCAGATGGTTGTGGTTCTTCTTTCTTTAGCCATTCTTGAGCAACCAACATAACGCCGTCTCTTAGCAGTTTCAATCGGCATGTGGTTTCTTACATTTTTATTTCGTGATCTCTTTGAAGGTCTACCTACACTTCTTTTTCTAAGTTTTACTTGTGTAGTAATATTTTGTAACTTTAGAAATGAGATCTTCTGATAGCTCAAACAAAGTTTCTAAAAGGGGTGTTTTTTGGCGTGTTCGATGTAAGTCATTATATCATCATCCAGCCTCAAGAGTCCACTGCTGAACATAGGCCTCTTCCTCATGTTTCCATCCCCGTCTATCTTGCGCCGCTCTTATCCAGTTTTTATTTAGTCTTCTTAAATCGTCAGTCCATCTTGTAGGTGGTCGACCGACGCTTCTCTTGTCTTCCCTTGGCCTCCATTCCAATAACCTCTTTGTCCATCGCACATCTGTCATTCTGGCTATGTGTCCTGCCCATCTCCATTTTAGTCTGGCTATCTTCGCGATGATGTCAGTCACTCCGGTTCTTCTCCTGATGTCTTCGTTTGTTATTCTGTCTCGGAGAGTTATTCCTAACCTGGACCGCTCCATTCTTCTCTGCGTGACTCTCAGTTTGGTAGCTGTGCTTTTGTTAAGGTAAGTGTTTCTGCTCCGTACGTCAAGACTGGGAGGACGCACTGATCAAATACCTTTCTCTTTAGGCATGTGGGCAGCTCACTTTTAAAAGTTTCTCTCAGTTTTCCAAATGCTGCCCACCCAAAGCCGACTCTTCTCTTCAGTTCATGAGTCTGGTTATCTCTGTCAATCATAATTTCATGTCGCAGGTATTTATATCTATCTACGAGTTCTATTTCTTTCCCACCAATACTGATGTTCTGGTTGGGCACCAAATTGGTCATGATTTTTGTTTTCGAGATATTTATATTTAGACCTACATTTTCTGTAGCCACAACGAGTTCCTGTACCATCTCTCTTGCTATACCTAGATCTTTAGCTATTATAAGTATATCATCGGCGAAACGTAAGTTGTTTAGATATTCTCCATCTATTTTTATTCCCTTTGTCCTCCAATCCAAATTCTTAAAAGCATGTTCTAGCACCGTATTAAAAAGTTTAGGTGACATTGGGTCTCCTTGTCTAACCCCCGTTCTATTTTTATGCGATTACTGTTAGTATGTAATCTGACAGTAGTTGTTGCCTGCAGGTATATTTTGTATAATAATTTAGTATATCTAGATTATAGATATACTAAAATCATTATATATTACCCAACTATTTACCACTGATGCACTTGAAAACACCATAACACCGAATACTAAGTCCATTGAAAGAGTGAGTAAATTTAAATAACTGGGATCGTGACTTTTTGAAGACTGGGCATCGGACAGGGAAGTAAAATGTCGCATTGAGCAAGCTCGACAAGCTTTCGTAAAATTCAAGAAGGTACTGACTTGTTCTGAGTTCGATCTTCAACTGAGACTAAGGTTTACTAAGTGCTACGTATGGTCAGTGCTACTATATGGCGTAGAGGGCTGGACACTCAAAACGAGGGATATAAACAGATTAGAAGCTTTCGAAATGTGGCTTTATGGCCGTATCCTAAAAATACCATGGACAGCGAAAATCACAAATATAGATGTCCTTAAAAGAATAAACCAAGAACGCCAACTTTTCGAAACTACCAAGAAAAGGAAAACGGCGTATCTAGGTCACATCATGCGAAATGAAAAATACCAGTTCCTCCAACTTATAATCGAGGGTAAAATTGAAGGCAAGAGAGGAATGGGACGCAAGAGAATGTCCTGGCTCCGAAACATAAGGCAATGGACAGGGATTAACGACATACAATCTCTAATACGTATTACAAGAAATAGAGAATTAATGGAAAATGTGATCGCTAACATCCATTAGTGGATTTGCATCTGAAGAAGAAGAAGATTTACCACTGACACCATAAGCAATCGGTAAAAAACTTTTTTCCACCATTTACAGGATTGTCTATTTAATACACTCCACTCAATTGGCCAGCCAGGTCCACACCACCCATAATTTTGTTGTATAAAGCAAGAGCTGTAGGACAAGGAACGTCCACTTTGGTCTCACTTTTATTTGTCCTTTGAATAGTTGTACAACTACTTTTATGACAGTTACTCAACAAAGATACTTGTTTGGTATCTTGCCATTTTGTAGCTAGGGTTTGGAACTCATTTGTTAGAAATACAGAGTCTCGCTTGTTCATTTTGCTTTTTATAGAAAACTCCTTAGGCATGTTCCGTCTATTTGTTGTGGCTGTACCAACTACAGCTAATTTAATAGTGTCCACTAGACGTCCAGAAGTAAAAAACCTGTCAAAAGCCACAACAACATTATCAATACGTATCGATTCACATAGCGTTTTTACTAGTCTTTCACCTAGAGTTCCATCAGCTTGTTCAGAGTAAACGTTAAAATCATATGTATATCCTGTCTTAGAATCACACCTGCACCATAGTTTTATGCCCCTTTTCACTGGTTTTAGAGGTACGTATTGTTTTAGGGACGACCGACCTTTGAACTTCAGCATATTCTCGTCGATTGAGTACTGTCGGTTCAATACTTCTGAAATGTGAACTTGAAACAGGAGAGCAGTTCTTCTACATAATATATCTTGAAGTAAAGTTTGGAGAGAATGAATAAGCATCTGTTTTTTGATATTGCAGTACTTATTGTTTTATTTGCGACAGATGGATACGAAGACCAATAATGTCTCAGTTTAGGCACTCTATTGTAGCACATTATTAGAGTTACTAATACTTAGAGTTATTAGAGTACAACCAATAGTAATCGTTACTTCACTAGCATCAGTAAGCGGTTCAGACTTTCCTCCCTTCCGATTTTACATTTTAATTCTCTCGTTTGTACAATCCGCAATAAAAATAAATAAATTTCGAGGGAATACTTTCAAGAAAATTTCTAGACGTGACGAATTCATAGTAATTGATTCATCAACTACACAAGGTATTTCAGGAAGAACAGCAAATATGTCCATACCATAGGGAGTTCTCTTTTCTTTTTATTGATAATGGCTTTCTTACCTTCTATTAAATCTTCCCCATCTGGCAAGCAAGTATTCTCGTCTTCTTCATTTTCGGAAGAATCAAATGAAGACATATTTGATCCATCTGATAAGCGAGTGTGTTCTTCTTCATTGTCAGGACAATCATCTGATGCCATATACGGCTCATTAGACCGGCATGTCAGCCATAAAAATTTACAAGCATTGGAGCTTGAAAAAACCATTCATTGCTACTATTTTGCTTGCCTTCACATTGCACACATCGTCTCCAACCTCTTAATGTTTGCTTTTTCGGGATACTAAGTAAGTACTACGATGCAGCAGAAACTCAATGGTTGAAGGAAAATCCAAGTCGTGTCATCACTCTTTACCAGATCGCGTAGCTTTTTTCTTCCGCCTACAATAAAACCGCAATACCAACGATATCTTTACACGGATTCAAAGCAACAGAGATCTCACCTTTCAACCCGGATATATTTCCAGAACACATGTATTTGCCCAGTACAGTAACTGACGTACCACTTAAGACCGATAATGCAAACACTGAATGCCTTAATCCGGGTGCATGTTTCACTGCAGCAGAACATTTGAATGAAGAAGATCCGCAGTCATCTACAACAGTAAATACAAAGCCACATGAACATGTAGAGTCTTCAGGTAATAACGTAACAAACGTTTTGTTGCAAATTTCACCTCTTCCTTGGGGAAATGCAAGAAAGTCCAGAAGAAGAAAGGCCAATAGTTACCAAGATGTTCTTACCACGAGTCCATACCTCCAGAGTCTTCGCGAACAACAGAATATTAAGAAAGCGAGAGAGATAAGAGGGAATAAGCAAAACTCAGTAAAGAAAAATGTGTTTAATGGAGATAAAGACCTTAGAATGTGGAGATAAAGACACTCAAAACGATTATCGAGATAAGAGAACCGGAAAATTAAGAAAAAGTGAAAGAAGTGCGGCAGTTAAAATTTATGAAAAAAAATTAGAATGTAAAGAGCCCTTTAATGATGACGACGACGATGATTGCGCATGCCTCTATTGCAATGAGTTATATAGACTATCCAAATCTCAAGAAGGCAGGTTACGTTGCCAAAAGTGTCAAATGTGGGCTCATACAGAGTGTGCAGGGACTATCAATGAAGGCTAAGAACTTTATTTGTGAATTATGTTTTGATAATTGATCACTTTATTGTATAAATTCACATATATGTCGTCTTGCCCTATGGTAGTTCTGTTTTTATTTTTCACTTGATAAATATTAAAAAAGAATGTTCTGTTTGTATTTTTTTTTAATTCATGATACCTTTTACATTTTTCAAAATGAATCAATTTTACCTTCGAGTGTGTCGACTTGCCCACCCTTCCCCTAATAATTAAACTGAAAAACTATTTAATCAATGCAAAAAAAAGAATACAAAGCAAACTGAAAGTGAACACTCCTGAAACCTGCAATGAAGAAGAACATGATAAAAGACGGTGATTGATAAGTTAGAACTGAAACTCTTTTCCCAGTGTAGATATGTATAAACAGTTTCGCAACGTTTCGTAACTGTGGCCTTCTAGACGAGCTGCCTTTGAGTATTCGAATTATTACTAATAGATACTCTCCTTTTATTGGTTTACGTAACGTCATCGTCGTATTTGCACTTTTGGCCTTTTAAACTTTCTACAGTATGGTATGTTCAAGTTTACTAACCATTAAAAGGTCATAATGAACAAAAACGGCAGTCGGTATGGGATAGTTTGGTCGCTGGAAAGACTTAAATGTTCAAAATATGAAATATTGTGCCAATTAAGCTTTTGTTTTGTTATTTGACGAGTGATGAATATTGTTACGAGGAGATTTTAATAATTTTCGCATTAATAACTAAGTCTTGCATGAAAAACCTTGTGGTTATCTCAGCTGCCGCAGAAAATATGACAAACAATTACTTTAAACTTTCCTACTTTCTGTCAGACGTATTATGATAGCATGCGATTCTTCTTCTTCTTCAGGTGCCATTTCCGCTACGGAGGTTGGCAATCATCATCGCTATTTGAATTTTTGAGGCAGTAGCTCTAAATAGTTGTTTTGAGCTGCATCCAAACCATTCTCCCAGGTTCTTAAGCCATGGAATTCGTCTTCTTCCGATTCTTCTTCCATCTATCCTTCCTTGCATTATAAGTCGCAGAACACCATACTTCTCGCCCCGCATCACATGTCCGAGTTACTGTAGCTTTCTTTATTTAGTTGTAACTGCCTTCTCTTTACCCATTATTCTCAGGACTTTATTGTTCGTAACTTTATCTACCCAGGAAACCCTCATGAGTCGGTCATGATTTACTTTATCAACGCTTTATTGTAGTTTATAAAACAGACGTAAAGAGGACGGTTAACATCCAAACATCTCTGTGTCAGCACGTTGAAGGAGAATAATTCCTTTCTGGTACCCATACCATTGCCGAACCCATATTGTGTGTCACTAATATCCAGCTCCAGTTTAGAGTGAATTCTGGCGTGGATAATTTTCAACAGAATTTTCAAGGTATGTGACTAAGCTTATGGTTCGATAGTCACTGCCCTCTTTGGCATTCAGTTTCTTTGGCAAACACACAAATGCTGATGTCAACATTTCTCTAGGGATGATTTCCGTAGTATAGATAGCGTTGAACAGTTCTACTAGTATGTCCATGTTTTTCTCGTTAACCAACTTTAGTAGCTCGCTTGGTAATTCATCTGGATCAGTAGATTTATTGGTTTTCGTTGAGTTTAATGCCTGACTAACCTCTGATTTGGTTGTCTCTGGAGCTACATCTCCTGTTTGGCTATCTACAGATGTACTAGGTTCTCTCTGGTAATGAAATAATTCCTCGATGTACTCTTTCCATCGTCGTAGTATTTGTTATGTCTCCAATATAATATTTCCATTTTTGTCGAGCAATATATGCAATATATTGCTATATATATTGCCAGCGTGATGTTTTAAGGCAATTACCACCCAACAAAAAGTCAGATTTTAAAACAAAAACGGATGTACCCAGGTAATCGAAAGTGTCATACTGATTTATCAGTCTGTCCCTAAGATTTGGCGCAGGGAGGGGGATAGGGGACAAAAAATATAGGTATCTACAATGTCAGAACATTATTATCTGAAAAAGAGTAGCCTATTTAAAGGTAAACCGATAAACCGAAGATATAAAATAAATATTATTCAAGTATATGCTCCAACAACGTACCATCCGGATGAGCAGTTTAAAGAATTTTGCGACGATATCATGATATCTTAACGGCACTGAAAGAAACACCAATACACTACACGATTATATGCGGGTATAAGCGATTTTAACGCAAAGACCGGTCTACAGTACTAGGTAAATTTGGATCCAAAGACAGAAACGAGCATAGACAAACACTACTAGAATTTCTATTACAACAAAATCTATACCAGATGAATAGTTTTTTCTCTAAAAAAAGACCACAGAAGATGGACGAGGAAAAGCCAGATGCAAGATCAGAAACGAGATAGTAGACTACTTAATCAGTGACTAAAAACATATATTCAACGATGTCACAATCCTTAATTGCTTTACCACAGGCAGCGATCATAGAATGGTAAGGGCCAAACTAAAATTGGACTTAATAACAGAAAGATCCAAAATGATTATTAAGAAAACCAACCCGATATGGAACGAGACATGTAGCAGATTACTGGAAGCCTTCGATACCGTGGAGTTAGACAGCATTATAACTGCTCTGAACAATAGTATAATAGACTACCTGCTTACGAAGTTAGTACAAACATTGCACTAAAACGCCACAATGCATGTAAAAATAAATGATACCACCAGAGGTGGTCTTCATATAAAGCGAGGTGTGAACAGGGCGACACGCTCTCACCTAAAATATTTATAACACTTCTCGAATACGCCTTTAAATTGCTAAAGTGGGAAAATAGAGGAATACAAATAGACGGGGAAATGCTTAATCATCTGCGTTTTGCGGACGATATAGTACTTATTACCGAAGATCTGCGTAAAGCACAACAAATGCTACAAGAATTAGAAAACGTATCTTCAACAAAAGTTCTAAAAATGAACATTAGTATTTATGACAAATTTGGTCTCCAGCGAACATCTAACCATTCAATATCCAGTGGTAGAATTGAGAGAAAAGTACATATATCTCGGTCTTCAAATAAGAATAAGCAATGATAATCAGACCTGTGAATTGGTTACCAAGAGACTAATATAGTTTACTAAGAAACATCTTAATATAAGAGCAACATCCTGATAGCTATGAAACAAAAGACATTTGACCAATGCGTTCTTCCTATTATGGCATACGGAGCACAAACTCTCACTCTCACAAAAACAACAGCACTAAACATGCGAGTGGCCCAATGGCTCATGGAAAAATCGATTCTCGGTGTGACAAGAAAAGACAAAACAAGGAACCAAGACCTAAGGAAAAGAACAAGTATCACTGATGTCGAACGTATAGCCAAGCTGAAATGGAATTGTGCAGGTCACATAGCGAGACTAAAAGACTCAAGATACAAGTTCTTGTTTCTACCGCTCATCCATAGCTCGATTCGATACACGATACAGCGTATTCCAGTGTAAGCAAAAGCTTAATTTAGAATTTTAAACTACTCTGTTGGCCTTTTTGTTTTCTGACCAGGCTTTGAACCATCGTCGAGAGTCCGAATCAACTAAATTATTCACAGTGAAATGAATGGGATTCGACCGCCTGGTCAGCTTGGCTATCTGAGTGACATTATTTTGTAGCAATATGGTGGCAATATATGAAATAATTATTTAAGGAAGAGCAAGAGACAGAAGTCGGTGTTTCTGGATGTTCAGGACCAGAAATAACGCTCAGTGAAGTAACATGTGCAATAAAAAGACTAAAAACCAACAAAGCACCTGGATCTGATAACATACAAGCTGTTCAATTTTCTTACATGCGAAAAACCATGTCATTTTTTCGCTGTATTATTAACTATCCTTTTATCACAATTTTACAATTAACACCTTAGTCCAACCCTTAATAACCCTTCCTACTTACATTTTACCCCCTCTCCATTAGAAATACAGACAGTTTCAAGATAGCAAGGAAGAAGAACTCTTCTTGATGGTCGCCTGTCGCTAAGGACAGACCATTATCTCTCTCTTCGCTTATCAAGAAGAACAGCATCTATCTTGGCTGTTTGTTAATCGCTAATTATCTCTCTCCAGTTTTATTTGCGCGAAAAATACTGCAAACACTATTTTAAATCGTGTTCAGACAAAGTGTGCTTTATCTCGCAAAGTTTATTACCGCGAAACACGTGTTTAGAAAAACCGCGAGTGTGCCCGGACATATTCCGTATAGGAGCAAAAACCGCAAGGGTGTGGAGCAGAAAAACCGCGAGAGTGTGAAGCAGAAATATTGGTAAGACTTTCTATACACTTAATTTGCTATTGTCTGTATACCTTTTATTACTTATCCTAATTTTATTGAACCAGCCCTATATAATACAGTCCACATACACGGAAATTATATTAATAATTTATCACATATGTACACCCTTTTTGTACACAAGCTAAAATATTGAAACTATTTGAAAACAACAAACTGAACCTCCTAACGAGTCTTCTGAACAAAATCTATGAAACTGCAAAATTTCCTACATATTGACTAGTTTCCAATTCATCCCTATCCCCAAAAAGGCAAATGCCACCAGATGCTCTGAATACAAAATTATAAACCTAATGAGCCATGCACTCAAAATCCTTCTTTCTGTTATTCACTCTCGTATATATAGAAAACTTGAAGAAAACTTTAGCAGTGTTCAGTTTGGGTTTTTAAGCGGACTGGGAATGCGAGAGGCCGTATTTTCAATACAAGTATTGATACAAAGAGCTCGAGACGTAAATTGCGAAGTCTACGCATGCTTTATAGACTTTGAAAAAGCATTTTACAAGGTGCAACATCAAAAATTATTTCAGATACTGAAGAATCTAGTACTGATGACAAAGATTTACGCTTAATTAAAAATTTATGCTTACAGCAAAGGGCAACTGTACGAGTAGACAACGAAACCTCACAAGAATTCACGATAAAACGGGGAGTACGTCAGGGCTGCATTTTGTCACCGACGTTGTTCAATACTTACTCGGAAATAGGCACCAAAAGAATAAAAAGCAATAAAAAGCAAAGTGGTTAGCAATGACAACTCAGATACTTAGGAGTAGTACTAAATATGATCTGTAGTACAGAAATGATGAAATATTTAAACTTCATCACTTGTTTTAATATCTGACGTTCCAATTCTTTTTGGGTAAATTAACATGTTGAATTTTCTGAAGGATATATTTAATTTTTGAAGCATTTTTGTAAATTATCTTCACTTTGAGAGACTAGTATTGTGTCGTCTCCGTAGCAGGTTATTTTAATTCGTTTTTCTCCTATTTTTAGTTCTCATTACTATTTACAAACAATTTTAAAATATTAAAATGAAGATCGTCTAAATATTCAACAGTTTTACCAACCGATACACATCAAGGCAATTATGCAAATATACATACTTTCAATTTTATTTTTATTGAAAGTATAATCGCCGAGCACCAACTTGATATATAACCGTTTGATAAATATGCATTCATAAATATCTGATCGAAAGTGTGTACAAAGAATATTTTTGCTCTTAATTCAATTTGCCTATTGTAAGTAGTAGAAAGTGATCAAGATTTCTATCAAGACTAATAGTTTCCGTCTCTAGAGAAGGTACTGTACCATTAGTTATTAAAACGACCATACCAGAGAAGATATATACTGCTACACAAAAAAAACAAGAACATCTGCATGTATCGTTAATGTTTACAGTAAATTGTGAACGAAAATTTTTGAAATTTAATGGTTGTTTTAGAAATTTTTTCTGATTCTTTGTATTGCTACACAAAGATATATTTTTACTTACAAACTCTAACTTCAAAAGTGGGCGAACCAATAAAATATCAATGACAAGAATTTTAAATATAATTTACACATAAATGAAACAAAATTTGTTTAATTTACTGTTTGTATTTTGAGAACGATTTCCGAATTGGAAATTGAAACGTCAATAAACGTATTTTTTAATTTTAATTGTGGCTTATTCCCAGTTATAAATAGTAATTAGTTACTTCCATGTTTGACATTCTTTGAATCCATGATATTCGTAGGATTCTTCTGTAACACCAAAATTCAAAGGCGGCCAACTTATTTAGATGAACTTGTTTTAGTGTCAAAGCTTCCAGACCATAAAGAAGAGTAGAGAACACGTAACATCGAAGCATTCTCAGGCGTAGTTCTAACCTTATATCCCGACAACAAAGAAACTTTTTAAGTTTAATAAATGATGTACGTGCTATTTCAATACGTGTCTTAATTTCTTTGGTTTGGTCTACATCTGATGTTATCCATGTTACTAAGTATTTATAGTTATTAACACTCTCAATTGCAGTATCTTCAATAGTCAATTGGATATTTGCATGTGCAGATTTAGTCATGATCATGCATTTAGTTTTCTTTAAATTTATCTTCAGCCGTACTCATGACAGCGTTCATTAAGGCGTTGCATTACGTTCTGTAAATCATTGTTGTTATCCGTAATTATTACTGTATCATCTGCAAAACGTAAGTTATTCAAACTTCTCCATTGATAGATATACCTTCTATTGAGTCTGAGAGCGCTTCTTGAAATACCGCTTCACTGTAGACATTGAAAAGTAGTGGGGACAGCACGCAACCCTGGCGGACTCCTCTCTGTATTTTGGTATTTTCGGTGTACTGGCTGTCAACTCTTACCTTGGCAGTTTGATTCCAATATAAATTAGATATAATTTTCAGATCACGACTGTCAATGCTTTCTTTGGCGTACGGTGTCAATCTTTTAAGCAACATATATGAAAGTATCTTGTTAGCTCGTGCACAAAAGAGATATGTTGCGAAAATTGCAGCAGTTTTTCTATCTCTTTTTTAGAATAATGGTACCATTAGTGCCTTGGTTGGTCCACTGTTCAGGAATTTCTTCCTTTTCCCATGTTGTTACAATAAGTCAGAGCAATTCTGCCGATATTTTATCACAACCAAGAGCTTTATGGTTCTTCAAAACTCTCATTCTTCCCATATTTCTTCTTCTTTTGGTGCCTATTCATTTCGAATATTGGCGATCATTCTGGCTATAATTATTTTATTAACTGATACTTTAAATAGATTAGTTGTTGTTGTGGAGAACCATTTCTTCAGGTTTTTAACCAAGATATTCTTCTTCTCCCAACTCTTGGCTTTCCGAGTACTTTGCGGTGAAGGATTATTTTCAATAATCTCTGTTTAGTGCCATTTTTCATTATGTGTCCGAGATATTATATATATATATATATATATATATATATATATATATATATATATATATATATATATATAAGAGGTTCTTGAACTCCTAAGTGGAGCATAGAGCTTCAGTGAAAACGCGCCATCGGGTTCTATTTTGCGCTAAGGCCTTCACCTTATTCCAAGACTTTCCTTGTTTTCTTATCTCGTCCATGATGGATCTTCTCCAAGTTTGTACTGGGCGACCTTTTTTTTCGTTTTCCTTGGGGATTCCACTCTAGGGCAGTCTTTGCAATACTGGAGTTATTTTTTTCGGAGTGTGTGACCGATCCAACCCCACTTTCTGGACTTTATTTCATTTACTACCCTCTTTTGTTTGGTCAGGTGTAGTAAATCTTCGTTTCTGATGATGTTAGGCCAGAAAATACGAACAATTCTTCGTAGACATTTATTAACAAAGACCTGCAGTTTGTCTGTAAGGGTTTTTGTCGCTTTCCAGGTTTCACATCCGTAAAGTAGTACAGACATGACATTTGACTGGAATATGCGGATCTTTGTCCTCCTAGTGTAGTCTCCAGACCTCCAAACAGGGTTGAGCATGCTGAAAGCTTGTTGCGCTTTTCGTATCCTCATACGAATATCGTCTTCTGTTCCTCCGCTTTCTGTTATGACACTTCCAAGATACGTAAAGTTTTCCACATTTTCAATCTGCATTAATGGTGAATAGCGTGTTGTTTCTTGCATTTATTCTCATGGTTTTACCAATATTGATTTTCAAACCTATTTTATTGGCATCAGTGGAGAGTGTTTCCAATTGGTCAGCCACATCTTGGAACCTTTGTCCTAACAGGCAGATATCGTCGGCGTATTCTAGATCGCTTAGGCGTTTGGTTAGCGTCCATTGTATCCCTCTTGTGTCAGAGTCTAGTTTTGAGAGAACATAGTCTAGAGCTATGTTAAAAAGAAACGGAGAAAGCACGCATCCCTGTCTGACTCCAGTAAGTACGTCAAATTCGTCACTGTTGATCCCATTGTGTGTCACGCTGCATTTCGCTTCAGTGTACAGTAACTTTATAATGGAAATTATTTTATGCGGGATGTTTCTTAGCTCTAAAATTTTCCATATCGCATCAGGAGATAAGCTGTCAAAAGCACGCTCGAAATCAACAAAAACCATGTATAGGGGTGTGTTCCATTTAACCGATTGTTCCATTATTAGCCTCACAGTATTAATTTGGTCTATGCAGAAGGATTCTGGTCTAAAGCCTACTTGATTAGCTCGAAATTCAACCTTGTTTGTTAATCTTTTAAGTATGATGGTCGTGAAGATTTTATTTATGGCGGTAAGCAAGGTTATTCCTCTCCAATTTTTGCATAGTGTGAGGTTGCCCTTTTTTGGAAGCTTAATAATGATGCCTTTTTTCCAGCCCGCTGGAATGCGGTTTGTTTCCCACACCTCTCGGATTATGGGGAGCAAAAGTTCAGCAGTTAGATGCGGATCAGTTTTAAGTATTTCGGCAGCAATGTTATCGATTCCCGGAGACTTGTTATTTTTCAGAGATTTGATAGCTGTTTATTCCGAGATAGCTGTTTATTCCGTTTATAGCCGAGATATTCTAACTTTCTCCTTTTAATCGTATAAATCACTTCTCTTTCTTTCCCCATTCTTCTTAGTACAGTCTCGTTGGTTAACTTATCCGTCCATGTTCTTAGGATTCTTCTGAGTTCTAGGGTAGTGGTTAGAAAAGAAAATGTTTGAAGTAAAAAATGTAGCTGATAAAAATATGTAAAGCGATGAGGCATTCTGAAAATATGAACTGGAAATATCCAAGGTAAACGTGGTTTTTACGAAAAAATTACTGCTGTCAATAACAACTTGATAGCGAATATGGTAGCCGAATCATTTCCAACCATCGATAACGGTCATGGAACTAGCAGAAAAAATTATTCATGACTAAAACACCATCTGCAATTAAACCAATATGAACCCTATAACCCTTACTACCAGCTATCCAAAATTGATAAATGTACGCCACTATTTGTTCAAACCTGTACTTAAAGCAGGTGGTATTCGAAAAAACTAAGAAAAGCTTTTCTTAGTTTTAGCTGTTCTCCAATTATATTTTTTTAACAAGTCATCCTTCCCCCGTACATAACCGAATTTGCGTAAAGTGCTAACAAGATCTGCAGATTATATCAAAAGAATATTAAAGTGAAACGGTAACTTCGGCTTCGGAGCCAATCAAGAAAATAAATGGAAATGTAAATTACGTAAACCATTAATTGATTTAATCCCGCTACCACCAGTGATACACCAGAAATTAGATTTTTTACGCAGTTTCATGAATTGGATTTTAAGTGGTATTAAAAGCGTTCTGCGCATGGTGGGAAGTCGGTTGTAGTGGAAATAGCACATTGCTCAGCTTTGCCGCATTCAGTGGGGCGACGTTTACGTTAAATTTATAGTACGGGAAAGTTTTAATCATTTTTACAATTTGTAGGATGTTTTTGCAAAAATATTAATTAAGATATTTTATTTGTACTTTAAACTATATATATTATTGTGATATTTCAAGTCTTGGTGCGCCAAGCAATTAATTAGCTAATTAATTAATTAATTAATTAAAATTATTTAAATGATATGATTATGACTCCATCACACTTTTGAATTCTCTTATCTCAGGGTTAAATTCGTGCTTCAATATCTATGCTATTACATGTGAAAGGTAAGGTCCAAAGAATACCGGAATAATAAAAAACACATATGATATAACACTATATATTGAAATAAAAATAATGAAATAATTCACACTCAAATGTTTTCAATAAACAAAATCTCATATAATGATTCTCAAAATTTTGTTCTACGTACGTGAACCTTCAAAATTAATGGTACAAACAATATTAATTGAAATCTCAAAATCCCAAATTATTCTAACTCTCCTAATCAAAATATTTATATCATTTCTAAATTAAGTGTAAAAATTGTGTTATCAATAAAAGAAAAACTGCAGAAAACAAAAATATTTCTCTCTGATGATGAGTGGTCCAAATCCTTGTTCCTTGTAGACTATATTATCTACTCTCAGGCGCTCCCTAGGTAATCAGCAATCTTACAACAAATTGTTGCAAGTATATCGTCCTTAATGATCTCCTTCAAATGCACGAATCGTTCAAATTATGCTAGCTTCTTCTTCTCTCAATAAACTGAATCTCTCGTTGGCCTGAGTTAAAAATGACTCTTGGAATATCTTTTCTTTACGATAAACTGAATCTCTCGTTGGCCTGAACAGTGACTCTTGGAATATAAGTAGAAAATATAACTTACAATCTTTTACTGGATCAGCTTCTGTCAGATACACTAACTACACGAAAACTCACAAACTTTCACTGCTACTGCTTCTACCTCTGGGAAACTACCCGAGAACAACGGGCCGTTCGCCTTGCACCCTTGGAAACCAACTGACTATCTTTTCTCTTTTAAAAATCTAGCTAAACTTTCATTCCTACATACCTATCCCACCTTTTTTAATCTCCGCCAATCAAAGCTCGTCACAATTCTCCCATTTTTTCATTTCGATAACAAACAAATTTTTACCTATAATTATAAAATTTCCTAAAACTTATTTACAAATAATATTTTTCTACAATTCTTAAAAACTAACAAAAACCTCTTTCTAAAATCTATTCTATTGTCCTTAATCACTGCATTAATGTATTTGGAAAAACCCGGTTCAATTGTCTTTGGATTTCACTTAAAATTATGCGGGGCACTCAAGTATATTATAACAAAGAAAATAATTTATGCATAGCTTACATTTTGTTTAATACAGGTAATCCAAAAATTTAAAGACTTTCCTTCTTCGAAATGTTTGTTGGTTATTATCCTACTTATCTAAATTATTTTAATGTTTTTGAACTTGGAAATATTTTAAACAAACCAATATTTTTCTCGATTTTACATATCATAACAATATATATATATATATATATATATATATATATATATATATGTATATATATATATATATATATATATATATATATATATATATATATATATATATATATAGTAAACTCTTAAATATTGGGGAAATCTGCAAAAAAAACTCTAATGTGTATCAATTATTTCACCTAACGTTTTCGCCAAAGAGAATTTGGCTTCTTCAGGGCTGAAAGAGAATAAATTATAATTAGCTACCATATATTATCTAATAAAAAACATTTGCCTTACCGTGAAATTTTAGAAATGTCTAGTTATGATGTTAAAAAACTTTAGCTAGTAACAACACAGTGGTGTTTTTTTGTTACTATGTGCAAAAAAGTTTATTTGTGAACGTTGGAAATGTATGGTAGCTTTGAAGTTAAAACGCAAAGGTTTACCCAAGGACAATCGAAAAACCCAATGTAACTACATTTAAAGGAAGTAATTCTTTGAATTGTCGGCAATAAGAATTACTTCCTTTAAATGTAGTTACATTGGGTTTTTCGATTGTCCTTGGGTAAACATTTGCGTTTTAAGTTCAAAGCTACCATACATTTCCAACGTTCACAAATAAACTTTTTTGCACATAGTAACAAAAAAACACCACTATGTTGTTACTAGCTAAAGTTTTTTAACATCATAACTAGACATTTCTAAAATTTCACGGTAAGGCAAATGTTTTTTATTAGATAATATATGGTAGCTAATTATAATTTATTCTCTTTCAGCCCTGAAGAAGCCAAATTCTCTTTGGCGAAAATGTTAGGTGAAATAATTGATACACATTAGAGTTTTTTTTGCAGATTTCCCCAATATTTAAGAGTTTACTATTTAACTTATCTGCAAAGATTAAATTTCTTTTCTATATATATATATATATATATATATATATATATATATATATATATATTAATTTCTAAACAAATGTCAAAAATGTTGACAAAGTATGATATTAATGTTGGACGTAAATAATCAAAACCATCTGGAAATTATGTTTCAAAATTTAAACCCATTGTTAATAAAAAGCATTACTCAAATAGTATTTATAAAATAAATTGTAAAGACTTTAATTCAACATATATTGGGCAAACACACCAATGCCTATATAGAAGGATTGTTGGACACAAATATAGTATACGGACCAAAAAGGCAATTGTTAAAAAGTTCTGTCGTCATCTAGGCCCTTTCGTTAGCACGATAATCCGTAGGAACTGATTTCACAACCTTTGAAACATCGCGGTTTCATTGATTTTACTATCACTAATGGTTATGAATTTCGCCTTTACTTTTTTTATAATTGCAAAATTTCGCAGTTATTTCTTATTTGTTTTTAACTACTAGTAAAACAACAAAAACATCCGACTCTTTAAGAGCTGTTCTTCGATCTGTCACTACAATATTATATTTGCTGAAGAATCAATATCAATTCAATAACAGCGTAGAGGCAGAACCTCTACGCTGTTCGTTGGACTCCATATGCTCTGTAATGCTGCTAGCAAATGACGGAAAACTGCACTGTGTAGCAAGCAAAATATCCTTCATATTATGATCTTCGTTCCTTCGTATCGATTGAAGGATTAATCTATGAAAGTGAGTATATCCATCTATGTACTCCAATTGTGTCATTGTTAAAAAAAAAGAAATTTTAGAAAACCTTTCTGAGAGTACAGAGAAACCCTTTCGGGTTCACAGTAAAACTTGCTGCTGTACATGGGTTAAATAATTCTCCAATGTGTAAGAAAGCCTTATTTGTGTCTTTTAAAGTCATATGGAGAGTTTGTTTATTAAAGGCTTTGTCGTTTGTTTTCATAAGCATTTCCTTCAGTGTAGCGACAATTTCTTCGTCTTCAGTGAGCAATCCTTCCAAATCGTCTATTAATTTCATTAATTTTGTACAGAACCCGGTGGTGAAGGTCATTTGAATTTCTAGTTTACATTTGAAAGTTTCATCGGCGTAATTGTCTTTAAGAAATTTAATACTGGAATTTTTATTCTTCCACATATAAAAATAATTGAGTATGTGATTAAGATATTCACTTAGATACGACACTGCTGCGAACCAAGAGTTCCATCTAGTTACAACTGGTGCTGGATAAAGTTTTGCTGGGAGATAGGTCACGTTTTCTTTCAAATAATTCAAGTAAGAGTTCTTCATTTTTCTTGAAAGACAAACGGCTCACTTGCCTTTTACTGTAAACATATTCAACTCCTTGAACTCTCCTACAAAATCATCACTAACAAGATTAACTTTATGAGCCCAACACTGGTAATGCAAGATATGTGGCCCTATTAGAATTTTTAATGGGTTAAAGCAAGCACACTTATCTTTCTGAATCTTGTACCAGGCCTTTAACTTGTGAATAATCAATTTCAAAGTCTTTTAATCTATCTATAAGTGCTGTGAAAACGTTGATGCATTGGCAGTATCAAGGAAGTTAACACTTGCTAAAAAACATTCTTGATGTAGTACAGAATCTATAGTTCTGAAGAGAATAACAAAAACACATCTTCCTTGTCCATCCAAGGTTTCGTCTGCTACTATTTCAACGGGTTTGTCTTTCAGCTGTTGCTTTGTATTAGCTTTTTCAGACAGCCCACACCGTGGCACTACCTTTCTCCTTAAAGTGTCCGCACATGGAAGAGCACCCGACCCCGGCACATATTTAGAAATATATTTAGTTAGTTAGCCGACTTTTATCCTTACTTGGATTTTTACCAATACAAAAGACCGAAATGCATTTGACAACAGTCGGCTTATTTATATTTCTCAAAGAATCAACAATAAAAAATTTTAATTCCTTATCTTATCTTTATCTATTTAATAATGAACAAGGAAGGATCCTTCTGTTTCAACACGTGTTACAACAATAAACAATCCTTTCAAAAATTACAATATAAAACTATCCGTAAAATCTTTCCATACCTTCGTAACTATCTACTTATTTAGGGGTGAGCTGAGCTTATTCTTCTTCTCAATGTGCCTATCTTCTGGAGATGTTGGCTACCATATTGAGCCATCTTATTCTATTCACAGCAGCTGAGCTGAGCAATTGCAGATATTTCGCGGAAAAGGTTTAAGTTTTTCCATTCCGTTTATATTTACTGCAAGTAAAACTGTCAACCTCTCTTGACTATGTTTTCCCCATGACATTTTTCATCTTTAAAAGTAAGCGTCTTATTCGGTAAACATTTGAAAAATCCAGGCCAGTTTCATCAGTATTAAAAATGCCTTGGGCATCATAGTTTTCAATCAAGGTCTTCAATTTACCGTGCCAATCTAAGTAAACTGCATCATCAACACTTCAACTTTCCCCATAAACTTATTTAAATACAACTCCATTCCTCTTTTTGAAATTTGTAAGCCACCCTTCACTTGCCGCAAAGTTTTTGATGCTTAGAGTAGACGCGAACTCTTTTGCTTTTTCCTTCAACAATGTTTCGCTAATAGACACTTTTTGTCCTCTACACTGTCTTAGCCAAATGACTAGACTTTCTTCCAGATGAAGAAATTTACCTTTAGTAGTTAATTTCTGGACTCCAGCAGTTTGAATAGCATTAATTTTTTCCTTGTGCTTTATTGTGGTTGAGAGAGTACTTAGAGGAGTCTTAAATTCTTTTGCAACATCACTTTTTTTCTCACCTTCCTCTACTTTTTGGATTAACTTCTTCTTTTCAGCAATCATAATATATTTGTACTTTTTAGGGCTCGTGACTAACACAATTTGTAATCTGTATACCAAAGAAAGTATAACAGTAACTAATAACTAAACAAATCAATTTGTGAGAATCAAATATGTAGTCAAATTAATCATAACAAAAACAAAGGCGCGTTGATACCCCTCTTTCCCCCTCTTTCTCTCTGCAACTTTGAATTGTCTAGTGTTTGACATCGATGACTTCGAATTAACAAGTCGTTTTGTTATATAGCAATAATTTTTTTCGTATTGATTTAGTTTAAAATATAATGAGATTTTGTAAGGAACTGGTGATCATTTTGAATTATAGAGAGGTTCGAATTATCGCAGGTTTGAATTATCGCAAGTCGACTATATATAGCAAAGAGAATAACCGTTAATTTAATATAAAATGTATTCAACAGGTGAGTGCAGATGCTTGATCGGTCAATTGTTGGCAAAAGAAGGAGTCAACTACTTTATTAGTTTATTAGAATACGTTTTGGTCATAGGTCAACAAAGGTCCATACTTACAAAATAATTTATGGATTTTTGTGATGTTATAAAAACTATAAGATTACTTAACATTAAAACACAACAAAATCAATGAGAAAAAAACTGAATTAGAGCACTGCCGTTCGTTAATTTAATTGTTATGTGATTTTATTTTCACAGATGGCTGTATTAGGCTGTGTAGTTTGAGCTCTTGCATAGAAAAAACGTTACCATGTTCTTACAGGGAAGAAACGCATACGTTAGAGACATATTATTTACAAATAAGTATTCTAAAGGTGGTGTTAGCAATATATTCCGAAAAATTTCATGGACGGATTGCAAAACAAACGCACAAGTTCTCAAACAACTAGAAAATTAAGGTGAAGTTTTAAACTCAATAAAAACCAAGAAGTTGGAATACTTGAGTCACATTATCAGAGGTGAAAAACTTTTAAGGAATATAATGCAGGATAAAATCAAAGGCGAAAGAAGCCTAGAGTGATTTCCAATCTCCGATAGGAGTGGAATTATCTAAAGGATAATCTAAAAGAATTTTTTTTATTATCCCGGTTTTTTATAGCGTTCTCCACCTTCCGGTTCCTAGTTTTCAGCTACGTCGGTCATTCTATTCGCCAGGGTGAAGGTCTCTTTCCGACATTGCCTTCTAAATGCCGCCCAGCCAGGATTGTTTTGGCATTCCTCTCTTCCTTCTTTCCCTTGGCGTCCATTTTAAAATTTGGTTTGAGAGCCTGTCATCGTTCATTCTTTTCACATGACCATACCAGATCAGTTGTCTCCTTTGAATTTTGTCAATGATGGTTGACTTGACTCCCATTATATTTCTGATATGGTCATTTTGTAATCTTTCAAGCCTTGTTTTTCTAGCTGATCTTCTCCAGAAGTCCATTTCCAATGCAAGTAGGCGTCGCTCAAGGGATTTAGTAAGTTGCCATGTTTCGCATCCATAGAGCACTATACTTTTAAAGATGGAGTTAAAGAGGAGATGCTTCCTTTGATTTGATAGTTCTTTTGACCATAGCATCGGGTTTAGGCATCCTATCACCCTTTTTCCTTTCACGATTCTTTGCTCTATCTCTTTTTCGGTGCGCCCACTCTTGTTGATTGTTGTTCCCAAATATATATATTCCTCACAGTTCTTAATTGTTTCATGTTCGTTGACCATTAGATCTTCTACTTCATTCCCGATGCATAAGTATTGCGTTTTGTTTCTATTTACAGAGAGGCCCCATTCTTCATATGTTTTAAACAACCGTCTCGTCATGAATTCTAAATCTTCCTTGTCTGCTGCCACTATTACTTGGTCGTCCGCAAAATGTAGAATCTAAAAGATAATTACACTAATTCTATCCTATCTAAAAGATTTGAGCTCACTCAGCTATCTTTATAATGGCAACTTTTTCCCTTCAAAATAAAATATCTGCCGCCTGTCCAACAGCCTAGCTCACTTCATCAATAATCTTAGCGAAAACTCCCACCCAACGTTACGTCAGTAAACTACTAGTGTACTAATGAAGTCTGAAAATCTGGAAGCTCACGAAACTGAGCACCTGGAAGCCTCAATGAAGACTTTTGTTTAGTAAGCCTGGGTCCTCAGTAATTCTTCTTTTAAAGCCGTTAACAAAACTTTATTAAATTGTATTTCTGAATTTTCATCGAAATCTGCTTAATCTCTATTCATATATGAGCTGCAAAACTTAATGAACAAAATAACGGAAACAAGTAGAAAATATGGACTGGACATAAACACCAGCAAAACCAAGTTAATGATCATCAGCAAGGAAAACATAACTGGAGCAAATCTGTATGTGAACCAAACGAGAATTGAACGAGTCTCACAATACAACTACTTGGGAACTGTAATCAATGAGTCGTGGGACAATACCCAAGAGATTAAATGTCGCATCGGAAAGGAAAAAAGTACATTCTTGAATATGAGTTCTGTGTTCAAGAGTCATGACCTCACTCTAAAAACAGAAATAGGGCTCCTTAAATGTTATGTGTATTCAGTGCTTCTGTACGGAGTAGAAACGTGGACACTGATGGCGAAAACTCTCTCAAAACTTCAGGCTTTTGAACTATGGTCATACAGAAGGATCCTGAAGATAACATGAACACTCAAAGTCACCAAATTTGCATTTTACTGAGTGTGGTGTCTAATAAAGCTGCCCGTCACATCACTCTATGTTTATTTTCTATTTTTAATACAAGATTCATGTTTATTTAGTCTAAACTTTAGTAGGCTTGAAGTTTTACCTAAATAAAAGTTACGACAAGATATTTTATAACTACGTTTGTTTTTTGTTGTTCATTTCTAGGTTTTTTTTAGATAAAGCAAATTTGACAATATTGATGATTTTAGATGTTTTAAGGAAATAAATATACCTTCTTTTCCTCGCGTTTTGTTTTAACGTAACCTTTACATTGTAGAGCATTTCCACAGTAACAACTTAATATAAAACCTTTAAAACTATTCAATTCTGCAAACAGTTTGCATGACATTTAAACTTGCAGTCATACCTTTGGCAGTGGTGTACATATTTTAAATATAATTGAATGTTTGTACAGATATTTGTTTTGTGTGACACAGAAATGGAGGGCGGTATCAAATTTTTTTACCCCGCCATTTATTGTCCAGTGATCGACCCGATAACCGAAATTTCAGTTTTCTATTTTTGATATGTATGAATATGACAGATCATACTCTGCGCTAAAACGCTTCTCGTCAGCATAGGAGATCGTCTAAGAAATTACGTTGTTGTAGCACCAGTTTTCGTATTTGACACTGAACACTTGAGAGGTTTGTCAATTTTTATAGTTGAATATCCCGTAACATCAATATAATGGCTCCAGTTTGAATCATTTAAATTTTTCTAGATTTCGTATATTTTCAATATATTTTATACTTTCAATCAATCAATCAATCAATATTCTTTAGTTCATCTGACTTTTACAAGTATTGAAATGCGTCAAAATACAAAAAAGAAAAGAAAAGAAAAAAGAAAAGGTAGTAAAAAAAAGTTAAAACTATAAGCACATAAAACATAAAATATACACAAAAACATACAAATTGTTAAAAACATGCTTGCAAGTATTCCTCTGACGAATAGAAAGTGCCAGAAGTAAGTCCTTAACTGTTCTCTTAAATAAATAAATATTTTACTCTTTAACATAATTAGGTAATTTATTATACAAACTAACGCATGTTGGGTAAGGACCCTTGCCCACAACAGTCAATTGACGAGCAGGGGTCACCAAATCATTTCTGTAACGAAAATTGTAGCCACTCATGAAGGAAACATCATTTCTGCCAATAAAATTACATCTATGTGACTTTATATAAACAACACAACTGAAAATATACAGAGAAAGTATAGTTAAAATTTTTAATTGTTTAAAAACTGGTCTACAGGAATCCAAGCGCCTTCTAAACGTCATGGTACGAATAATTTTTTTTTTTGAAGAACAAGCACCTCATTAATTCGCGAGCAATTTCTCCAACAAACTAAACAATATTGCGAAATTGATTGTACATGAACAAAATAGTAAAGTTTCAAGATATCTAGGGAGACAAAATTCCTAAGTTGCCTTAGAACATAACAGTGTACAGACAATCTTCCCACTACAGAATCAACGTGAGAACTCCAAGACAAATTTGAATCCAGGTAAACACCTAACAACTTAGTGGAGTGGCTATTTACCACAGACCCATTGTCAAGCTTTACTAATGGACTCATCTGCATAGTAGAAGGTGAAAAGGTTACCATATTGGTCTTTGATCCATTTAAAATTAGGGCATTATTTAAACAGTAATGAGTCATACTTTTTACAAGACAGTTTGCTTTTTGTACTACATTTTATACTTTAAGTCAATCCTATATTTTCTAGTTTGTTTCTAAAACTGAAAGCAACCAAATTCAATTTAATGCTCCATCTTTTCGAAGGGCATCCTATACATCTTCTTCATTTCTAGTAAGTATTTCTAGTTTTAAGCTTTAACCTTTTGCAACTACTAAACTTTTAGACTTAGAACTAAAAAAGGATACCAAATGGAAGAAAAACAGATTAAAATAATATGATATGCAGACGACGCTATACTACTCTCTCAGAGTGAAGATGATTTGCAACGTATGCTGAACCAATTTAATATAACCACCAGAAAATTTACCATCTTAATTTCCCCATGAAAGACAAAATGCATGGTTATAAAAAGCAAGTTTACTACGAAGTAAATTGGAGCTGGAAGGTCAGATAATAGAACAAGTGATGGAGTTTAAATATCTAGCCATCACATTATATAGCTACGCAAACAATATGGAGAAATAAAAATATCGGGAAAAAAATGAAAGGCAGAATTTACAAAACAGTCATCAGACCAATAATGACATACGCGGTAGAAACATGACCTGGCATAGAGAGGACAAAAAAGATGTTAGAAACAGCGGAGATGAAAACACTTAGAAAAATTGATGGTAAAACCTCCTCCTCCTCAGTCCTAATCCCTTTTGGGATGTAGAGACAAAATCAGGCTTTCACAGTTTTTTTACGATTTCCCTCCATCCTTCTCTGTCCTGGGTCTCTTTCCTTCAACTCTACCCTTCACTATTAGTTTTTCCATCGTGCCTGTTCTTCTAGCAAAATGTCCAAAATACTGCAAATATCTCTGTTGTATTTGTTTTATTCAATCTATCCTTTACTTTAAGTTGTTCTAATATCGATACGTTAGTGCGATGATTAATCTAGGATATTCTCAACATGCGGCGGTATTTACTACTTCAAATCTCCCAATTTCGTTAATGTGTCAAAGATTATTCCGAGCTCTGTCTACTATCATGATCAATGTCTTACTCGTATTTATGTTTTGCTTTTTTCCTCCAAACATCTCATTATGTCTTACATTTCTTCCTGATTTGCTGCGATTATTAATGTGTCATCATTAGCATATCTCAGGTTATTGATTTTTTGACCTCTTACTGATATTCCGCCCTTCCATCCGTCTAGTACCTTTCGCATAATATGTAAAAACTGGTAAAATGGATGGTAAGACACTATGGGATAAAGCTAGAAGTACATTTTTTATTTAGCGTATGGCAATTTGATACACAACATTATCACATATATGTTACAATCTAACATCTAATGTATTAATATATTTATTCGACGCTGGTGTTGCAGAGGCGAAGTCTAGAGGATCTCCATAATACTTCCTCCGAGGGCATTCGGCAATCATATGCTGGATGGTCTGTTTCTCGGCGCCGCAGTCGCACTCAGCAGAGGTTCTCATACTCTATTTATAAAGGGAATCTGCGCAGACTCCATGACCCGTTCTTATCCTGTTAAGAGTTGACCATGATTTTCGGGGGAGGTCAAAACCTGGTGGAGTTTCTGTGATGCATGGTGTGTTTCTCATTATTAGGTTTGGTCTGTCGCTCTGCATGTTCTTCCACTGGGAGTTCATTTGGAAATTGTTGGAACTCAAGTTTAATGCATCTCTAGTCGGAGGTTTTCTGGAGCGCAATCGATGTGAATTAGCGTCGGCGACATATGTGTGTATAGGTAATTGCGGGTTGTTAAGCAGCTTTTGGAATTCTCTAAGCAGAGCATGCTGACGACGAAGATTAGGTGGAGGTATATGGCTCAGTAGTGGAAGCCACTCCACAGGTGTAGACTTGATCGTTCCAGATATGAGACGCATGGCGACATTGAGCTGGGTATCTATAATTTGTGTGTGAACGCTATTCAGCCAAACAGGAGAGCAGTATTCAGCTGCGGAGTATACGAGTCCAAGGGCTGAACACCGAAGTGTACCTGCTGATGAGCCCCATGTAGTCCCGCAAAGCTTCTGTATGATGTTGTTACGGGTTCTCAGCTTTGCTGCGGTGTTCTCAAGATGTTTCTTAAAGGAGAGTGTTCTGTCCAGGGTGACGCGAGGTACTTGGGATTATAGTTGTGCGTGAGCAGTTGGTTATCAATGTATACTTTAAGTTTTGTGTGGGCCATTTTGTTGTTCAGGTGAAAACAGCTAACCTCGGTTTTTTTTTTGGTTAGGTTTAGGTCTCCATTGTTTTAAAGTACTTAACCAGGCGTTCCAGATCTTTCGTTAGGATTGCCTCGGAGTTTTGTATTAAGGAGCTTTGAGTTGCAAGTGCCCAATCGTCTGCATATCCAAATTTTTTAGATCTGGTAGGGGGCATATCAGCTATATATATACTAAATAGCAGCGGTGCAAGTACGGAGCCCTGGAGGAGGCCATTATTAAGCGTTCTCTGTTTGCTCACTGTAGTTCCCATGGTTACACGGATGTTTCTACTGCTCAGCATAGTATTTATGAGTCGGGCGGTTGTTTTGCAGGGGATTATTTTAAGGAGCTTATAGATGAGGCCATCTTTCCAAACCGTGTCATAGGCAGCCGATAAATCGATGAATGCCACAGACGTCTTCAGTTTTCTTTGGTAACCTGCCTCTATGTAGGTAGTTATAGAGAGCACTTGGTCTGTGGTGCTTCGTTGAGGCCTGAATCCTGCTTGTTCAATTGGTATTTTCTGAAGTAGCTTTGGGCCGATTCTATTCAGGACCAGTCTTTCGAGGAGCTTGTAAGCTGAACTGAGTAAAGCGATGGGGCGGTAACTCGCTGGGTTGTCTGTTGGTTTTCCAGGTTTCAGGATGGCTATGATTTTTGTTTGTTTAAAGAGGTTTGGTAGGTTACCTGTTTTGAGTATATCTGTATAGATTTAGACAACCAGGTTTTTGCAGATTTCCCACAATGGATCAGGAATTCGGGAGGTATACTGTCTGTACCAGGGCTTTGTTAGGTTTAATGTCTTTGATGGCGTTTGGGACATCTTCTGGAGTGAACGGTGCGGAGTACTCTGTATCTGATGGACAGGCAGCTTTTAAATGTTTAAGCTCCCTATTTATAGTAGTGGTAAACTTTTTATCACATGCTCCTCTGGAGGTGGCAACTATATGTGATGCAATTTTATTAGGATTGAAGTCGTGGATTTGTCGTGTTGCCAGTTTGTCCCTTCCGAGTTTTCTTAGGAGCGACCACGCTTTACGGCTAGACTTTTTGAAATCTAACGATTCGACTACATTTGTCCATTTCTTCCTTCTTGCTACATCAAGGCTCAGGAGAAGTTCGTCCGCAATGTCACTTTCACCGGTTTCAAGATATTCTTCGTAGCTAGAAGTACAGATATACGATGTAGATGCAAGGTGGAGAACATCATGGACGTGGTAAGAAATGGAAGAGTAGAATGTAATGTAGGAAGTAACATACCAGAGGTACATTGAAAAACGAACATGTCATGTCTACATAAAAATAGAAGAAGGGAGTTATTTTTTGTGTTACTTAAAAAATGTATTGTCTAGACACGAATTAGTATCGAAGATATGTTTTAGAAAATCTAATGTCTTATAATTAGACGAAAAGTATTTGTGTGAAGTGATTAATAATAATTTACGCGACGTAAAAATTATTATTAGATAAGCGAGAAAGCCATACCACAAAGATAATGATATTCAATCCAAAAGTTTTTTCCATCTAATTTTTTGCATGAAGATAAATATTCTTCTCGTCTAATTACTTTTTATACCTCTGGTTTGGTTATTCTTCAAACCAATATAACCCACAGTTTTGTTTGTAAACAATATTTTTCATTAATTATAAGTAATGAATATACATGAATTAATTAACCACCAATCAACAACAGTACTTAACAAATAATCATAATGGAATATGTTTTAGATAAAGCTCATTAATTTAGTATTTTTTTGCAAATCAGAAAACTATTACGTTTATTAGCAAAAAAGTTTTCTAGCATGAAAGGTTTCACCAGTGGTGTACTCTAAAAAAACATATTGATGTTTAAGTAAAATTTTTACATTATCATCGATATTACAGATAAGCTTAAACTATAAGACATGAAATTTGTCAATTTAAATTAAATAGTACGAAAGACTGTCTTATCTGAAAATGGCTGTCATTGACGAAATCTCGTAGAGGAAAAAAGGAAGAAAAACATTTGAATTTTTTATTTGCCGGACCATGAACCTCACAACAATGACGAAAGAAAGTCGAAAGATCTAAATCTGATAAAAAATATTATCGCAACTGCTGACAACACACAATAATTAACCAATAAAAGTATATTTGCTATATATTAAGCATCAGAGCACCCAATTTGACGCTTGCTCCTAGGTCAGGTTAATGAGGTTCTTTTAAAACTCTAAACTTTTTTTCAGCACCATTTCACAGAATGTTTTCGGATCACTAATCTTAAATTGCTCACTTCGAGCTTGCTTAGACAGGGGGAAACGGTTTTCTGTGGTTTACTGTCCATTGCACATGGGACATCACACAAGTTACTACTATCATAACATATCAATATTGAATACATTTACTAATTTCAATTATTTTTAGATCAATAACTTCTGAAAAGAATCGTTTACAAACACCCTTTTTCCCTGATTGTCCAGGAGCTGTACCGACGACGACCACCAGTGGACCACAACAAAACGAAACAGCCAACACACCAACCAAAACAAACCACGTCCTGAAGAGGCAGAAGGCCTATAACAGGACAACAAACACCAATCCAAGAAAATAAAACAAAAGAAAGAAGACAATCGACAATGGGTCAAATGTTTTAGGAATTACTATTCTATCATCAGTGCTATCCTAAAAAGTATCTTCTTCGTCTTCTTCTTCTTCCTTCTTGTATGTAGGCTTTAAAGCATGTTTCTTCTTCAACATTAGTCGCCTAAATTGTTTAAATTATCGCACCATCTTTTTCTTGGTCTGCCAATACTCCTTCGTACATCTGGTGACATCTCATGCTATTCGTACTATCTTCTCCTTTGAGAAGAGATCGATTTCCCAGATATCTAAACCTTGCTTCCTGCTTTATTATTTTCCCATCAATTCCAATTTGATGTCGTAGTGGGTATTAAGATGTTTTCATTCATTTTGGTGCAAAACATAGATATGTTGGTTTATTGTACTCGATGGTCTTGCTCGTGATGGTCGCTTAGTTCCTTGAATTGCACAAATATCTATGTTTTTATTTATCAGTTCTTCTATTATCTCTTGGTCTTTGTTGTTGAAAGAAGTAATGTTTCATGTTACTTATCTGATTGTGGGCTTATTTATCCTTCTCGTTTTCCTTTTCTTTGCGTAGTTCGTCATCTTAGGTTCCGCCTGGTTCCGAGACTTTATATCGGTTCTTTGAGCCTTGTTTTCTTTTACCATGGGTAGGATGCTAACCTGACCCATCACGAAGATACTAAATGACAAAATAAAAAAACGAAAATTACGCTGGTATGACATATGCGAAGGATCAACGCGACAAGAATACTGCTGAGACTTGGAAAGGGAAACCAAATGAGAAAAGAGAAAGAGGACTTCTTAAACTACGTTGAAATGGATAAATAACAGCAATGGAAAAAAGAAACCTCACTGAAGAGGTATTTATGACAAGAAAAAATTACCTTTGATTTGAGAACTGAGGCAATCATCATTCAGTGACATCCTCTGGATTCTTTCGATTCAGAGTGAGGGGGCATAAATGTCTATGTGTGCTATGATTTTTGTGGCAATAATTGTGAACTTATTCACAGGCTGATTCGTTTAAATAGCGAGTTTGCAAAATCGTATATCAATTTTGAATTTTACTCAGTTGCATTAAAAATAATATGTGCCTGGAACAATATACACGCTTCGAATAATGACTTCATCAATTGATTACTTCTTCTTACAGTGTCTTATCCTTAAGGACGTTGGCCATTACATTTGCCCATTTAATCTTATTTGTAGCAGCCCTGAATAGTTCTATGGAGGTCATGTTCGTCCATTGCCGTAGATTTTTAAGCCAAGAGTTGCGTCTTCTTCTGGTCCTCTTTTGCTATTGACTTTGCCTTCGATTATAAGTTGGAACAGTTCATACTTTTGATTTCTTATGATGTGACCAACATATTGTGTTTTCCGTTCTTTTATTATAAGCATAAGCTCTCTTTCCTTATTCATCCTCCGCAAGACTTCCGCATTTGTCGTATGCCTCATGTAGGATATTCTGAGCATTTTACGGTAACACCAGAGTTCGAATGCTTGGATTCTTTTTTGTGTTGCTTCTGTCATTGTCCAGGCTTCAACACCATAGAGCAAGGTGGAGAAAACATAGCACTTAAGTATTCTAGTTCTCAATGAGATGCCCAGCTGGCGGTTGCATAGAACTTGCATTTGTATTTTGTTGTACTTGCATTTTGTAAAACATTGTACGTGCCTTTTCCAGGCGTATTCTTATCTCTAGTGAGTGGTGCCAAGTTTCATCAAGATTACTTCCAAGGTACGTTGTTCTTGTTACTCTTTCCAGATCTGTTCCGTCGACATTCACCCTCACCCTTCTGTTTTGGTGTTTGCTGATGAACCATCGTTTTTGTCTTCTTTGTATTCAATTTCATTCCAAATTCTCTACAGGCTGTCGTTACTCGGTCCATTAAGCGCTGCAGGGCTTCAGCATTATCTGCCAGTATGACAGTGTCATCAGCATATCGCAGGTTATTTATACATTGCCATTGATTACTACCACAATACAATTTATTTTTTTTATTTTCAAAAATAAACAATGATATACCAACTCCCTCTTCCTTACCGCTGCTGTTTCCGACCCCGCGTTGATTGAAAATAAGTCCCAGGTGAGTTTTACATAAGACGTTATCTACATAATAGAAAACTTTTATATTTTAGTATCAATTTAGGTAAAATGTAGTCATCACGGTTTACTGAGCTCATTCACAAAATGTTCTGTCTTTGGTACATTTTCTTGATCTCCCCAAACGTTTCTCCCATAATCGGCGAAGATGATTTCAACGTTTCTTTAAGGTAAGTGAATCAAAACTATTGTTCGTTTGTTATTTATGTGTATATATAGTGTGTTTGATTTTTAACCTTAAATAGACTGACTGACGAGACGTCAGTCGAGGGATTTTGTCAAAAGTTCTTGCGAAAATTGCCGAAAGGCAACAAAATTGAATTAAAATAGAAGAAAATTTTGCCGGTAAATAATTTTCTCTTGAATAATATTCGACAAGACTATATCACGAGAAAATTAATGCACCATATCAACGAAACATAATCTTTATTTATTTGTTAATAATATTAAATGTACAATTATTATAAGTTATAGTAGTTTGCCCATTCTTTTCTAAAAAAGCATAATTTTGTGTATTATTGACCTGTAGCATTTGGGAACTCGAAGGTCCAGCTTCATTTGTTGTTCTGAGATTTTCGATCAACTTCTGCAGGTGACTGGAATCCAGCTGCAGATATGATTTTAGAGAGTTTGCATTTGTGTTCCCTGTTAATTTAATTAACTACTGTTCAGGAACACCTTGAATGAACAAGGCTGACACAGTTAAAGATCGACGAGAATGGTTTGTTATTTTATGTTTTTTTGTGTATATTCCAATTTTTTCAGCTGACATTTTTATCCACTTAGATACGGTATCGATTTCAAGTGAATAGGTTTTGAATCAATACCCATCCTTCCAGTTGGGGTGAACGGTAAGAAAACAGTCTGTCTGATAAAATCTTTGGTCCACTTTTTTCCATTAATTGCAAAAATCGCGTTGATTTGTTTTGGAAAAAAATGCTGCTGTATTCAATTCGGCCCGTAAATTCTCCCATAACGTCAAATTCCTTCTGGAAAAAGTAAATCTCTCAGTTTACGGCCTCATTGGCTCTTTAAGCAAGTTCAAATGAGCAAAGGTGAAAAAACTTTTTTTGTTCTCCATGTGGGGTTTCCTCGTCGTAGCTTAGGATGATTTTTAGTAGTTCTTCGATGGATTTCTCTTGAAGTGAGTTTTCTTTTTTCCTGAACACTTTGAAGTTGCCTCCGTTTAATGCAAATTTGAAAGATATATCTGTGAAACGGTTGATTTTGATGCTGTACTCCGTAAAATATTTTTCTTGTACCATTTTTGCTGTAGTATTCCACATTGACTTTACAGACGATTTTTTATAGTCTTCGTTAGTGCTTTTTTCATGTTAAATGCATAATTTCGGTGTGGGTTCAAAGCCTGTGTTACTTAAACTATATACTTAAACTTTTTCTACCATACTTTTTGTTTGAACTTATAGGCTTTATTAAGTAATCTTAATAGGCTTAATAAAATTCCCTTTGATAGTAAGTTGAGTATAGTGAATTGAGTACATTCCCTAACTGCCTAAAGACTGCCATCGTTGTTCCTCTTCATAAAGGTGGAGAAAAATCTGATGCCTGCAACTATAGACCTATTGCCTTGTTACCAGCACTATCAAAAATTTTTGAAAGGTTTATAAAAGTTCGACTTATGCTCTTTCTCCTTAAACATAATATTTTATCGCAAAATCAGTTCGGCTTTCTGTCTAATAAATGTACTAGTGATGCCATGTTTTCTGTGTTACATGAGGTATATCTATTACTAAATAGTAACCTCTCTTCCGCCACCGTTTTCTGCGACTATTCCAAAGCCTTTGACTGCGTAAATCACGACATTCTATTAAAAAAATTAACTTTCTTTGGAATTCGGGGTGTGTCTTTGAATTTGTTCAAAACTTACTTGGTAGGTAGGAAACAATTGGTTAGAATAAAAGACACTGACTCTAGTTGTAAAGAGATTGAGTGTGGAGTATCGCAAGATTCAGTATTAGGTCCCATTCTTTTTGTACTTTTAATGACATCACTTGCTTGAAAATTAAAGGGGAAATTTTTCTATTTGCTGATGATACCAGTATTACTTGGAGGAACTCTAATATTTCAACGCTTCATTCAATTATAACCGCTGATTTGCTTATAATAAAGGCTTGGTCAGACTCCAGCTTACTTAGCTTTAACGTGGATAATACAGTAGCATTATCTTATAAAGAAGTCATTCAACCCTTGCTTTTGAATGAGAGCCAAATCAGTATCGTTAATTCCGTAAAATTTCAAGGTATTTTTACCGACAGTGATCTTAAATAGTCGTTGCATACTGACTCCTTAAGGAAGAAACTAGCCTCAGCTTACTTTGCAATATGATCTGTTTCGAAGAAACTAAATTTATCTTCTGTCAAAATAGTATATTTCTCATTGTTCGAGCCCCATCTTCGATATGGGCTTCCATTTTGGGGTTCTACTACAGGGGCTCAATTTGAGACTATTTTTTAGTTGCAAAAAAGAGCAATTTGTTGTCTATTTGGTCTCAAACCATCAACTCATTGCAAGACCTACTTCAAAAATCACGGAATTTTGACGCTTCCCTCTTTATTTATTTTGGAAACGGTTTGTTTGATTCGCAAGCATCTAAACATTTTTCTTTATAGACCTGATCATGGCTACTCCATTAGAAATTCGGATTTTATGTACTGATCGGACGTTTAGTTACCGATCCCGTCCACTCAGCTAGTAAAGAAATCCATTCTATATAGTGCAAAAAACTATATAATCACCTTCCAAGAGAAATTAAATCCGCAACATCTTTCATTAAGTTTCGTAACATGACAAAAATCTATTTGTCTGGAAGACCATATTATTCAGTTGACGAGTTTCTTAGTGTATAACAAAGAAACAAAATTAGTATTGTTTTTAATTACATTTGGGTATCTCAAGCAGTGGCTACAATTTGTTTCATTTGTTGTTGTCTGTACAAACTATGTAAGTTATACAATAATTTTACTAATTTAAAATTGTATTATTCTGTTTTTTTTATTATATTTGTTTTGTTTTATACTTTTTGTACTATTTGACTGAATTTTTTTAGCTTTGTCCATAAAATTGTTCAATAATTTTCAGTGACAATAAAGCATATTTCTATTCTATTCTATTCTATAGCATATTTGGACTAGATCCTAATACTGTCTTGGAGCTTCGTCTTCAGAATTATATTTCTAGAGATAGTTTATATCTTTTTTTCGAACTTCCCATTTTTCTGACACATATGTATATATGTTTTCAATAATGGTTTTTGTAAAGAGACTTTTTGTTTGATTTGTTAATTTATGGCACCAGAGGGTTAAATTTAATTGACGAATAGCATGTCTGCCTTGTTCAATTTTTATTTAATTTCCTGCTGATTCGTTAAAAAGTTTTAAACATTGAGCAATGTTTAGGATTAAATTTTTTCTGTAACATATATGTGCTCTTATGTACAATTATTTTTAATCCTCATTTCTCATTTTTCTTCCACATTTTCTACATACTTCTAGAGAAATTTCTACAGCTTTAATGTGACTTTTACTGACCTTTTTCTGCACAACCACAACTTATTTAATGGTACGATATGGTCGGCTTTCTCAAGGTCGACAAAGTCTAATTAGACAGTTAACCCTCTTTATATGAGTTTCTGTATAAGCTGTTTAATAGTGAATACTAAATCTATACAAGAGCGACCAGCTCTAAAACCGTTTTGAACTGCTGTTTGTTTAACTTGTTCTTCAATTCGGTATTTTAGTACTTGTTTATAAAACCTTGATACAGAACATTAATTCCTCTGTTATTGTCGTAGTCTTTTCTGCTTCCCTTCTTATAAATGGAAGATATAATGGCTCTATTCCATTTTCTACAGTTATTATTGATTCTTATTGAACAATCCTTTCATAGTCTTGCTAAAATTAGATTCTATGTTTCGTTAATACGATAATATTCTTTCCACTCTAGAGCATTTTAATTCTGCGTTCACAGTCCTCTAATATCTTTCCAAGCTCTATTTCCTCTTGTTTACCATCAAACTTTTATATTAACTTCTTTTGTATTTACTTCTTCACATGCTTCACAATGCTCCAGTAGATGTTTTTATTTATCTGACTAATTATTTTGTTTGGAAATTCTATAAAAATTTTCACAAAATTAACCAATGTCTTTGGATCGTAATAACGCAACCACTATGGATTTTAAATTAATGTTTATATATCATACCAACCCCGTAATTTAATTTTTAATTAATGTTTTTTTAAATTAATGTTTATATATCATACCACCCCCGTAATTTAATTTTTAACAGTGCCATCTAGGAGTTGTACCTAGAAACACTTATCTTATGATCTTTACTACTAACACATAATTTTCTTTTTTTTTTCTTTTAGTCAAGATTCTAAGGAAAATGTTACTGCGCTCATTGATAGATTCAAAGAAGTCTGGGCCTTTGAAGATTGGAAAAACCTAGGAGTGTTTACCGAGGATTACATTCTAGATATCAATTTCCATTGGCTCGAATATGACCCTCCTAGTAATTTGTGTTTTTATGCTTCAGGAGTGTATTATATTTTTCTTATGTTTGTTGGCGTATCTGGCAACTTTCTGGTGATCTTCTTATTTATAAGGTAAGTATTAAATGCACTGAATATTTCGAAAGAGTAGTGCATTTTATTCAGTAATTAATCAGCTTTAATAGCCATCAAATTTTGGCTAAAATAATTAATATTTAAGATGCAAGGCTCTGAGAACTTCAGCGAACACTCTTATTGTCAACTTGGCAATTAGCGATGGACTGATGACTCTTAAAGCGCCCATATTTATCGTCAATTCTTTTTATAGAGGACCAGCACTTGGAGATATAGGTCTGTATTTATTTAGTATAAAAATTTGTCTAAGTGACCTTTTATTTCAAGTATTATGATAGTAAACTTCGTAGTTGGCACAAAATTCTTAATATATGTTTTAATGTGGAATGGTTGTGAAAGATAATAAAATATTATAGAGAAATGTTTATTATGCATCTAGAGTAGGGTGATCAAACGAGCTAATGTATACACCGACCATAACCTGATTGTTTTGACGATATCAATTGTTCAAAAAAAAATCAATTGTTTGTTGTGATTTAAAACTTAACCTGATTTTTATGTTTCTAGCCTGTCGCATCTACGGTTTTTTTGGAGGTCTTACAGGAACAATATCCATTATAACTCTAAGCGTAATATCATTCGACCGATATTTCGTCATAAAATATCCTCTTAACAGAAGTTTCTCAGATATGAGGGTAAAAATCTGCCTGCTGGTTACCTGGTTATATGGAGCTCTATTCGCTTTCGTTCCTGCCCTGGATATTGGATTTGGAAAATATACATACGAGGGATATCTAACCAGCTGCAGTTTCGATTATCTGGCAGACGATCCCAAAATCAAAAACTTTATTATAATATTTTTCTTTGCAGCTTGGGTTGTCCCGTTCACCTTAATATCTTTCAGCTATATTAACATTTGGAAAGTGGTATACACCAGAGCCATGTCTCAAAAAAGAAGCAGAGACTCTTTTAGGCACGTCAAAGAAGAAGACAAGAAGAAACAAGAAGTTAAGCTGGCGTTGATAGTACTCTCTACTATTGGAGTGTGGTTTCTTTCTTGGACTCCCTATGCTGTAGTAGCGTTGCTGGGAGTCACAGGGCACAAAAACTGGATAGGTCCTACAACTTCTATGCTACCAGCGATGTTTTGCAAAACAGCCAGCTGCATTAATGCCTACATATATGCATTGTCTCATCCCAAATTTAAGGAAGAAGTTGAGAAAATATGTTTTATCTCCTTCGGAAAGAAAGATAAAAATAAGGTAAGTCTTTAATTCATCATTTTCTAGGTGTCTATTCTAATGAGTAGATAGGTAGCCACTTTGGTCCACTTTGACCTTTGACCTCTGACGTCATACAGAACAGGTCTCGAATAGGTCTTGATCAGGTCTCGACGAGACCTAATCAATACCTTTTTCGCTGCCCTACGCTTTTCATGTAAAAATATCAGTATGATCCATCCTTAGTATATTATATCTATGAAATAAAAATATCTTATATCGTATTATTTTGTTCATAGGTATGGACAGAAGAATCCAAAACAGAAATAACAACAGTAGGCGAAATATGTAAACCAGACAAACCTATCCCAGAATACCCAGGATCAACCCAAACTCTATCCATGAATGACGTGACATCGATCGGTAGTCGAGAGCTGCCCGGTACTCTAAAGAGACAAGGTACTGTTGTCGAAATGATTTGCTTAAGACCTTCTTTTAGTAACAAGACAACGAGTTTTAGAAAGTTAGCAAGACGGTGGTCTTCAAAAGAGAAACACAAGGATTTTAGAGAGTTAGATGACCATGTTGACGTAGTGAGCGTACTTTTTTGCGAACAATTTGGAAAATTCTCTGTTAAATGGTTGTATTTTTAGGTGTCGCTTCAGAATAAATGAAAGAAGACCAATGTGGTAAATTTTCAGTCTGTTACGTGGATAATGCTACATAAATTGAAAAATCTTTATGTCTCATATATCCTTAAGGAAACAATCAATAAAAAAACTGGCATCCGTCTAGGTAGTTATGTAATGAAACAGATTGTACTGAAATCATACAAGTGGGGTTTATCCCTTAAATGCTATAAGTCAAAAGTAATTACATAAGTATTAGAAATGGGTCTATAAGACTCATTCTTTTATATAAAGAAAACAAACAAATGTTTTTTGATAATTTTTTTATTTATAAACTAAGATTACAAAATGAAGTACCATAAATGGCTTAACCACAAATGGAAGTTATTCTTTGCATTTTTTGCACACTTAAACACAACATTGTAAACATACAGGCATTTTATACACTGCGCAAATATAGTTCGTATTTCTGTGTTTCTTGGCTTTACAGAGATGACATCTCTTTCTTTTTCTATTTTCATTGGCTGGAGGAGGCTCAAGAACACTTAAAAAATTAGTGCCAAGAATATCTGCCGCAATAGCTCGAATCTGTCAGGGCACATTGGAGATATATATTCTTCTCTTCATGTGTGTAATGTACAGCTGGTTCCTAAAAAACTGTAAAATAGTAGAAAATTGAGCAGTGTATTTTGAATTAAATACTGTCACTGCCAAATCTTAAAATGTGTCAGATAAATTTTTCTGTTCAACCTCAAAAAATGGCTTCACATGCTAGCAAAGAGCCGCTGGTCAGTTTAGTGCCAATGTATGGAGATGGATTTCATCTAAGGGAATGGAAATGGTATGGCGTATTAATGGCAGGTTTGTTGGGCAGACTTACCTGAATATTCTAGAAAACATCATGTTTCCCAGTGTAGAACAGTTGTATGCAGAAAATAATTCTATTCACCAACAAGATAATTGTACTATTCACATTGCAAATATAATAACCCAGTGGCTCCAGAATAACAACATCGAAACCTTACCATGGCCCAGCTACAGTCCAGATTTAAACCCAATCGAGAATGTGTGGGTAAATCGGTTGTATCGGCTTAATTTTATACCTTAAAATGCTGAAGAGCTGTGGCACGATATACCACAGCTTTGGGAAGAGCTTCCTGAAGAAGATAAACTCATAGTTCCTTTTACGCAGATGAACCGAAGACTACAAGCTGTTATCAATGCTAATGGAGATATTGTAACGATTATTTTGCCTACCACATTGGGATCATTATAGGAGTATAATCAATTATTATACCCCTAATATAATCACAGGGGGTACTAACATGGATCTCCTCGGCAAACACAACACAAGAAGGTTCTCAAGCTATTTAAAAAATGGACGCCGCTTACAAAAATCTTCCTGCTGGACGAAAGAAAGGTTTTTATTTCCTAAAAAAATATAAAAAAAGGAGTTCGAACCTTTTTAAAAGGAAATAATAACTTGGTTTAGAAAAAAAAATTACATATTTATTGTTATCTCACCACAAACAGTTACAAATATAAATAGTAATAATAAATAGAAAATAACAAAAACAAACTTACAATGTTGCTATCGGTTTATAACTCTATAAGTTGGAGATACTAGAAAAACTTACAATAAAATTGTTACTGGGCTACATTTTGTAGCCCTGATAAATTATTAAAAATGAAAAATATCTTTTTAAACTATGCATAGAAATTAACCTTTTTAAAAACAAAACAAAACAAATTCTACACTTATGGTTAGGTATGTACCAAACGTCAAAAAAATAAAGCTAGCTGTCATATGTCAATATTAAATTTTAAAACAGCTAGCCATTCCCTAATATTTATAATTTTACTAATTACAATTTCTTAACTTGCCATGAAAGCAATTATTGATGGAAAATATCTATTTTTACTTAAAAAGTTCAACCAAAAAATTACCTGAATTTCACTAAATGTTATTTCTCCTTTAAAAAGTTCTGAGGCTAGAACTAAACTCAAAATTCAACACAAACAAATGCATCTCACAAATTGCGAAAATAGTGTGGAATGACCTTGGACAAACAAAATGAGGATGGAAGCTGGGCACTGAATTATATTGACGCAATCTTCGAAACTTGGCTTTTTAAAAACTCAAATTCTTGCTCGGAACCATGAGGCTATCTTTTAAAGTTGTCTGGAACGCCGTTTTACAGATCCCTTAGGTGAGAGATGGCACGAAACAAAACAGTGATTACTCTGACAAAAATTGACACATTACGTTCGAGTATAATTCACTTTTTTTATAAACAAATTTACCGGTTACTTCAGGTTACCCACGCCGCGTCTTCTCTCTACAATTTTTTTTCCCACCTAAAACTTGACACTTGACATTGCTTCACGCTCCGTACCGGCTTGCTCCGTTACCTCTCACCCCTCTACCAGTCTTCGCAATGGGCCAATCACAATTCTTCTCAACAACGGTCTGTAAGGAAGATTCAACCTTAACATGGCATGGGTTTAAAGTCGCAGAATTTTTAAAACGCAAAATATGAATTATTTTACTACGCAGTGAATTCTTTCTTCGATGATGGAATATAAACAAGGACACACGAAATTTTATACATAGCCCAGACACGTACCAAATAAATTTTATATCCTTGTTATTTGTTATTTGTATTTTAACTTTTACAACAAGTTTATATGTGGCATTATTCTCGCAAGAGATTGAAAAACGTACCTACATAACAACTAAATAGTTTGGAAAAAATATAAGGACAGAAGCTGATATATAGATCTACAACCTAGAAAGCAAATTCAGTTATTTTTGATCACGCTAGACAAATGCATGCAATAGAAACCATAAACAAAATAGATAACAGGATTGCATTTGCAAGAAGACCGGAAGATACTGTAAAATGTGAATGAATTTGTGTAAGAAGTTTGTATTATTAGAAGAAAACTTTTATAATTGTGAAAAAACATTAATAAAGATAAAAATTGTTAATTTTTTTACGCAGTATTTTTAATTAAATAAGTTTTCCTGTGGTTAGGTTAGGTTGAGTGTTTAGTTACACCATGCCACTCGTAGACAAGATTACTCTGGTAACAGAGCTGTTTCCGTTCAGGGGTTGGCATGGGTGCAGTGGGAGGCCGAGCATGCAGAAAGGATTGTTTCCTTTTCCCTAGAGGAACTCGCTGTTGCCAGTGGGGCCCTTAAGGCGATACCGCTTGAAGCGGTTAAGCACCTGGAACGTTTGGAGCCAGACAGGAATTTGGGCCACATGAACGCACTACTTGTCAGTCAGATTATCTTAGCGTCTTGGTGTTGATCCCCAAAACCTTGGGGAAACACCGGCCAATTTGCCTTTTTTCTGTGAGCCTCGATAAGTTGCATGAGATACTGTTGAGAGCAAGAATCGAAGAGGCGATCGAGAGGTCTGGAGGGCTGTCTCCAGACCAGTATGGCTTTGTTGCGGGCAAGAGTACGACTGAGTGTATGTTGACGGTGTTTCGGGCCTTGGAGGGAATCAACAGCAAGTGGTCTGCTTTGCTTCTCTTCGACGTCAGAAACGCCTTCAACAGCATAAAGTGGTCCCTCGGAATGAGCTCCTTGAGTGGACGGAACTGTCCCAAAATATCTGAGAAACATCGTGGCGGACTACCTGTCAAAGCGGGTATTCCTTTCGTATTCGCAGATGACCTCGCTGTGCTGGTCACGGCTCGGGACAAGGACGAGCTCCGGCATAGGGGATACATGGCCTCAAACGTTGTGAGCGACTGGATGGGTGACCATGACCTGGAGCTTGCGACGGGGAAGATCGAGGCAATCACCCTCAGAGGCCTTAGGGACAGGACTTTATGTAATCTTTCGTTGCGCCGGGGAGGATGCCGCCATCAAAGCCTCTGTGAGGTACTTGGGGGTGAACATCTACACAAACTGACGGTAGGGAGAGCATGTCCGTGTGATCGTACAGAAGGCCGCTCAGAGAGTGGCTGCGCTGAGCCGGTTGATGCCCAACATCGGTGGTCTTAAACCCGAAAGGAGGAGGGTAGGTACTGCATGGTGTTGTTGACATAGCAGCCATTCAAGCACTGTTATACTTCTTCAATTATCATGAAGAATATAGTTGAAGGTTTTAGAAAAACGGGCATTTGGCCCCTAAACCGTCTTGTATTTTCGGATGACGATTTTAACCGTGCTTTTGTTACTGACCGGCCACCACCAGGAAATAATCTAAACCACAGTAGCATCTTGACACAAATTAAAATTGTTCCGTCTACATCAACCTCAACAATACCTGAAATTGTACGACCTTTCCCTATATGTTATATTTAGAGTTTTAACAGAAACACCAGAAAACAAAATTGAAGAAGAGACTCTAGCAAGAGAACAAAAACAAAAGGGTGGCAAGCAAATAAGATGAAAAGAAACATTTAGAAGACTACTCCTACTACTAAGAAGAATGCGGAGTTACCACAGAGTGAAACTTTGGAATCCAATGAAACATCTTTTATGCCAGTTCAGATGAATCACAGGACTTCACAGAAATTGCCTAATATGAACAGTATGACTATATTTTAGTGAAATTTGTTACAAAAAAGCTGTGTAATTATTACGTGGGACAGATCACTGAAATATTTGCTGTGGATTCAGAGTTTGAAGTTAAATTTTTGAAAAGAATTAAGGGTAAAGGGATAAATTCAACTTTTTACTTTCCAAAAATAGTGGATATTTCGATAGTCCCCATTGAAGATATAGTTTTAAAATTATATCCTACAAACAATTCAAATTATAGCACTTGTAATGGTGAATAGTTAAAATATAAATTAAAAATTAATAATTTCTTATTTGAATGTCTATACCTTAGGCAATTAAGTACTTATTGTGTTTTTCACGGTTGTATATTTTATTGTGTCCTTTCAATAAAAAACTGTATTTTTTTGGTTTGATTTCAAGAAATTTATAGGTAATTTAAATGCGCCCCTTCTTAGTTTAAAGCTACCCCTATTAGGAGCACTTTTGAACATTTTTCTTATGATATATAAAGTTATTTTTTTATGTTCAGATAATTTCTTGGTAAGTTTGATAGACAATACATTATTAGATGTGCTAGTGCTAATGTTGTTTGCGATACCTAAAATAAATCATTTTAGACAAAGTAAGTCATAATACACTCAAAAAGAAAAAACGTTTTAAAGTGCCCCCTCCCTTCTCCACAAAAATGTAATTTTCAAATTCTTTTGCCCTTATTTTTTTGCCGAAAAATAGAGTCCTATAACACCATAGGGAGTTCGACGTCGGTTAATTTTAATCTTATATCCTTGGATGCTTTATTTAAGCATTCTAAAGTTTTCATTGGTATTTGGTCTGGATTTTTGCTTTCAATTAATTTGTATTCCACTTTTTAAAAATATTCATTATTCTCAAGGGATTCTTTAGCTGACTCAATTTTTTCTACTTTGTTTTCATATTCAATGTGTTTTACTCCGGTTTTTCATAAATATAAGAATTTTATTTATTCTATTGTTGTTTTTGTATGTTTATTTCTGTCCATTTATCATCATTCAGTATTTATTATATTATAATATACACAGTGAAGATAAATACCTTTGTGAAATATATCTTCCTTTGAGATAGGCAACACCTTTTACAATATTGGACGTCTATTTTGCAAACATAGCTGTGTAGGCAACTATAAAATCCGTACGAATAAATTTTAGTTGTGTCTAGCGGTCACTAGAGGTCTCTCATACATTCAATCTAGGAAAAAATTCCTTGGAAAAATATAATCGACAGTAAATTACTTCTTATTACGACCATTAAGATAATTTTAGCGAAGTCTATAAACACGTAGCACTTCAATTTTAAAACAAAATATTGTTCATAATGAATGTGGAAATAATGAATTTTATAAGTTGGTACATATTTAAATATTTGGTCTTATTTCTTAGTAGGTATATAAAACGGTACCCATCGTGACGATATACAAAATGCCCCCCATGCTCACAATTCAATTTTTTTCATTTTTTTAAGTTCTACAAAATTGCCCTTCCCTCTACTACCAATTTATCTCATTATCTAATCTTTATTAACGCTTACAGACTTGTCTGTTTTACTGAACGAACTAAAGGTTTGTATTATTGACAATTTTACGAATACGAATGCTGCGGTGTTATGTCTTTTCTACCCTGTTATATGGAGTTGAGGCTTGGACACTAAAACAGTTGACCATAAAAAACAACGAAACTTTCGAGATGTGGTGCTATAGGCGCATTCTCAGAATATCATGGATGGACCGCGTCACTAACACGCAAGTACTCCAAACTTTAGACAAAAGATGCGAAATTCTAAATGAGATAAAAACTAGAAAGATGGAATACTTGGGGCACATTGTGAGAGGTGAAAAGTACGAACTTTTAAGAAACATCATGCAGGGGAAAATTAAGGTCAAAAGAAGTGTAGGAAGAAGAAAAATATCGTGACTTCGTAATCTACGTGAATGGTTCGGGTGTACCTAGTTCAATTGAACTTTTTAGGCGCGCTGCTAACAAAGTCGCAGTGGCCATGATGATTTCCAATCTCCGCTAGGAGTGGCACGAGAAGAAGAATTATTGACAATAAACTCTAATAGATCGTCTGAAAAAAACATTTTAAAAAATTTTCCAATGGTGACTTTTACCTAATTCATGCAACACAGAAAAGTTATTTTCGAGAATATTCACAGGATATTGAAATTCTTCTTTGGTCCAGTGGTACTCAACCAAATTATGTCGTTTCGTGCGTTTACTTTGTAGTTTGCCTTTAGGTTGATTAGTATTATCGTTAATCTCTTTAGATGCTCCAGGTATCTAATGTTGTGATCGTGTTTTTAGAGGACTTATATATAATGTAAATAGATTTAGGCGTACTATAAGCAGATTGATGTGTTGATAGTTCTAGTTTTGAATGTTCAGTTTCGGATACTGAATCTGATAATGTATCAAAAATCTCTTGAACTTCAGAACTTTCATCGGTTTCAGAATTTTGAGTTCTAGATGGTTTAGGATAACTTTCATTTTCTTCATTGCTCGAATCATCCATATCAGATGAAGGTGGTGGAAGTAATGCCAAAATTTATTCATAACTTGATGATATCATATTGGTAATTCGCGGAAACAAAGGAAACACTTATATAACTAAATCAATTTATTTTGAAACGTTTCATTAAAACAAATTCCACTAATGTAATTGGAAATGAAGTGTTTTATAGGTACAAAACAAAATTATTTCACAATACTAAATATATGACAAAATAAACTATAATATACATAACAAAAAAGTTTCATTAAGCTATATCTTTGGCAAAGTAGATTATAGGATACAGCTTTAAAAATGGTTCGGTATTGTCACTTTTGGATATTTATATATAAATATTAATATATGTATGATCACAACACATCATCCTACTACAACTTCACCTTCTGCATTAAAACGAAATACTTCTTTTTACACTAATACTGAATAAAACTTATCAACCTTTTACTAATCGGCGTTCACTAAACAAAAATCTTATAAACAATTGTGACTAACTTTGAATGATCACTATAGATGGCAGTACTATTAGCTTTCTCAGTTTAGTAGACATATAGGCAATACAATTAACAATTGAATAGATAAATAAATTGAATATTTGAAAATGACGTAGCCTGTAAGATACAAATCCAAATTAAGGGTGGAAAGGCACGTTTCGTTAAAAAAGTGCAAAAATATAAAGCTTTTTGTTTCTTGATACCTAAAATTCTACATGTAATAATTTGTATATTAAAATTAATATTTTTTAGCAGTTTTATAATAGTGTTTAATTTCAATTTCAATTAATTATCGATTTTAATTTTTTAAAATGCAAATAAGCGTTGATTGAAATTATTTCAAATTATTGAAAATACCGTTGATTGAAATTATTTCACTTCACCAAGTAACATACGGGCTATGCAACCAAACGAAAAGAAAAATCTAAGGTCAACTCCACAAGAATTTAAAAAACTAATAGGTATTCATACTTTGATGGGAATTTTTGGACTACCGCGCTTACGCCTTTATTTCATGAAAGGAATTGAAATTCCTATTATTACTCAGCTTCTCCGAGATAGAATCTACAATTAACGAAATTTTTTACATGTTGTAGATAACTGTGCAGTTTCAGAGGACACCAAAAGACAAATAAACTTTGGAAAGTTCCGCCTATTCTTGACGTTGTACGAAATAAATGTATCACTCTTCAAAGATCTCACGAGTTTCATTCACTGCCACCACTAGTCTACGACAGTATGTCAAGAACAAACCTAATCCTGCAAGTTTGAAGAATTTTATGCTTGCTTCAAAAACAGGGCTAGTCTTGGGATTTCTTTATTTATCAAGGGCCTGATGCTGCTCCTGACAAATCCTTGGGCATTGGCGGCTCTGTCGTGAACATATTGTCGGCGAACTTGTATTCAGGAACAACAATTTACTTTAATAGATATTTCACCTCAATTAATTTACTCGATTATTTATTAGGAAAAAGGATTACTTGGTATTGGTACCATTCAAAATAATCGATTTTCACGAGTACTTAGGGGCAAAATAAAAAAGATTCTGGTTTACTAAGACAAGGCCGAGGGCCCCATAAAGAATGGGTACGCGGTGATAGTAAAGTATCTATTTTGAAATGGATGGAGAATAGATCTGTGACAATGGTTTCTACATCTGCAGGTTCTTTGCCATTGGCTGACGTACGAAGATGGGATAAAAAATTCAAAGAACATTCTGGTAACTTGCCCAAATACAATTGTTGAATACAGCCAGTCAATGGGAGGTGTGGATTTGTGTGACAGATTTATTTCATACTATAGAATCTGTATTCGCACTAAAAAATAGCCTGTACGTGTCTTTTGGCACTTTATTGATATTGCATTGACCAGTTCATGGATAGAGTATCGTCAGAATCGTGCAACGTTTGGCGATAAGAGATCAAAGGAAACTGATTAACTGGAATTTAAACTGTATGTTGGAAAGTCACTAGCTCTAGGTGGTAAGCCTACAAGCGGGAGACAAGCTAGTGCGTCTATTCCAGGAGAACCGGAGTCATGTGAAGATGAAGAGCCCATAATTCCTGTAAAATTGCCTATAGATGTAAGAAAAACCAGTAACGAGCATTTGCCAATATGCTCTGTCACCAATAAAAATTCTTACATGCGTTACCGAAACTCTGGATGCACTAAGAAGACGAGATCCCTTTGTATAAAATGCAAAATGTACTTGTGAACAAGAATGTTTTTTTCAGTTTCATACTTAAATTATATGAAAGTAAGTCCTGATGTCCATTATGCTGGACCTGTCATATTATGTCTGTCAAATAATGTGTTTTAGTTTTTATAAATTTTCGTTTATTGTTTTCACAAATGAGAGAAAATATAAAATATTGTTAAAATAATAAAAACTGTTTTCTTGGGGCTGGGGGGGATACAAGTAATGGAAAATGTCCATTATGGTCTGCCATCGACAAAAATTCTAAAAGTCGGCCATTTTCCTTTTAAATTGTTAAAAATTAAAAATATAAGATGAAAATTTCGATGAATTTGCACAACTTTTGTTATTCTACCCATATACAACCTAAAACAATTGTTAGATATTAGCGATGCCGGCAAGAAAAACACTGTATTTTTGATCATTCTCTTGTGCTTAAATTACAAAACCATAAGGAAAGAGGAGTGTAGGGTGGATCCTTGACACGATGAAATCAAATTTTGATATTGAAAGAGTCAATAATTTCCTAAGCCCTGTAATTCAGAGAAAGAAGAAGCTGTTACTGTCCGCATAGACCATTCATATGTGTAAAAGCGGCACATAAAAATCTTAGCCTACTTAGCAATGACGAGCAATAATGTTCTAGAAAAAATTCATTCATATTGCAATTCTGATTGCGCGGATTCGACTCAAATAAAAATCAACAATTGTTTTATCATCAACGTCGTTCTAAAAATAGTATAGCAGAGAATATTTATCGGAACACAATTTTATTAAGTATAGAATTAACCGTCAGTCTAAAGACGAACTTCAGTCGATCCTCTCGTTATTACGTCAATACTATTTGATTAAACAAATCGATCAGTGCGACACCGACTTATTTAAAAAAAATTGTAAAGTGGTCAAGTAGCAAGCCGGTACCAACGAACGACAGTCTGGATATGCAGCACAGGATCTGCGTACTGCTCGTATTCTTAATAGGTAAGTGCCTTTTTCTAGTTTTCTGTTCATATTTATGTTTGATATTTCGCTGTTTTTTGGAAAAAATAACCGAAAGTTCAGCTCATGGTGTCACCCAAATTCTTTCTACAAATAATTATTTTTCTTCTATAATAAAATGACTTTTTGTTGAATGAATCTTTTTGAGTTTTTGTGTTTATAACAAGAATCTTAATCTATACTTCTTTCCATCTATAGACCACCTGATTTTTCCACGGAACTATTTTTTCCTAAACTGTTAAATTTGTTTGACGACCTTCCCAAAAAAAAACAGAAAGATTCTATGTACTGGTTTGAATATTAATTAAACTGTTGCTTGTGCTGCCTTAGTTCAATATATTTCGAGTCGTATGGTTTCACAATGTCATTCTCCTACAAGAATTACTAAAACAACATCTAGCATAATTGACTAAATAGTCTCAGATTTTTCACCCCTTGATTTACGCTCTACAATTATTAATGAAGGACTATCTGATCATTGAGCAGTATATACCAAATTTAACACTCTAAACAATTCTCGAAAACCCAAAGTTTAGGTAGAAATCTATCTAGTTTTAGATAGGTTTCGGAACCTATCTAAAATTTATCAAAACAGCTCAGAAATGGACAAAATACAATGTATAAAAAAATCAGAATCGTCTGGAAAGCTCCAAAAATGTTGCAAAGACTGCAAACACTTTTGGTCTTTAATAAACTATCTTGAAAATAAAACTAACACAGCTCAAACATTTTCTCTTCCAAACCCTGAAAACCCAAATGAATGCTTCGTTAATGTGAGTAAAAATATAACATCAACTATTTTGTCACAACAAGATCCTATTTCTTATCTCTCCAATTTAAAAAAGCTCTCGAATTCATTCTTTATAATACCAGTTGATAAATTTGAACTGATCGAAACAATCAGTAATATCATAAGCAAATCTTCCTGTATTAATGATGGACTATCTGTAAAAATTTACTTAAATCTCCAAAAAATGTGTTGGAAGTCCTGGCCTCACTAATTAACGATTCCTTTGAAAAAGGTATATTTGCAGAATGCCTAAAGACAGTCATTATGATTCCCCTTCTTAAGAGTGGTGCAACCACAAACCTATTGCCTTACTACTAGTCCTATCCAAAATTATTAAGAGACTTATAAAAGCCCGAGACTTTTGTCTCGGACTTGTCTCTACTTTTGAAAAGGACTTATGTCCTTTCTCGTTGAAAACAAAATTTTATCACAAAGTCAGTTCGGCTTTTCATCTAATAAATGTACCAGCGATACTATGTTTTCTGTAGTACATTAGGTCTATCATAAATAAAAAAATCATAAAGGAGCTCTTCAACCCTTGCTTCTAAATAACAGCCAGATCAGTATTGTTGATTCTGTATAAATAAAAAATAAAATAAAAATAAAATCGTTTATTGCCCTAATAATATTTACATTTCAAATTTAATTTTTCTTATTTCCTCTTTCTGACGTCCGCTCTTACATCGCCTGCTGCTGGATATTTTTCCCTTCGGATTCCTGGATTTCGGTTGGTGACATCATGTCGTCTTCTTCTGTAGGTACATATTTTGGCATCGTACCTACTTCCCTGCTTGGCTGCTTTCCGGCAACCATCCGGCTAAACCCTGATCAGGTGGTCGATGAGTTTATGGGTATGTCTATACATCCTCTGGATCCTGCTCTTCTCGATGATGTCCCTGGTCTTTCGCAATCTTCTTATGACCTGGTGGAAGAAGTATATTGTTCTTTTCTCGGCCACCTCCCTCAGTGGTGTATACTGGAGCCTTTCTTTGATGGTTGCATTTGTGATTCTTTCTTCCCATGGTGTTCCGTCGATGATCCGGTAACACGATGTTTCAGTTGCTTCTAGTCTCCTCCAGTTGGTCTCTGCTATCGAACTCCAGATTGGGACTGCATATAGTATCACCGATCTAATGTAGGCCTGGTACAACTGGATCTTCTTGGCCTTTCGTTAGTGGACTGTTCCTGAAAATATAGGAAAGTATTAGTTTTTTAGCTGCATTGGCTTTTACCTTAGTTTATTGTGTATGCAACTGGAAGTTGAGTTTTCTATCGAGGTGAACTCCTAGGTACTTGACTGCATCTCCTGCCTGGATCTTGTTTCCTCCTACTGTGATTTCATTTGCTGGTAGGTTCCGCTTCTGTGTGAAAATGATGAACTGCGTCTTGTCTGCGTTGATTTTTATCTTCCATTTGTCCGTGAACTCCGTGATTTTTCTAGGTGGTTTTCCATGTTTCTGATGATTCTTCTGTCATCTTTTCCGGTTGCATACACTGCTGTATCATCCGCGTACAGGGCTGTTGAAGTTCTTGGATCTGTTGGTAGATTGAAACAAAATTGAAACAAAAATTTGAAACAAAAATATTGTATAATATTGGAGATAATATGCTGCCCTGAGGCATCCCTTCGTGTATTTCTTGAATTGTTGACATCTTTTGGTCAGCTCAAACTTGAAAAGTTCTATTAGATAAATACATATCCCAAATTTTAATTAAATAATGAGGAAACCCAGCTTTGTCCATCTTGAAGATTAGTGCCTTTTTCCAAACCGTGTCGTATGCTTTTTATATGTCCATTATTGCTAATCCTGTCCTTTGTTTCCTGTTCAACCTTATCTTCGTATCGCTGATTATTCTTGCTAATTGAAGTTCGCAATTTCTTCTTTTTCTGAATCCGAATTGTTCTTCTTGGATAATTCTTCTGCGTTCTGTGTGTTTCATCAGTCTTTTGTAGATGATTTTTTCCAGGTTTTTCCCATAGTTTCGAGGAGAGAAATAGGCCTATAACTTTCTGGTCTTCTTTCATCCTTCCTAAGTTTTAGAAGTGGTATGATTTTGGCGTGTTTCCAGTTGTTTGGGAAATGTCCTTTTTCTAGGCAATATTTGAAGATATACTACAGTTGTACTATAATCTTCTTGATGATTTTTGCAACTTCGTTTGGGCTGGTGTAGTCTTCTTTTTCTATTAGGTATTCATTTCTTCTTTTGATCCTGGTGTATTGTTGAGTTGTTGATTCTGTAAAATTTCTTGGTATTTTTATAGACCGCAACTTAAATGCTCTCTTCATATCGACTTGGTAAGTAAGAAACTAGCCTCAGCCTGTTATACAATAAGGTCTGTTTCAAAGGAAATCAATTGAGCATCTTCCAAAATAACATATTTTTCTTTGTTCGAGTCTCATCTTCGATATAGCCTTTCTTTTTGGGGTAGTAGGTTGGTAGCAGTTGCTGAATCTGATGTTATTTTTAATTAAAAAAAAACATTATGGTATCTTTTTGGGCTCAGTAGAATAACAAATTGCAGAAGCTACTTTAAAAATCACAGGATTTTGACTCTTATATATTCTAGAAACTGTCTGCTTAATTCGTAAACACCTCCATCTTTTTCCAGCAAGACCTAATCATGACTACTACACCAGAAATTCAACATTTGATGTGTATTTACCGATCCCGTCCAATGAGTTAGTAAAGAAATCTATTTTATATTTGGCAAAAAAATTATATAACCATCTCCTTTTACAACTTAAATCTACGACTTCTGTCCTTAAGTTCCGTAAATTGACAGCCTATCTATCTGAAAGACCATATTATCTAGTAGAAGAGCTTCTTAACGAATAACTAAGAAATTACAGTATAACCGTAAAATAGTTTCGAAACACAATTCAGATTTCCGCTTTTATCTGTGCTTTCTAAAAATTGCAAAGCAAAACAGACGTTGATAAAGGTGTTAAAATATTCATAATAAATATTCAATATAAATACGTTGATCTTTCACGTTGAGATCACCTTTGAATAACTGTTCTGATGAGACCTATTAGGTCGAAATACGTATCAACAGATACAAAGGCGCTGTTTGCGTGAAATCAAATATTTGCTGTATTTTCTCTTTATTCGGATTTACTCTGTACGAGTATTAAAAACCAATTCGCTAAGGATTTCTGCTTAGTTGAAAAGACGTGTCGTGGAATGCAAATTTTAGATTCCCCACGTCTATTTTAACACCTTTATCAACGTCTGTTTTGCTTTGCAATTTTTAGAAAGCACAGATAAAAGCGGAAATCTGAATTGTGTTTCGAAACTATTTTACGGTTTTATTGTCAGATGTCGCTATTGCGTCCGTATTGAAGCCATTTTAGTGTTGCTTCTTAAAAGACAGAAAATATTGATCTTTCACGTTGAGGAACACCTTTGAATAACTGTTCTGATGAGACCTATTAGGTCGAAATATGTATCAATAGATACAAAGGCGCTGTTTGCGTGAAATCAAATATTTGCTGTCTTTTCACTTTATTCGGATTTACTCTGTACGAGTACTAGAAACCAAATCGCTAAGGATTTCTGTTTGCACTGTCTTTTCACTTTAAATTACAGTATGTTTAGGTAGAAGCAACGAAAGTATTTTTATATTATTTTACATTTTAGTTAAATTTTGCAATGGGTTGTGTATTTTATTATCTTTTATTTTGTGATACTGACGATTTATGTAATATTAGTAATTTTTAATGGTTATTGTTGTTTTTTTTTACTTTTTGTAAGCTTTGTTTCTAAAATAGTCCCAGTCGTCAGAGAGTTATCTCCTAAAAATTATACGAACAAGCTGAATTCTGCAGAAAATATTAATATTGGGACCCCAAAAAAGATGCAAAAGCAGTTACTACTTTTTTACTTTTTAAGAAGCGTTGTTACTCTTAGAAATAACGCTTGAAGCGACCGTCCATTTTGCATGTCAGTTACGCGCGCGAAATCAAATGTTCAATAAAATTTATATCAGCTCGACGTTAAAAATTCGATATCTTTTAATTCAAGTGACCTATTGACAAAAATCAAGATGCGTTTTTAAGGTAAAGAATTTAGTTTTCGTATGCAGTTTTTGTATTTTGCCGCAAATAAACTTAGTATTTATATATGTGTTAAATAAGGTACATCGATTTTTTTGCGTTTTTAGCCCCCTGCGACGGGGATTTTAAAATGAAGCTCTGGGATAAAATTGGTGAACTTTTTTGCATCTTTTTGGAGTCCCAAAAGTAATATGCTCAGTCAAATTGTACAATATTCAGTGACAATAAAAGCATATTTTATTTATTTCTATTCTAAAAAGGTCGACAATGTGTTTTTAGAAAGCGCCTTTGAGAAATTCGTCAGTCAAACTTTATCGAATCAATCGGATAATTTCAATTTAACAAACTAACTAACCTCTAAATATTAATTCCAATTTCTAAAGTCTTAATATATAACCTTGAGATTTATCTAAGCAGACCAATTCTGATAACACCATTACGCTTCATGAATCTACATAATCATTACAGATAACATTACAAAATGGAGCTCGGACGTACCTAGTACCAATGAATCGATTTCGTCTTATCATAATTCACGTTTGATCAGCACACGAATACGTACAATGTTGAATGTAATTGTGTTATGCTCTATGGGTCATTGGCTTGACAAAGCGAAGGGTATCGGTACTTAAAAAATTTATCAAAAAATGCTAAATACAATCCGGAAGTCAAGCAAAAACAAAAAATTTAAGATGTTTTAACAAATTTGGCAGAAAAAAAATCATAGTATATACAGTATTGTGCGAATTAATGGAATCACTGTGAATTTTTTTTCATTTTTTCAATATTCACAGTTGGCAACACTACCTACACAGTTGACAGCTGACCAAGCATTGAAAACATAACCTTACTGTGTGTTGGTGTGTTTGAGTGTGTTTTAGGTCATTTCTTACCAAGCTTGTGTTGTTTTGGGGTTTTTGTACTATTTTGTGTTGTTTTTGGTTTTATTCCAACATGGATATTACGCCTAGGAAGCGTGAAAAGATTGTCACGTTGAGTGAACACACTAGTATGTCACAAAGAGAGATTGCTAGAACGTGTGGAGTGAGTCAGGGGGTAGTAAGCAAAATTTTGAAGCGTAAACGAGAAACGGGATCAGTGGATGTGAAAAGGTTAGGAAAATGTGGAAGAAAGAGAAAAACAACACCAGCAGATGATAGATTTTTACTTCGAAAGAGCAAATTGGACCCAAGAAAATCAAGCCAAGACCTACAACAAGATCTAGCAGCATCAGCTATAGTGATTCATGACTCAACTGTTCGTAGAAGACTTTTGGAGAATGGTAGAAGGGCAATTCGTCCACAGAAAAAACAGCTTCTAACTGAACGAATGAAGAAACAAAGGCTACTGTGGGCCAAAAAATACTCTAATTGGACTGTAGGCGACTGGAAAAAAAGTCCTATTTACAGATGAAACCCACTTTATAGTTCAGGGACAGCGGTCGAAATTCGTCAGGAAGTCTGACAATGAAAAGCTTACACCATCTCATATTGATCAAACCGTAAAACATCCAGTCAAGAAAATGTTTTGGGGATGTTTTTCATACATGGGGGTTGGATCTTTGGTGCCAATTGAAGGCATGATGAACAGCCAAAAATACAAATCCATGTTGGAAAAGTATTTGGACAAACAACTCCAAAAATGTCAACCCCAAGGAGGAGCGATTCTTCAACAGGACTCTGCTCCCTGTCACAAATCAAAGGAAATGATGGCATTTTTCAAAAATAAGAAGATTAATGTTTTAGATTGGCCCGGTAATTCGCCCGACCTCAACCCCATTGAAAATTTATGGGCCATTTGCAAAGCTAGACTGCGAAAAATCGACTGTACCACTAAAACAAAAATGATAGAAGCGGCCATTCAGGTTTGGTATCGAGATGAAAGGATATCTGACAACTGCCAGAAACTCATAGAATCTATGCCAAAACGGGTAAAAGCAGTAATTGCTGCCAAAGGGGGACATATTTCCTACTGAATGATGTAAGTTTACCTTTATAGTTTTGTCAAAATATAATTTTTTACTAAATAAACTGTTTTTTCATTAAAACAGCCTATGATTCCATTAATTCGCACAATACTGTATCATGGGATATAAAGAGAATTATTTTTTTGCTTATATACTTTTGGTATCTAAAAGGCAAATAAAACATACTTTTATTGAAATGAAAAATAATTTGAAAAAGTAAATAAAAAAAATGGTAGGAACTATTTATCCTTCGTTCCTTGTTTGTGGGTGAGAAATTAATTACTCTGGTACAGTTTGTGAAACAATTTATATAACAAAAAAATCTATTAAATGTATATAAGCATACAAAAATGCATATATGGGAGACAAAACTAATTTAGGTCTCAACTACAGCAGTGTGAACTAATTTAAAACATTTTTTTGAGCATAACGCTTCTTGACAATAACTAAATATAATGTTAGTTCGTTGTTCTTCTATTTTGGTTGAGCAAAATCTGCTCAACAATCTTGTATAATTTTTTTGAACATCTGGTAAATGTGGTCCTACATTTCTCAGCCAATTTCGTCTGGTTTCGCAGTTTTTTTTTATTTTTACATATCAAAGGTCGAGATGCCTTTACTGAAAAGTCATCTATGAGTCTTCAGTACATAGCTCTTCCAAGGCGAAGCCTAAAATCCTTGTGGGAGGTATTTTTTTGATCCTGAATTCTTGTGTACAAAATATATACATTAATGACACTTGTATCTAAAAGAAAAAAGAACAATCTCATCATGATTTTCTAGACTTTCTTACTTATTACATATAATGCCCTAAAGTGGTGAAAGTGATCAATATCCCCCATGTTTAGTGTATAATCTGCAATACCTTTTGGGCACATTATATCTTTTTTTGTGCCATCCCTTTGTGTACATTTTATCATGGTTACTTCATGTGGTTGATTTGCAGTTGTAATAACCGTTACTTCGTTGGTATCCAACCATTTTATTGCTGTGATAGGGCCACTGCTCAAACAATAAATTTATCCGTTCGAGTTTTTCATATTTGGTTCGCATTTTCCTCATGAATTCGGATAAACTTTTGCAAATCGGTCTTACTTTACCCATAGCATACAGCTGTTTAGCATATAAATCTTCCAACAGTTTGCAACTTGTGAAAAAGTTATCAAAAACAACCAAAGATTTGTGTGTTATATCTTGGCATAATTCAGTTACATCCTTGTATCTGAGGCCATAATTTTCAATGCTTTCATTTTTTACAGTGTAGATAATAAACTGGTACAGATATCCAGTAATAACATCACACACTACCCAAATTTTATAATCACACTAATTGGCTTCTTGGACATATACTGTTTGATAGAACTACGTCCTCTAAATTTCACCATACATTATTCAATAGAAAATCGACTTCCAGAATTAGCTTATTCTTTAAAAATTTCATTAAGTTTATCTATAAATGGTTTTATCCTATACCGTGTGTCAAAGTTATAGTGGCTTCCCACGATCGGCGATTCTACAGACCATCGCGGATAACTGATCAGCACGGACGACAACGCACCGCAGACAGAGCTCTTCCTACGGTCCGTGACAGTCTGTGTAGGTCCGTGACAGTAATGTTTGATTATATCATAAAAGGCCACTCAGGCTTGTAAACATCATCAGCCACACTTCCAGTTCGCTCATGTTCTCCACATTAATTTATTCTCTTCTTTTTTAATTCTTTAATCGAAAATAGTACTATTCTTCAATTGATTTTTTATTCGGTTCCATACATCGTATATATCGGTTCCGTTTCTTATGCTCTGGTGCCGTAGAATTCCATAAATTGTTTCATTTTGATACAAATTTAAAAAATCAAAAATAACTTTGACAACACTACAGACAACTACTCGTGTCAGCGAATGAAAACTTCTGACTTGCAGTTGTCTGTTAAAACACAGACTCGCTAGGATCGCGAGCACGAGCATATACCGCACCTTTGATGTTACCGACTCTAGATGGATAGGAGCACCAGCACGGACGTGCCTGTGCTACCACGGACGAGACCTTTCCCACGGTGCGTGATGCGGGCTGTGTCCGCTTACGTCCGCAATATCGCCGACTGTGGGAAGCCGCTATAACGTGAGCCTATCTCTACAGCTGTTGAATTGTCATTTAGATGGATATTTTTCTAATATTTTTTGAACCTGGTTATTGTAAAAGCGTTGGTGATATCTGGATTATTTTAAAAAGGATCACTCGACCAATAAAAATCTTTGTCTGGTAAAGGGTGCAGTTCTATTAAAATAAATCACCTAACAATGAACTTAATACTATTAGGTAACTCTTGGAAAGTAGTAAGTAGGTAAGTTGTAGAATTTTATGGCTAAATACCTTGAACCATTTCTGGACCTCTTAAGTCGGTCAAATTCTGGTATAAGATTATTGTTAAATCTGGTGGGATAATTGTGAAAATATGCATTGTATTGGCTAAGATTTTGTTTAATATGCAACATACACTGCATAATGTATACACAAAGTAAAGTTAAAATTTTAAAAGCTCTAAAGGAATTTCTACAGTCTGCTCTATAACACGGTCCAGAGATAATACGAATACACTTTTTTTTGTAGTGAACCCTTAATCAATGTGACAAGAGTGGCCCAGGAGAGAATAGCATATGTCAGATGAGAACGGAAATTACTATAATAAGCTGTTAAAATAGTTTCCCTGGAAGTTACTTGTACAAGGTTCCTGAAGAGGATAAAAGAAAAAGGAAAAACAGACATTATTTTTGAGAATCACATTGGTTGAAGTGAACATATTGATCACGATTTAATAGATATGAATCAATTATCTGAATAGCATCACTATGAAAATTATAATAAGGAAGTTTTCTAAGCAGAATACTATGTGTGACACAATCGAAAGTCTAGTAAGATCTAAATACGATGCAAGGGTATCAAGAAATTGTTCAAATCCTTTCAAAATATTGCTAGTGAAATGATCAATAGCTAAATGTGTTGTTGATTTTTAAAATTACATTCATAAAATTTTGATAAGATGGGCAACAAAAAAATGGGTCGAAATTGTTTTTATCATAATAGAGCCTTTAATCTTCAACAGATGTAATACCTTTGCAGCTTTGAAAACTTGAGATAAGTATTACAGTATATTGATTGCTTATTAAAGTTGTTGGAGGTTGAATAATTATATTTTTAATTGTTTTAATGATTTTTGTGTTAAATCATCAGGATCTTTGCTGTTAACTATTTTTTATTTATGAAATAGCTATGTTAACTTCACTAAAGTTCACTGGCTAAAAACTAAAACATGGAATATTTTCCTGTGGTATACACTTTAAGTAGTCATCAAGAAATAGCTGAGGTAACTCAAGTTCATTTATTACTCTCTCAGCAGTGAGTAGAAGTGGCTATTAAAAACTATCTGCATTGAGTTTAGAATTATCAGTGAAGAAACATTTTATGTTTGTTACCATTAATAAGTTTCCACATAGCTGGTTGAGAGTTGACAGAATTTTTTATAAATCTATTATTTGCATTAAGTTTTGCAAGCCTGTACACTTTTCTAAGCTTGATAATGGTCGTTTTACGTGCAACAATGTGATCGTTTCTATTTATTGCTATAATAAATTGAAGTGTCTCAAGCATTTTTCTCAAAGTGTCATTGACCAGTTTACTTTTTTACCTGGATTATTTTATTCAGAAATATCGATTTTTCTGGAAACGAGATATTTATGGTATTTAATAACACATCAATTAGAATTTATAAATTAATATCCAAATTATTATTGTATACAAAACATAAAGTTGCAATTTAACAAAATCAGATTCAAATTGAAGGGTCCTTCATCTGTGATAGGTCTATAACAAACTCTGGTTGCACAATTTGTGGATGATTAAGCTATCTGAAAGTAAATAACTCTGTGGTCAGATGTGTGAGTGAGATCCACAAGTTTTGTTGGTACCATCAATATTTGCGAACATTATCAAGACATCTATAAACCTGAGTATTAATTTAACTCTTTTTGTAATATTGTGAGATCAAAAAAAAATTACAGAGTTTTAAAACTCTGATGTCTGTTTTATTAAAATGGACATTAAAGTCACCCGTATTTATAACAGGTTTTTGAACATTATTTTTTTAAGAGCTATAATGGTTAAAAATTGGTCATAAAAGTGCTAATTAGATTTAATTTAATAAAATACTGTAATCTCACAATTGCTGTTCAGAAAGAAATTTCAGATACAAATGATTTAAACTTACATTATTCTAATATATATACCTACACCTCCACCACCAAAAAATATAAAACTGACAAGACCAATAGCATCCAGTTTTTTGCTTTTCTAAAATCTTTAATTCGGCTTTTTACCAAGTTTTCAGGTCCCCAGTCGTAAAATTGCTGTAAAATGAATAACTGAACTAAACAACACGTCTCAAGTTTTACAATTTGTTTATAATTACATTAAAGCTGTCTACGACTTAATGTTTTTATTAAATTTAGCAAAAATTATGCCACTAAATGTGTTTCTGTAGCCTCATTGTGCAAACAATTAGTCGCAATGACTCATTTGGCAAATTTCTTTAAATACCCATTACGTATAATTAGTGGAATCAACAGTTCTGCGTTTGTGTCACAAAATAAACTATTTAATTTGAGCAAATTCTTGTTTACCTTATTTCTAAATCAGTAATAATCAAAACGAGGATTGACGTCAAACTGTTTGGTTTGTTTATTATTTCTTTGGCTAATTTGAGATCTGAAAAAACTGAGGATTTTATGACGTTTGATTGAAGGATTTTTATTTTTTAGTATAAATGAGATACGAGGAAAGATTCAGCTATGTTTATAGATGTTCAATTGGTATTTTGTAAATATTTTGGTTTAAAATATCTCCGTTATTTCTTTTGGGCGATTAAAACTGCCCTAAACTAAATCTTTATTACTGAATTGTTTCATTACATAATTATTTGTTTTCTTCTTCTAAAACTGGATATTGTGTTTCTTCTCTGCTTTCTTCCTCTTATACAGTATCTGCCATCGATAGAGTTGCCACCTAGAACCCATTCAGACATCGTCTGAGGGTCAGCAAAACCCCTAGTGGTAGTCTTACTTTGCCATGTAGGTTATCTGAGAAATACTTAAACATCACAACATAATTTAAATTTATTTTGTGTAACACATGTACGATGTTTGTATACTGCTATCTGGTCTTAAGTAACCAATTATCAGATATTTTCTGATCCAAGTTAATGAACAGCCAATACTTAAAGCTAAGGGCTTACTTATTGCTTACTCTTATTTTATTTATTAACCCATACACTACAACTAACATGACATAAGATCACAATACTATACTCTGCTTTTTACACTAAACTGTTACACATTTACACTACCTCAAATGGTTTTGTCCTTATGAGTCTTCTCTTTAGTTCAGTGTTGTCAAGAAGCTGGATTGTCTCGACATTTACATGATTACTTCGGTCACAGTTTCCATACCCAGGTCCTGGTAAGGTTGCTGTTACGGATATACCAAGGAGCATCAACATTGTTCTTCAGTACTTTGTTTTAAAATCTCTGGATAATATGTAGATTACTAGCTTTAGTACAGCCCCAGAGTTGGTACCCATATACCCATACTAGCCTCAGTAACTTGCTTGTAAATGGATAGTTTATTATGAATGAATAATGTTGAATTTTTTCCAATTAGCCAATACAATTTCTTATATCTAATATCAAGCTCCCCTCTTTTCTAGGGTGATGCCCAAGTATTTTGCTGATGTTGTATAAAGAACTTGGGTATCATTTATTCTAACTACGAAATTTTCTTTTTTTTATTTGTAAAGTTAATGTGTCATTTAATTTAACAACGTTAAGCACGGTGAGACATCAACGCAATGTCTCACTGTCCGGTAAACTTAGGCCGGCGTGACACCAATAGACGTCTCATGTCAAACAGAAAATAAGACGGCGTGGCTCACTGTAAAGTCACACGATAATGATAAATTTATGGGAGGCGATAAATAGCCGTCTATAGAAACATCTAATGTGAACCGGTCTGGAATTTTTAGACACATTCAGTACTTACAGTCAACTGAGTGTCATCAATGAGGAGATATTGTATTTCAAAAATAAAATGCATATAAAGTAAACAAAACATTTATTAGCAAAAACTCAGTTACAAAGTAAAGACATAGTTTTATATAAATGAAAAAAAAATCGCATTACTTTGATTTTGTAGCAGAATGCGTTTCAAAAAAAACATGGAACACAAAAACTCTTTTTACAAGATGTGCACTGCCATTTCGTTCTTGGAGTTTTGCTTTGTGCTTCTTGCCGTCCTAAAGTTTCTTTTTTTAAAGCATAGCACACAACACATCGACCTTTAGCGTGCTCTTGTAATACATGACGCTCATCATTTTGGATGTTCTTGGCCGATACAAGCTCATGAGTTACATCTAAAAGTGTCAAGGCAAGATGCTCTCTGAATTCAGTAATCTGCATTTTATTTTTCGTTATTTCCTTATAACACAAGTATGCATTCACTAAAGCAGAACCTAAAATTAACTCGATTGCTAACTTCCGGTACCATTTCGTTCCCTTTCTAAGAGAATGCGAATATGCTTTCAATTGATCCGAAAGATCAATATAAGCTTTGGCTTTGTTATAATCCGCGATGGCTTTTGGTTTTTCTATCTCTTTTCCACGTTGTCTCACTCCCACTACCTCATCGGTGTGTTTGGTGGTCAATAGCAGCACATCTCTCGTATCTTTCCATTTCATCATAACGACACCTGTACCACTTTCCTGGGCAAATACTTCATGTCTTTTTAGTTTTTTTGCCACAACTTCTTTCGCGTTCAGTTTTCTGTTCGTCCTTACAGTTCCAACAAGATGTGTTTTTCTGTTCAATAATTTAGATGCTAAATCCACACTAGTATAGTAGTTATCCGTATGGAGGGTTCGACCTTTGTCCAAAAGATTGTCCATCAAACTCATGACTACATTCGCTGTTGCATTACTGATACCATCAGTTCCACAATACACTTGTAGATTATAGGTATATCCACCAGTTGTACAAAGTTTGTACAATTTGATTCCAAATTTGTTCTTTTTGTTTTTAATGTACTGTTTAAATTTTAAACGACCTCTAAAAGGAACAAGAGTTTCGTCAATACATACATCTGGTCCTGGCACAAGAACGTACTGAAATCTTTCTATCAACTTATTGATCAGTGGGGTCAACTTTCTAAGTTTATCATTTGCAAAGTTCACATCCTCGTTATTGTTGAAATGCCACATTTGAAGGAGTTGTTCGAATCTGTTTCTTGGCATGAGATCTTTTACCTTGTTAGCGTATAAAAAATTAGTGCTCCAATAAGCTTTTAGACGTGGTAGCTGAACTAAACCCATCCAAATAATTACACCAAGAAATATTTCCATTTCTGTGTTATCAGTGGGAACCCATTCCTTTACGTGGCCTTTTGGCTTCTGCTTCTCTCTCAACACTTGCTCGGCATAAAGATTGGTTTGGTACACCATATGGTCAATAATCTCATTTGTAATAAATAGTTTGAAAAAGTCGTATGGAGTCTGCTCATATCTATCGTAGAATTCAGCTTTAATTCCAATATCAACACTAGAGAAATCAAACGTTCTTAGTGAAGTACCATCAACGGGTCCCCATACTATTTGAGTATCCTGGGTAGTGTTATTTTCTTCATCGGCGTCTTCGGATATATTTCGAGCTATCACATCTTCAATAGTTTGATCAATCTGTAACAAAATAACTGCTGTGATCCAAAAATTTTTCAATTGATTTATAATAGCAATGTCGCCAACAAAAAAGAAAGATCTGAACTAAGCTTACTCACCATACTGTTGTCGTGTTCAGTTGTAAGTTCACTGATACATTCAACTGACGTGGATGGAGCAAGTTCTCTTTCAACATTGATCGCCTCAGTGGTTTCAAATTTTTTTGCACGTTTTGTAGGAATTTCTTCATCACTACAGGTTGCGTCACTACTATCAGGTACATACTCATCGGATAAATAAACGTCCTCAAATTCACTTATTTTATCGTCTTCATCAGATAACAATTCATCCCACAATGTTTGCAGCCTACGTTGCTCTTGTTCATAATCACCGTTAGCCATGCTGCTCTCTTGATGTTTCGACTTAGAATGATGAAATGTGCGTAGTCAATGAAATCAGAAACACAAACCAACTTGTTGACATGCGCAAAGTGTGACATCACATTCATGTCTCGCCGTCTCTGTAGGCCGATATATTCGGAAAGACGGCGAGACATTAATGTGATGTCACGAGAAAAATGATAAAAAATACGTAAAATTTTGCAATATTAGAACTGAACTATATGTCAGTTATACATATTGAGCATTCTATTTAACAAAAAATAAAAAAAAACTCCCGTCCATGCGGAACTTTTTTTACTTAGTACACCCGTGCTTAAGTGTTAGTTAGTTTCATTAATTTATATTCGCCATTTTGATCCAGGTATGTATTTTATTTACTGATTGTATGCAACTTATCAGTCGCTTCTTCACTAGTTGTCTCCTATCGCTAGTATGGCTGTATCATCCGCGAAGGTGGCAATAGTATTTTGTTCTAGCTCTGGAATGTCACACGTATACAATAGGTACAGAGGCCTAACACTTCCTTGTGGCACGCCATTGATCTCCTTATTGATGTCACTTCGTCTTGTTTATTAGAAATACCTATCGCAATGTATGATTCTAAGATTTCTGAATACATGTTTAGGCATGAACGTTCTTAGGTTATATTTCAAACCCTCATGCCAGACTTTATCAAACGCCTGTGCTAGGCCAAGAAGATTGTAGAGCAGACTTTCTTTTCTTCTAATGTTTTTCAATTATATTCAATATTCTGTGAACTATAGTCGAATGTTTATTTCTGAACCCAAATTTTTCTTTTATTATTGGTTTTAATCTTTAAACTAGAAATTTTTCAAATAGTTTGTTACATCACAGGAAGAAGTGATATTGGTCGATAGAATGTCACTTCATTAAGAGCTTCCCTGGTTTGGCGATCATAATGATTTTCGGCTACTTTCCAGAATCTGGGAACATATCTCAATCTAAGAGCAGCGTTTATTAGGTGTATCAGCTTAACTAAGTTACATACAAATATAAGTGGTCTCTTCCTTTTGGGAATTCAATCAGTTCCGTGTAAGTTGTGTTTGTGAAATAAAGGTTTTATTGTGTATATGTTGTCTAAATTATTCCTAGCGTTTTCCACCAGCAAAGTTTCGTTAATGTTGGAAAAAATCCAATCACATCATGGCTTTTAGATTCGACAGAGTTGATATGTTTCATACGATGCTTGAAAATAGTGTTGTATCTATTACAATTGTCACAGGTCTATGGGTTATTACTACGTGTCAGAAAGTGTTCGCTATAATTTACGCGGGTTTCGGATTAAAAAATTTATTGTAAGTACCCAGTTTTAATTACCTCCTCTTTGGGGAAATATCAACTGGTCAAATGAAATGAAAATAATCCATAATTTTTTATAATTAAATAATGGAAATCTTTTATATAATTGACAGTATAATAAGGAGAATTACTTCATTAATGGAGTCTAATGTAGCTAATATAAACCTAATAATAATTTTATATTACACTTTACACAGAAAATATGGTCTATGTATATTTGTTCCATGGAGAGAATTTCTAATGAAAAATAAAAAAATTTAACTTGACAACAAAATGAAAATCAGTCATTATCATCAAAAATATCATAATCGTCATCATCATCACTGTCATCACCATTAATTGTTATTATGATTGGACTTATTTCGTTTATTTTATTTTCACGAGTCCACCAATCTTCTATTAGTTTCTCGCACTTGAATATACAGTTGCACCACACTTCTGGAGTTACAATTGAAAGTGCCTTTCGCCAAGTTTTCCCGAACTGCGTCGTCGCTGATAAACCGTTAGGCCCAATATGGTTGTCATAATATTGTTTTGCTATTCCCCATATAATATATATTCGATGGGATTAAACTGGCAATGATACGGTGGCAGACGCAAAACTTGATGACCGTAACTTTCAATAATCTGATCCACAACAAAGGTTTTTTGGTTTTGCGTGGATATTTGCCAAGCGTAATAATTCTGATTTTAAAATATGTTTTGTAAATGGTATATGTTCCTTTGTCAACCATTCTTTAATTTTATTAACAGTCCAAGAATTCGTTGGACTTTTGTTTAATACTTCAGAATGGTAAGATGCATTGTCTAAATAATTACGCTGGGCTCACTTAAACCTGGGAGAAGTTTTTCATGTAACCATTTTATAAACATTTCTGTGTTCGTATTATCGTGATAGTCACTTGAATTTTGATTTAGATGAAAATATTAAATCATGCACCTTCTATAAAAGTGCCGATTTCCTCCTGCATGTAAAATTATGTGTCGCTTCCCTTCTCCATCAGTATGTTTGATAGATTTTACGTTATCGTCATGCCATATTCTCTTGGTTGCACCCCTAGAAAATATCCATGTATTCGTTTAAATGTATAAAATTTGCCTTTCTTCTTTTAATTTAGAATATTTTCTTCGAAAGTTAATTCTTTTATGCACAACAGAACTTCTTTCACAAAGCCTTTTCTGTTATCCTCCTTTTGAAATTTAAAACCCAAATTATGTATCACTTGCTATAGACTTGCTCTGCCAATTTCGTCAAATTTTCTATCTTTTAATTCGAGAGAATTGTATTTAAGGTCACATGTTCCTTGTTGGCACGCATTCGATAATGGTATCACGAATTTTAATTTTTTTCCATCTGGAATATCTTTCATTTTCAATGATAGGCGAGTTCTTCCGCGATCTTCTTTCGGTCGTTCATTATTGCGATTTTTGTAATACTCCTCTTAGTTTGGTTTGACTAATTCCTAGAGCATAACATACGCATTGTTGAACAGACATTACCGATTTTAAAGGACCGCCATTTTCTTTTTCATCCGTAAAATACTTATGTACACTACAAATTAGACTATCTACATCTAACACACGTCTATATAGGCATTTTTAAATATTTCCACCAAACATACAATGTCAACACTGGCAAAGAATCAATTCAACTGCAATATAGTAACAATTTATACCTATCTTAATGTTATTTTAAAGTATTTAAATATGACAATTATGCAGTTTTTACCTAATTTTCTGGAAGTCGTTTACTGCAACTGGACCAACTATACCTAGGAGTCTATTTAAAGACCGCCAATTAAAAATCCTTGAAACGCTGAAAAATGATATAATGTTAATAAACTATTAATCTATTTATGTTTATCTTATATTTATTAATGGTGTTAATTACGGATTCAGTACAAATATTAAATAATAGGGTCGATAGTACATATTTTTGTCGAATTGACATAATACAGTATCGTAACAAAGTTACTAATAGCAAAGTAATCACGTGCAAATTTCATGGAAGATAAAAAAGCGACAATGTTGGTAAAATTCCTCTAAAAGGTCGATATCACGTTATTCTGAAAAATAGTCCCAATTGAAAAAAATATGTACATATTTGTCAGCATGTCCGTATATAGATTAAATCTCGTTTTGTTCGACCTTGTAGTTTCGATATAATTCTATTTTAAGTTATATTTTTTTATTTTTGAACTTTTGGTACCGGTCGCGGGTTGTTGTTTCTAGCAAAATAAAAATCAACTGATAATTAAACACCGTTTTTATCTGTCTATAAAGCATGACACACTATGAATAAGTCCTGCAAATTTGAATATTGTTTAATTTTGCACAATACAACGACAGATAGACATACAACAGCATCATCCAAAGAGAAATTTTAAACTAACTGACGAGTAATCGAAAAAAGTCGTAATTGAGTTAAATCATGGAGTAAGCCTTTCTTTTTTAAAGGATTTGTCACTGTCACAAAATTATTTAATGTTGTCTTTGGTATTCCTGAGAATGAGCAGGAATAGGATATTTCCTGGCCCAAAACAATATGCTCTAAATATTACCGATCAAAAACCGCGTTTGAGAAACTTTTTACCGATGACAAGCTTGAACAAATTGTTGAATACACCTCAACGGCACTGAAAGAAACACCAACACACTACTACAAATATCGGTCTAAAGCAGGATGAACATGAAACAGCACTAGGTAAATTTGGATCCAAAGGCAGAAATGAACGTGGACAAACACTACTACAATTTCTTTTACAACAAAATCTATACCAGATGAATAGTTTCTTCTCTAAAAAAGACCACAGAAGATGGATATGGAACAGCCCAGATATCAAGAGCAGAAACGAGATAGCTTAATATTTTTATCACAGACAACGATCATAGAAGGGTAAGCGCCAAACTAAAATTAGACATAATAACAGAAAGATCCAAAATGATTAGGAAGAAAGCCAACCCAATATGGAACGACCCAACAAATTTAAATGAATACCAAGACAATATCAATTAAATCCTACAACAAAATAAATGCATACATAATGTAAATACTCAAAACGAAAATATCGTAAAAGCTATTCGAGAGGTTTAAGTAAAATGCTGCCCTAAAAGACGCCAAGACGAAAAAGTAACCATTGAAAAAAGCAACTAATGAAAACTCAAAGAAAAATCAAAGGAAACGAAACCTTTGACAAAGACTACGAAAAATAAATAAAGAAGTATCAAAAGCTATAAGGAAAGATTTAAGAAAATTTAAGAATGAAAAGGTCCACCGAAATATAGAAGAGATTAAAAGTTCGAAAGTTCTGAGAAGACGGCTAAACAATGCGAAATTACACAAACTATAGAACAAAGAAAGAGTCCCCATATCATATAGAGAAGAATTACTACAAATAGTTAAAGACTTCTATCAAGAACTGGACCAATTACATTCAACAACTATTTAATGATGAAAGAGAAGAACTGTCATTAGAAATCACCTAGGTTACCGGACCACCAATATTAAGAGAAGAAGTCATCTATGCCATCAAAACACAAAAGAGGGGTAAAGCTATGGACCAGATGAGGTGCCCATCGAATTATTAAAACTCATCGATGAAGATGATATTGATGTAATGGTTGAACTTCTTTAATCTAATATATCAGACTGCCACAATCCCAGACAATAGCTGCAATCAACCTTTGTAGCAATTCCCAAAAAACCAAGTTCAACAACTTGCTCAGACCACAGAACAATAGCTTTAATGAGTCACACAGTTAAAACATTTTTGAAAATAATTCACAGCAGAATTGTTTAAAACTCTTGAATTATGAGATTAGTGACACACAATTTGGCTTAAGAAATGGTATGACTACAAGAGATGCTTTGTTAGGCTTGAATGTGCTGGCTCAGAGATGCATGGACATGAATCAGGATATGTACTTATGTTTTGTAGACTTTGAAAAGGCATTTGATAAAGTTTAACATTAAAAGCTTTAGTAGAATATATTAAAAAGGCAAAAATATTGACAGCCAGTACACCGAAAATATTAAAATAACAGAGAGGAGTCCGACATGGTTACGTGCTGTCCCCACTACTTTTCAATGTCTACAGTGAATGCCAGAGACAGAATTCTGTCTCCGGCTTCTATATAACATGTAGTTTCTCCATTTTTTAAAAATTTTAAAGTGTTTGTCTTCGTGTATTGTATTGTTATGTCCAAATTTACATGTATGACATTCTGCTCATGTCGGATAGGCCACAACTGACGAAATGCCCCTGAGGATGATCTATTGATCGAAAGTACTTGGGCAAGATTTAATTAATTACTGTGTTCGATATTTGCCTTGTATACCATCAAAGTTCAATTATTCGAACATTCAACCTTATATGGATTGAAATAAAGAAAGACCTACAGAATCATCTATATTTACATTATAAAAATATATTTATATTAAATCGTACGTCCCAAAATGAAACAAGGCGGTAATTTTGCTTTCCACAATGCACTTTCATCAATCGCTACTATAGCGATTCATCTACCGATCCCAAAGCTAACAAACCAAATAATATTTTAGACTATAAGTCTAGCAGGGTGGAGTTGTTGATACTGTCGATAAAATAAGTGAGGCATATTCAGTATCTCGAATGCCTAGAGGACGGCAAAATTTTATACGCCGTTCAGCATGAAAATCCATAATGGGAAATGAAAAGTTTTCAACAATATCACAACCATAGATTGACGAAGAGCCACCAGCAAAAATAATAAAAAGGTATTGTTTTTGTGAAAGACGAGCAAACAGAGTAATCACAATTATTTATAGTACCTGTAGTAAGACTGTTGTCCCGAATGCAGCAATTCGCACAATGAACATGAAGACAGCGATTCGTGGAATACCTACAAGACTATTTTACTGTAGCTTATTTTTAGATTTTCTAATTCTTAGCATTATTGTAGCAGTGTCTTTGTTTGTACTGTTTAAGATGATGTCCCTTTAAATTTTGATTTTTTTTCGTATTATTTTATACTATTTAGCTGTGTGCGGCTTGAAGCAGGGTGTAGCTAAGGGTTAAAATTCGAGAAATATTTAATACGTTGACATTTATGACTTATGAACTCATTATTTGATATATTGTAGTTATTTAGTCCAACCAAATTATAATAATATTTATACCAAAACGCAGAACCTTTATATTTCTTTAAATTTTCATTGAAATGAATAGATTACTCATCAAGCTTGACATTCCAATACTCTAGTAATTAAAATAATTACAGTTTCAAGTCCAACCGCATGACTTACAATTTCATCGGCCTGAAAATAGAACAAATCATTTCCAAAAATAGTAAACAATAACAAAAAAGGTTTCATCATCTTTACATTAAGCTTGATTTTGGTTATCAACGCTATTTGCCTTTCTGCGTATTATTTTATTTCTTGGTATTTAAAATATATCGATGTTTTGATAGAAGTGACTTTGATTGATGTGGCAACTTTTTAATTTTGGACATTGTTACTCAATGAATTGTGTAATAGCAAGTAATAAGGCAACGTAATGGATTGTAATTTAAGAGAAATGATTTCTTTTTGAAATATTTTGTGTAAGACTTTTTTTCTGTCCGCGAGGAGTCCACATTAAGACTTGTTTTGGTACACGTTCATCGGACATTCTCTGTACATGACCATACCATCTGAGTTGTTGGGTACCAATATCGTCTACTATTGTATGTTTTACTTCCATAATTTCTCTTATTCTGTTGTTCGTTACTTTTTTTAGTCTAGATTTTTCATCTAAACGTCTTCAAAAATCCATTTCCGTTGCCTCAAGTTTTCTCTTGTATTTTTCCTTTATTTGCCATACTTCACTACTTTAGGTAATTATACTTTTAATGATTGTATTATATATCTTGTTCTTGTTATTATTAGAGATTGATTGATCCCAAAGGATGCTATTGTGAAGAGAAATTGCTTTTCTTGCTTGGTTGTTTTTCTCCTCAACTGCGTCATCTACGTTGCCTTCTTTGGTGATGATCATACCTAAATAGTTATATGTGTTGCAATGTTGGATAACTTCTCCATCTTCCAATATGAGGTCCTGTTTTTTCCCGCCCATACACATGTTTTATACTCCTCGATTAATTTTCGAGTCATATACTCAATATCTTCATAATCTTGTGCTATCATTAGTTGATCATCTACAAATGACAAAGTGGATATGCTATTGTTGTTAATCGGTATTCCCATATTTCTACATTTGCGTTACCACAGTTTTAGAACCTGTTCTAGATAAAATTTTAATTATTGTCGGGGAGAGACAGCAGCCTGTTTAAGGTCCTTATTCATTTGGAATCCACTTGACAGATTATTTCCAACCTTTACCTTTGAGTTAGCATTAGCGTACAGTTCCTTCGTCGCATTTATTAAATTCATGTTTCTGTTTGTTTTCTCTAATGCTTCCTATAATTTATAATGTGGTACGCTATCATACCTTTCGTAGGTCTACAAACAATAAATGTACTTCTTGATTAACGGCTATTTTCTTTTCAATAGTCTGTGTAATGCAAAACAAATGGTCAACAATAGATCTACCTGCCTAAATCTGCCTTTCCTCAGCCTCTAAGCTTTATATTTCCTTTCTATTCTGTTCTTAATTACTTTTCCGTATATTCTACTGAAATTGGAAGAGGTATTATGGAATGGAGGCCCAGAAACTATAATAGAAGCCGAGGACGACCACCGACTAGATGGATGATATAAAACGTATAGCGGGAAACTGGCTACAAGCGGCCCATTGTAGAGAACACTGGAAAGAACTAAGGGAGGCCTATGTCGAGCAGTGGACGCGATTGGCTGATTGAGGATGATAATGATTGAGTTTTGTTACGGCATGCCTCTGTAATGGTCGCAGTTATCCTTTCTGCTTTTTTGCGTATAGTGGATATGAATGATGTTTTCCACTCCTCTGGGGTTGTCATTACATTAATGCAGTTTTGAAACAGTTTGGCTAAACTTGTATATAGTTTGGTTGTTCTGCAGGGATGTTATTGGACCCCCGGTGCTTTGTTATTTGTTAGAGAATCTACATACATCTTCCACTTCTTCCGTTGTTATTCGTATAGGCGAAGTTAAAATATTTTTATTTTGTGTTTCCTTGCTGTCTTTAAATAGTGATCTATCTTCCCTTAGGAGTTTCTCAAAATATTGGTCCCAGGCATCCATTGTTATTGTTGACATTATGTCTCTCTTCTTATCTTGTCGTAAAGATTTTAAGACTCTCCAACTTTCTGTGCTTCTTCGTTCTCCTAGATGTGAATTTATCATGTTACCCTTTTTTTGCCATGCTTCATTTTTCTTCAGACATAATCATTTTTCGTACTTAAGCTTGAGACTTCTTGTAGATTATTTTATCCATTATAGTCTTTGTATTTAAGAATTTTTGATATTGGTGTATTTTCTTCTTTATTTCTTGTTCTATTTCTTCGTCAAACCAATATGAAAGTTTTCTTTGATTCTGGATTTGGTATCCAATGGCTTCTGTTGCTGCCTCCTGGAGACACCTTTTTATGTTAGTGTAACGTTCTTCATTATTATTAAATTATTTATTTTCCAACTTTTGATTTAATTTATTTCTGTATAATTCTCTCATGCTTTCTTGTTTTAAGCTGATTAGTTTCAACCTCTTCTGTATTACTTTCTCCTTTTCATTTCCTTCTTTAGGTTAATTTACTCCAAATGTGATCTTAGCTTTAAAGAAGTGATGATAGCTTTCACAGGTAGCTCCTCTGAATACTCTTACATCTTGTAAAATCAATTTTACCATTTTATTTCTTTCTGAGTAACGGGGAGTTGCCTTCACCTCCGACTTGGTGGGCCAGAGTTTAATTTTGGAGTTTTCCTTCTCCTAGACAATTTGCTTAATTGCAGCTTAAGAGCATCATCTACCCTTCTTCTGTAATCCTAGACAAGGGGCTCTTACAGGGTGCTATCAACCGGGTCAGTTGAACCCTGGTTTTTTTTAGAGGTGTTACTCCTCTGTCCCTCCTCTTTTATCCAAACCTGGGATTGCACCATACCAATACAGGCAGAGTTTTTCCACATTATATAAATATTATAAATAACTTACTAGAATATTAAAAAAACTAGCAGAAAATTATGAGTACAAATGTACCGAATACAGCTATTAGCAACTGATTACTGTTAACGTACTTCTGACGTCACAATCATTCCTCAATACTCAGTTATGTTATTTATTTAAAGAGACGAATTGTCTACATAATCCCATTGTTGGTGGTCGCAGACGAACTACACATCTGTCACCACGTTTAATCCATTAACGATGAAGTGACCTTTCAATATCTGAAGATTTATAATAATTGTTAATTAAATGTCTGCAAAACAGGCGGAATGTTTAACACGTCTGGTCTTCTTTTTTGGTTAAATTTAGAAGTAATGAATTGGAACGACTTTTTAATTAATAAACAATTTCAGCTATTAAGCAGTTCAGAAACGGTTTGGTAGTCAAATATTTTGCAGTATTTTTTTATTATGATAGTCTGTTTGGTCATTTTAATCAAAAATAATGTTTCACTAGGTGGGTCTGCGTTCAGTTATATACTTTTTGGTAAATTTTTTTTGTTTTACTATATCAGACCTTATTTTCACTGTCTTTATTTGTATCTTTTAACTTGTATTTTTTCGCCGTAAGGTAAGTTGACCAAATAAGGCCCTTTAATGTTTGTTAGTTGTTTTTTGATAAATAAATCACGATATGAATCTGAAAACCACAGAGAAAAATAAATCACATATTAAATTTAATATGAGATTGTTAAATTTTGTTTAAAAGTTTTATGAGTTGTTACTTTTTAGTCTTTAAAAAAATAGTTGCTTCTGGCCTAATTAGGAACCAAGATTCTTATAAGGCCCACTTTTTAAATGTGACCATTATGCCTAATTGCACCAACAGATCTTCAGCTCCAGTTTAGCCCAGTTCAGCTTATGTCGCATTGACGTTCCACGTACGTCTTAAGCTTAAGGTCTATTGGTGCAACTATACATTAATCAATTAAATAAAGGTGACATGTAGGAACATTTATTTTGTAAAAAATAATAGGTAACTTAAAATAATTTATTGGCAAACAGTCTGGACATATGAAAACTAAGTCTTTATCATCTGCTGAAAGTCCTACACACTCTTCATGGATTATATCTTTTGCAGCTGTCACAAAGTCTCATATCCTTAACGACATCTCATTGCAGACGAAACAATACCAACTATCTTTTCGTTCTTCTTTGTTTTTTTGAGGTTTCAAGTGAGCTGTGTTTATTTTTCTTCTCCTTTTTTTAGTTGTTTTTTGACTATTTTTCCGTTTGCCAGTTTTTTTCCTTTTCTTGATTGGTTTTTTAGGGTCATATTAAACCAGCTTCATCAAACAATGATTTTGTGACTTCCTGTGCTCGATAGTTCAGGGATTTCTTTCTAGCAACCTTTGCGTTTTCCAGTTTCCAATTCTGGTGTTATTAACACAGCGTTAAAACTTACTGACATTTCGTTTTCTTCTTCTGAGCTGTCATGTACTGAAAAATTCATTGTCAGAACCGTCAGAACTCTCAGAGCTATCTTGCGTATTTTTCTCCTTTAGAGCTTTTATTTTCTTTTTTCTTCTGAGTGGAGCTGCCAATAGGATTATTCGTTGCGGAAGTCGAGTTGATGGAATAGCAAAATCTTCCGAGTCTAATTTATTTTCTGTTATTTCTGATGGGCAAAAAAGCTATGTTAGTAATGACACTCGAATCATACGGTATATTCCCGTAGCACGAAACTGAAAACCCTAAATAACATTTGATGCTGTAGGTTGCTTTTGCCATACTTTTGAGAAAATTGTGCCAAACGAAAATTTAATTGATCGTTCGATCTGGTTTATTTGTCCAGTAGGTGATAACTTCGTCGTCCCAGTAAGATTCGAAGGCTTTAAATACCGCTTGTCCATAGGTGCAGTTCATGTGTTGTAATTACTTGGCAGGCAAAAAGCGTAATTTCATGCCACTCGGCTTCATCAACAATACCTGCATCCAGATGGGACGATGCTCGTCAAAAATAAGCATTATTCTTCCTATTGGCTTGTACTTAGCAAAATGTTGTACCCACTTAATGAAAAACTGGCGTAGTCATACTTGCTTTCTCGGTCATTTCAATAACTGTTCCAGCAGGAAGATTGTCATACCATTCATTCTTCTTTCTTTTTCCTTTGAACAAGATCATAGGTGGAATTATTTGTCCTACAGCATTTACCACAACCGATGATTGACACATTCTCAGCGTGCTCTTGCGAAATCAAATGAACTCGTGACACCTTTTACGAGCAATATACCTGTTGTGATTTATGTAAGGTTTAGGCGGCAAAACTTTCTCGTCAATATTAAAATGCGTTGAGGGCTTTTCAGGATATCAAGCTTCAACATAAACTCGCGTAGCTTTTCAAATAGTCATGTGACTATGAATCTGTTTTAATTGGCGGCTCTAGCTGAATTCATGAATTGCGACCAGCTAAGTTTTTATCGATAAAAGGTGCAGATATGCCATATTCTTTGGCAATATTCATGGACAGAACGTTGAGTCAGAGGCATTCCAACGTCAGCTAGCCTAAAAATTCTTCCACACAACTCAAGATCTTGTTGGGGGTTAAACATGAAGGGCGCCAAGTTTCTTTTCCGCTTTTCACTAAGCAAATGATTCCTAAGTGTTCGACGGGCAATATTAAATTCTTTCGGCGGCTGTTCTTACTGACATCCCATTTTTACTGCTTGCAAGGCCAAAGCCATTTGTTCTTCAGTCCATAAGCACTAGGCATCTTAGCTTTTAGTATTCTTTCTGAAACAAAGTTAAAAATTTAAAACGTGTTATTGTAGTGGTCTTAACAAGGCCCACCCGAAGTCTAAATAAGCCCACCCGTGTCTTATTAGCAATACTGTAGGTGATCGATGTTTTTAGAAATTACCATTATTTACGTTTTAATAAACATAAGTAATTCAGGTACTATGAAAGTACAACTAATAAGTACATAAATGTCATGCAAAATAAAAAAAATCGCACTCATAATCGTATTAAATTACAAAGCATACTAACCTCAATATTAGATTTGATGTTTACCCATTGACCACTGTAAACGAATGATCATATAAAAGCGACAGTTCGCGTCGCTGTTAAACTTAGTGTAACAATTTGCAGCTAGAATGGCTCTACTGCATCTGTACATTGCAGCATACTGCCATTATTTTGTCCATTCATGGGGAATAGGGCGAGTGGGCTTTATTAGGAACCGGGCTTTATTTGCGAACCAACCTTATACGTTTTTTTACATTGTAAGCACATATTTCACTGACTGTACCGTAAGTTTGTCCTGCTCTTCTTTTAATTATTGTTTGATTCAAATGTTCTTCTATTTGACCTAATTTCCAAATTTTCATATAATAATCTTATATTTCTTCTATAAGCATTACGAATTTCAGTATCAGTATTACTAAAGTGTCTTCGCTTCTAGTGTCTTTTGTTTACATTCCTTATTCCGTTTTGTATTTCTATCTCTGTCACACTAGGTCATGTTTTATGTAAATTTGAGCTTCTCTATAATATTCTAGATACTGTAATTATGAATATTCATAATAGTTTTCAAATGTTAACAATAGTATTTCATTCTCGAACTTATAGTCTCCATCAGTCTATATTACTGTGAAACATTGGCTATCATAATTTTATTAACAGCAACTCTAAAGAGTGATGACAAAAACTGATTAAACCACTCACGTAGGCTACGAAGCTATGATGTTCTACTTCGACCGGGACACCTCTTTCCACCTATTTTCCCCTGAATAATAAGATGGCGAACTCCATATCGTTTTGGTTTTACAATTTTTACTACTTTAGGTTGCTTTTTAGACATTGTAATATCTCTGTATTGGTCACCATAATTTACCTTGATATCGGCATTAACCCTGGTAAGTGCCTGTTTGAAAATATGTTTGGAGTAGGTACAGATTAAAAAGCAGTCTTGTCTACAATAAACAAATATTACACAAAACTACTGCTATTCTTAACACTTTATTGATATGTTAAACAACTTCTGGTGTTATGTCTTTTGTACATCAATATTGCTACCTCTCAAGGATAAGATAACTAACCAAGTTGTATTAGACAGGATGAACAAACAAAAGGAGGTCGTATTGAGTGTTAAAATGAGGAAACTACAATACCTGGGACATATTACACGTGGGAATAAAATATCAACTGTTACAACTAATTATGCAAGGAAAGATTGAAGGTAGGCGCAGCATAGGTAGGAGAAGAATGTCATGGTTGAGAAACCTCAGGGAGTGGTTTGCTTGCACTTCCATACAATTGTTCCGAGCGGCAGCCTCCAGGGTCAAAATTGCCATGATGATAGCCAACCTTCGTAGCGGAGATGGCACGTGAAGAAGAAGATTGCTACCTCCTCTATCTTTTCTTCTTCGTAAGGATGTAGTGGCGTTATGTAATTTGTTTGACTATTTCTGTCCAATTATCTCTCTCCTGTGCAAGTTGTTTTGCTTCAGATAATGAGTCCTGTTCTTTATTGGGTTCGACCATCGTACTGGAGATCTTCCTCTGGAGCTTTTACCAGCTACGTTACCTTCAACTATCATTCGCTCCATGTCTTCTCTTCTTCTAGTTATATATCCAAAATATCTCAGTATATTTTGGTTGATAGTTCTGATGAGTCTACTTTTTATGTTCTGCTACAATTGAGTTATTTGTGCGATGGGAGGTCCATGGTGTGCGCAACATTCTACGGTAGACCCACATTTCAAATGCCATTATACGCTTTGAATCGGCTATTTTTATGGTCCAAGTTTTTAAAGCATAGACAAAAAATATTCTTCCAAATTTTTTTGAGTTTGGCTATTGCCGATCCATCGTCCATCAGCGTAGACAGATCTCGTCTTCGCATCCTCCACTGTTGTGAGGTCTGTTTGTGGAGGTTGTGAAGGAGTAAAAACGGAGCCTAAGTAATTAAATTACCTGACCACTTCGTAACCTACCAGGTTTCTTATCTCTGCTTGGTTGTTTCTGATTCTATCGATGATCATCACTTTGGTTTTCTGCATATTTATTTTAAAACCATATTCCGTACTCACCGAGAATAGCCTATTCATAATTTGTTTTATTTTTTCTGGTCATACTAATAAGTGTTATCAGAATAACGTAGGTTTTTGATTTTGTTTTCTTCTATCGTTGCTCTACCTTGCCATTCCTTAAAAACTTGACGCATAATATGTTCACTATATATATATATATTATATATATATATATATAACTATATAATATATAATATATATTATATTATATATATATATATATATATATATATATATATATATATATATAATAATATATATATATATATATATATATATATATATATAGATATATATATATATATATATATATAATATATATATATATATATATATATATAATAGTCCGTCTAGAAAGTATCCGGAATTTTTATATTTTTCCTAATTTTATTAGATTTCCTTTTTATAACATTTAAGACAAAAGTAATGCATCAAGTAGGTTGTGCCGATGTAGGGTATGGACAAAATCGCATGACAGCACCATCTGTCAAATATTGTTGTTTGTAACAGACTTAAAATTTGTGAAATAAGTCGCAAGTACAAAAAAGAAAAGTGGTGGAATATTTGTATAGAAAGAGTATCTGAAACGTTAAAAAATTAGTGCAGTTGACTGAAGTCGGAAAAAGTGCAGTGTATGAGACAATAAAAAGGATAAAAAATGGGATAGATATGAGACAGACCAGTTTCAGGTAAACCACGTAAGATCGCGTAAACAATGAAATCCTTTAGTGGATTTAATCCAAAAAAATCACTACAGTGACACCTCTGCAAAGGCAACGAACGAAGAATAGATTTTGTCAACGTTTCCGGGAAGATAATTTTAATAATCTTATAGTCTTTTTATCTGATGAAAGTTGTTTCCAGCTTGGTGCAAATCATTTAAAAGTCCTATCAAGAGAAAATTTTACCGTTCAAATTTCAAATTTCCACAAAATAATGGTTTGGGGAACAATGTATCAGTGTGGTGCTACACCTTTCTGTATAGTTATGGTACTGTTGATAGTGCGAAATATTGTGATATCCTAAATGGTTTTCCTTTTTGAAACGGCTCATGTTTTTTATCTAGAAGGGTGGCGTTTTCAGCAAGATCATGCAAGATGTCATACTTGTGTTATATTTAAGCTGGATGCAAGAACACGAAGTGGGAGCAATTTCCGTAGTCAGCAGCTTCTCCAGATCCATTGAAAACATATGGGTACTGATGAAAATTAAGTGGGACGAGCAGCGCCACGAAATAAAGAAGGTTTGAATTCGATCAGTTTTACAGGCCTGTAACACCATTACCGAAAATTAAGGCTTTGACCTTAGTTTCGGGTGTACCAGGAGGTTTAGTTAAGTGTTTATATATTTAAATGGAGGTATATAAGTAAACGGGATGAATTATTTGTTGAAATTTATAAAATTATAACTCTCGAGATTTTTTCCATAATTTGACGAATATTTAATTAAAGGAGCAGTTCATCTCGTTCATTTTGCTCTCCTAAGCCATACCGTTTCTTTTAAATGGTCATCGATTTTAGTTTTTCCTATTTTTGTATTCCAATCTTTTCAATCCTATTACCATCATTGGTTCTTTTTTAGGAATGTTAGAGATGGTTTCATGTATCAGGTGATATGTTTCTTCTACTATATCTTCTGCTGCTTCGGATGTTGGCATATATACCTCTATATTATATGCATTTTTGCCGGTTTAGCGTTTAGAGTCATTTTAATTATATGATGATTTACTGGAAGGTATTCATGTACATATTTTGCCCAACGTTTTTATACGCCTTTTTATCCTGATTTGTTAGCTCCTGACATGAAAACTTTGTAGTGAATGGCCTTTACTGGCCTTCCAATATCCTTGGCCTTAACAGCGTGTCTAAGATATCCCACATATATCTGAGACATACAATTAATATTACCAAAAAGGTAAAAATGCCTTTTTGGTGAAATATTTTGGTTCAGTTTTAATTTTTATCTCATTGGAATTTAGAGATTAGCATATGTTTTGTTTTACTTGTGGAAATTATCATATTTAATTTTCTTTTGCAACAGGTACGACATCGTTGGCCTAAAATATGATAGAGATCGTTTCTTTACCTATTCCATTGTAAATTGTAATTGTAGTATAAATTAATAGGATTCCCATTTTTCTTTGTATATTATTTTGATTTACTGTCAATTAGACTTATATGTTATATGATTTAAAAACAAAACATTTAATAGTTGTATTAATTTATTTTATAGTTTTATTAGAATATGGCATAAGCAATAAAATATACTTTAATTTTGTAATTTCAGGTTTTTCTTTCGTCAAAATGGCACCATCTCCAGCGCTGGTGCTGGAGTGCCTAAACGAAGATTGTGATATGGACTCAGGCCCGGTCTGTGCGATAGATGAGTCTGGATTACCACAAACTTTCGACAATCGATGTTCGGCGAGGCTAGCATTCTGTAGATTTGGCTCATGTAAGTAGTTTTTATGTAAAATTAAATCATTTTTTATTCGAGAGTTTACACAAATGTTGTTTATTTCGGCGTCCAAATCTATCTTTTCATCAGCCTTCTTCCTTTCCGTTGTAATTTAGTATTTGCTTACTATTTTTATCAATTTTGTTCATATATTATTTCCATATTGTTCTTTTTTATCTACAGCTGGTTACTAAAAAAACTGATACGACTCTTAAAGCGTATTTTGTAGAAAAATGAGCAGTGTATTTTAAAGGATAAATACTTTAACTTATACTTATATTTACCTTAAACATCAACTACAAAATCAAGATTTTGTACATGGTAAATTTACAGATGAGAATTTTTTCAATCTTCTAAAAAGTACAAAAGAGTGTACAACAAAACGTACAAAACTGGACCAAAAGGGGATGGATTTTATCTAGAGGAATGGGAATTATATGGCGTATTGATGGCAGGTTTGTTGGGCAGGCTTATCTGAATATTCTAGAAAACATCATGTTTCCCAGTGTAGAACAGTTGTATCCAGAAAATAATTTTATCAACAAGATAATTGTCCTGTTTACACTGCAAATATAATAAATTAGTGGCTCCAGAATAACAACGGATCTTGGATCTCTCCGGATCAACGGAGAACGCTTCCGCACGGATCAGAATTGGCAGCATCACGTCGGAGGAATTCCTCATTGACACCCGGCTTAGACAAGGAGATCCTCTTGCCCCCCTGCTATTTAATTTTGCACTGACTGCGGTAAGGAAAGCTCAACCCGCAACTGACAAAACGGATCCGCCGCCCAAGGATCAAAAATACTATTGGCGTTTGGCGGATGACGTGGACACAATTGCACAATGACACTACCAGAGATGCAAAAGAAGTTTTCACCCTATTTAGAAACGGAGCCAAGAAAGTTGGTCTGTAAGGTCAACAACACAAATCAAGTACATGGTGTTTACGAAGAACCCAAGGCCAAGGGTTAGACAAAACGTAACAATCAACGAATAAAACTTTGAAGTCATCAAAGAACGTACCTGGAAGCGCTCATAACATCTGAAAATAAATATGAAAACTACGTGGCAGCCAGGATCATGACAGGAAACAGGGCGTATGACTCATTAATGACCGTATTTAAATCAAATAATACTCTCAATACCAACAAGAATAAGAGTGTATAAGACAATGATTCGTATCACAATAACGTATGGAAGCGAGACATGGACTCTGAACCAGCGGGAAACGACAAAGTTACTGGTACTTTAAAGAAAGATACTGCAGACTATCTATGCGCCTTGCAGAGAAGAGACAACAGAAGAATGGAGAAGAAGACACAATGATGAACTCCAGACAGTATATGGAGATGAAAACATAGTACGCTACAATAAAGCAAACCGAATAAGATCGGAGACGAAGACTTCTGGAACGCCAATCGGAAGGGCCAACGGCAGAAGGTCAGTTAGTCGCCCAAGAAAGAGATGGAAGGACGCAGTAGCTAGTGATCTACGCAAAATGGAAATACAGCAATGGGAAATAGCTGCTCAGAACCGACAACAATGGAGGGAAATAGTAAATGCGGCCAAGACTCACCTAGAGTTGTAGAGCCAAATAATGATGATGATAATCCAGAATAACAACATCGAAACCTTACCATGGCCCAGCTACAGTCCAGACTTATACCCAATCGATAATGTGTGGGGAGTTATTATAAAACGGTTGTATCTACATAAATTTATACCTCAAAATGCTGAAGAGCTGTGGAAGAAGAAGAAGAGAAAAATTCTCTAGATTCTTGGCGGTCAGCATATTCTTCTAGTTATGCACGCATTTTTTAAATACAATTTTTTTGTCGCATTCTGCATAAGCGTTTTATAGTTTTTTTGTATCATTTCTTCTTACACATTTTGATCGGCGCTTATACCAACCTTAACACCAAATACTAAATTATGAATAAGTGTCTTCTTCTTCTTTGGGTGCCGTGTCCGTATTCAGACGTTGGCCGTCATCATGTTTACAATTTCCTGAAACCTTTCTCTGTCGGCTGCTGCGCGAAATAATTCTTCTACTGTGGAACCACACCACTGTCTAATATTACGCTGCCATGAAAGTTTTCTTTCGACCAATCCATCTCTTCCTTCCACTTTTCCTTGTATTATAAGGCGAAGTAGATGGTATTTAGGTCCTCTAATTATATGGCCGAAGTATTCTGTTTTTCTCCTCTTTATGGTTTTTATGAGCAGACGTTCTGAATTGATCATTTGAAGAACATCTTCATTGGAAGTGTGCAAAACCCACGGTATCTTTAAGATTCGTCTATAGCACCACAATTCGAATGCTTCAAACTTGTTTAGCATTGTGGTTTTTAACGTCCATGTCTCACAACCATACAATAGGATGGACCACACATAACATTTCAGGACCTTCATACGAATATTCATCGACAGGTTTCTGTTGCATAAAACTGGTTTCCAGGTCATAAAAGCCTTACGTGATATATCGATCCTGGATATTATCTCTTCATCAGAGTCACAATTTACATTTAATCAGCTGCCAAGGTATTTGAAATGATTTGCCCTTTCGATCTCTTCTCCATTAAGAGAAATCAGACCTTGATCTATATTGATCTTTCCAACTGCCCTCCACTTTGTCTTTGAAATGTTGATTTTAAGGCCTCTCAGATAACTTGCTTCACTGACTAGATTTAGTAATGATTTAGTAATGAATAAGTGTCTGTTATAATGAAAAATGGTTTAAAAATATTGACTCAAGCTTGTTATTTTTGTTACAGTTTATGCCGAAGTCAAACCAGGAGAATGCTGACAGCAGCTGAGGCTAGTGGCAGAATTCCAGCACCTTTTAAGCTTTCCCAGTATTGTTTCAACAGTAGAAAAATGATTGTTCAAATTTTTGTATACGATTTATACCCACACTTAGTTAGTAGACGAAACAGTGTTGAAGAATACTCTAACATTTACGCAAATGAAAAATAAAAATATAAAAATTAACAAAAACATATTTATTGAATTAGAACTAAGGATTGTTTCCAAAAAAGTGTTTTTTATTAAATTATTTTTTTAAGTTAAGATGTATGGATGTACCTACAATGTAGATTTTATTTAAAATGCAATTCAGTATCATAAATATAAGATTGTATGTAGCCAAAGATTTTGTTTTTAAAAACTTAATAAACGATTTTGGAAGTAAAGATACATTGATACTGTAGAACTTTTATTATACAAGAACAACCAATTTTTCTTCTTCTTTATCAAGTGCCGATAACAATGCTTATGTCAATTTTTTACTTTAGAGAGTGATATTGGATCGAATTAGAACTAAAAAAAAGCTTACCTGAAATATATGTCAACCAAATACAAGAGGCATACCATTATTACAAGGTAATTAAAAAACGAAACATAAGCACCTGTACGAAAAAAATGTTAGTTTTAGTTACGAAAGTATGGCGCTTCATAAGAGGTGCAAAGAACGGAGGTAAAGGAACTAATATATCCAAAACACATAAAAAGGATACGTGGATTGACTACCTAAAAAAGCTTTATACAGAGAAAGAACAAACGACGCTAGAACTGGAGTTACAAGAAATTACCACAAATGAAGAACTTAACATAAATGTACAAGAAGTTCGGAAAATACTTGAAAACCTGAAGTACACAAAAGCAGCAGGTAAACACGGGATCTTCTTCTTATGGTGCCCTATCCAATTATGGCTGTTGGCGACAATTCTGGCATACTCCTCGCGATCTTGTGTGGCTCTAAAAAGTGCATGGGTATCGGATTTCTCCAATCCCTTATTTTTTTTAAGCCATGAGTATTTCTTTTTTTCCGATGCCTCGTTTTCTTTCTACATTCCCTTCCATAATAAGAACTGGTACTTGGAATTTCGAAATTATATGCCCCAGATAAGCAGTTTCTCTTATTGACGAGTCTCCTTTTTGAAGAGAATTATTGTCAAACTTTCATTTCAATCATCTGGGACTTCTCCTCTGTGAAGACATTCGTTGAAAAATGTCACTCCCGTCCTTCAACATTTCTACAAGTATTCCATCTGGGCCCGGAGCCTTATTGTTCTTTAATTGTGCCATAGCTTGCTTTATTTCGAATGATTCTATATTAGGCAGTAGTTCTGAGTTGACATTCGTTATCTTTCTCTTAAGACCTTCCTTTGCACTGTTATCTGGGTTCTTGTTTGAGGAATATTAATCACGGTAAAATATTTGAGTAACTTTTAAGATTTCGTTCTTTTCTCTATATTTCTTTTCCATCTTTATCCTTCAATGAGATTATAATAGGCTTTCCTAAGTTTGATCTTAAGCATTTCAGGCCTTGGTTCTTTTCTAAGATTTTTTATACCTTCTTTATTTGTTTATTCAATTCTTTGAAATCATTGGTGTTTCGCTTTCCTTCGCTTAGAAATGTGCGTCTCTTTTCCATCAACCGTTTTGTTCTTTCACTTATTCGATCTTCTTTATTTTGACATCCATTTTAACTTTTACACTTACTATTCTTTTAGAATAGTAAGTCTTTATTCCAATTTATATTGGAATCAAACTGCCAAGGTAAGAGTTGACAGCCAGTACACCGAAAATATCAAAATACAGAGAGGAGTTCGCCAGGGTTGCGTGCTGTCCCCACTACTTTTCAATGTCTACAGTGAAGCGGTATTTCAAGAAGCGCTCTCAGACTCAATAGAAGGTATATCTATCAATGGAGAAGTTTTGAATAACTTACGTTTTGCAAACGATACAGTAATAATTACGGAAAACAACAATGATTTACAGAACGTAATGCAACGCCTTAATAAACTCTGTCATGAGTACGGACTGAAGATAAATTTAAAGAAAACTAAATGCATGATCATGACTAAATCTGCACATGCAAATATCCAATTGACTATTGAAGATACTGCAATTGAGAGTGTTAATAACTATACATACTTAGGAACATGGATAACATCAGATGTAGACCAAACCAAAGAAATTAAGACACGTATTGAAATAGCACGTACATCATTTATTAAACTTAAAAAGTTTCTTTGTTGTCGGGATATAAGGTTAGAACTACGCCTGAGGTGCTTCGATGTTACGTGTTCTCTACTCTTCTTTATGGTTTGGAAGCTTGGACACTAAAACAAGTTCATCTGAATAAGTTGGCCGCCTTTGAATTTTGGTGTTACAGAAGAATCCTACGAATATCATGATTCAAAGAATGTCAATCATGGAAGTAACTAGAAGGATAGGAAATGAGGCGGAAATAATATTAACTATTAAAAGACGAAACCTTTCGTACTTGGGACATGTGATGAGAGGGCAAAAATACGCATTATTACAACTTATTATGCAGGGCAAAATCCGAGGAAAGCGAAATGTGGGAAGACGAAGAATATCCTGGCTTAAGAACTTAAGGGAATGGTTTGAATGCAGTAGTGCAGAACTTTTTAGAGCGGCAGTCAACAGAGTCCGCATAGCCATGATGATTTCCAACCTTCGATAGAAGATGGAACTTAAAGAAGAAGATTCTTTTAGAGGCATATTTACATACTTGTACTTGGTGTAAAAATTTTCTGTGTACTAACAGGGTGACTCCTTGTGTTTTATAGTCCTCTTATTTTTGTTGTCTTATTTTGTTTATCTTTCAGGAAAACATAAAAAGACGACAAGTACACAGAATTTTTTTCTCCCTTTTCATTATTTTCCATGTAATGTACAAGCAAGTACTCTTTTGTTATATGACATAATGACACACTAAAATCTCCAATGCAACTATCAACTGTATGACCACCCTACATAACTAAATAGTTTAGTCGTAACAAATCGCCTACCGTCACGATTTGACTAAACAGTTTGGGTCGATAAATCGATAGTATGCCGGGGTCTGTAAGGGACACGTAGACATTACATTACTGAGTTATCAGAGAAGAAAAAGGACTCCTAAGAGAAGAATTCAGAAAAAGTTAAATGTAGTCTGAAAGTCCTTGCAGTCACGATCTTAGCATTGACCTTAGAGTTCAAATGACATCTTCCTACATCTTTTCCTGTCCTGCTGTATGGAGTGAAAGCGTGGACTCTAACGCTTGGACAGCCTTTGAGATGTGGATATACAGACGACTACTGAAAATAAGCTGGGTAGACAGAGTTAGAAATGAGGAGGTCCTTAGACGGCTAAACCAACCAAACAACACAACTGGTCAATATAATAAAGAAACGCAAGCTGAAATACTTCGGTCACATTATGAGACACCCTGAAAAATATGATCTTTTATATCTGATCATTCAGGGAAAGATCCAAGGTAATCGTGGTCCAGGTAGAAAAAGAACATCATAACTGGAAAATCTAAGGCAATGTTATGGAAAATCAACTACATCGTTATTTAGAGCTGCTGTCAATAAAGTCACGATAGCGAATATGGTAGTCAACATGAAATCCAACGATCGATAACGGTCATGAAACTAGAAGAAGAAGAAGTAGTCTATAAGTAGAAAAAAAGACATCTACAGACATCCAAAAATGACAACCATTTGAAATGTGACTTTGTAGATGATATTATTTAACATAAACTCTGAAAACATCTTTAGAGAGGCCTTGGAAGGTTCAGAAGATGGAATTGCTGTAAATGGCCAACTTATAAACAATATTAGATATGCAGGTGATACCGTGTTGCTGGCAGATAGTGCGCAGGGGCTCCAAAGGATAATTGATAACGTTGTGGAAGCATGTAACAAGAACGGCTTAAAACTAAATTGCAAGAAAACAAAAATAATGATCATTAGTAAGAACACCAATATAAACGCCCAAAATTACAGTAGGCGATACAGCGTTAGAAAGAGTGAAAAAATATGCTATTTGGGCTGCAATATTAAGGATACTTGGGATAAAAGCTACGAAATAAAAACTCGCATTGAAAAAACCAGATGCTCTTTCAACAGCCTTAGGAAGATTCTCTGCAACTTATCTTTATAAGTTGTAGAGTACCAATATACGCATAAGAATTCTTAGCCTTACAGAAGATGCCATAAAATGATTAGAGGCATTTGAAATGTGGTGCTATCGACACTATTCTCGAGAGGCAAAGAAAATACAAAGAAATTATTAACACCGTAAAAACAGAAAATTGGCTAACTTAGGTCACATCATGCGTAATTATAAATACCGACTTCTACAGTTGATTCTACAAGGCAATATTGAAGGTAAGAGAGACATTGGACGTAGACATATATCCTGGCTGGCCAATCTTAGGAAATGGCCTCATCTAACGTCAACTGATCTATTTCGAGCCGCTGTGAATAGAATAAGATGGGTCACTGTAGTAGCCAACATCTCTAGAAGATAGGCACATTTATTAGAAGCAGAAGATATTCTTATTATTACATCAGCAGCAAAGGTGCTACAGGATAATATTATAAATTAGAATAAATGAAGATTTGGACTTATAGAATGAATAGAGAATATTGACTAACGATTACTTAATATTATATATATATATAATATACTTTATATATATATATATTATATATATATTATATAATGTGTACATATATAAAACTAAGATGAAGGCGAGGAAAATAGAATATAAAGTATTGTTATCTGAACCAAACTTTTTTGTGACTTAAAATTAAGTAACAAACTATTTATATATATATATATATATATATATATATATATATAATTATAACGTAAATGCTTTCTAGATCCTATTTCTTAAGTGGATCAGTCTTTTTTGTTTATCTTATCTTCTTGACAATATCTCTCCATTTTTTCCTGTCTCTAGTTCTTCCTCTCGATTCTCTGACTCCTGCCCTTTGGAGGTCTTCTTCAACTTCTTGCAGCCACTATGATCTCGGTCTTCCCCTTCTTTTTCTTCCTCCTGGATTTCATTCTATCATTGCGTATGTCACTGCCTCATCGCCTGCTCGTCAAATGTGACCTAACCATCTACCTCTGCATTGCTTTATTTTAGTTACGATGTCTTCTTTAAGTTCTTCCTTAATTTCTGCATTTTTTCTGCTTCTATATTTATTTTGCTCTGTTCTGATTAACAAACTATTTACTAATTGAATATAGAGACACCAATTATAATGTATTTTCAATTTCAATTGTGGTTTATCCCAATTAAATATATTAAACAATGTACGGCTTCATTAAAGAATAAAAACTACACAAATTAAAATTTTCCATTATTGCACTTATCAATTTGACTATAACCCAATTAGTAAGAAAAAAAATTCCTCTGCTTTTATTGTTTCAGCGCCGGTTTTGAAATATCATATCTATTTAAAACGTCAATTCTATTCTTTGAATTGCAGTTTTAATAACACACTACTGCATACGTGTTTTGTATAATCTTTAACTATATCACAGGTTTTTGCATTTTGTGGTTAAACGTAGATAGCGGTTGACTAGATTTCTAAGAAGGAAGTCTAATTCAATCATTAGAGGAAGTAGGTGATAATTAGAATTGATATGCGGTAGAAATATTAAAATTAGATTGTTTTATGAAAATATGTTTGTGTAAAGTGACGAAACATATTAAGTATGACTAAAACCAAAAGAATTGGCAGATAAAAATTTTATGTAGTGTATGTAGTACACAAAGAAGCTGTTGTCACTGCTTAAAAAGTGTTGCAGTGGCTCCGAAATGCGAGATCCTTAAATTTAAAAGATTTTCACAACATTAAGGCTTACAATTCTACCTTATTCGTTCTTTATTACAATTGTATGGAATAGTGCAGTACACAACAAGAAACAAGCTTCATAAGTGGCTGCAAACAAATGAACATAGATGATAGACGAACATATGTAAGATCAAACAGAAAAGTAAAAAAATCTAGTAACTAAAGCAAAAAGTATTTCCTGGGAAAGTAAATACGGAGAGTTCAACAAATATATATGGTTAAAAAGATCACGAGAAGCATAAAAAACGGTAAGAAAACTTGAGAACGACATAAATGATTAAAAGAGGGTAAAATAGATTTAATGGAAAAAGATCTTGGATTGATCATTAATCACAATTTCCGTGTTAAACAAAACCACAATTCACGAACACCATTACAACAACATCTAAGATCAGAATAGCCATGATGATTGCCAACCTCCGTCTCGGAAATGGCAAAGTATACAACAACAAATAAAGACGATGAAATAACAGTACAGGAAGTTAAAGATGAAATGTGAAATCAAAAAAATCGAAAAGCACACAGGCTACAATATTACGGGAATTACCAGCATTCTATAAAGGACATGACTTACAACAAGAGTGAACAAAAGTACATATTAAGAAAATTTACAAAAAAGAGACAGAAAGAATTGTTTATATTACAAGCTAAGTATCATAATTCGCTCTTAAGACTCTACAAAAAAAAATAACATTAAAAAGAGATGACAGATGTAGAAGGACAAAATGGGTTTCGTGCAAACAGATCCTGTATTGACAGCATATTTTCTCTAAAGCGGGTTATTAAGAAAAGATTGGCTCACAACCTTTACTCATTTAGTCTTTATAGATCTGACAAAGGCATACGGTAGTGTATCACTTTCAAAGTTCTAAGTAACAATGGAAAAACAAGGAATAAATAAAAAAAATATATAAAAGCAGTACAACAGGTTAGCACCTATACTCTTCAAAATTTAACTGAATAAGGCACTCTCAGTCTGAAAAAGAAAGTGCTGCAATATAAGCATCCCAATTGAAGACTTTCCCGTGTGGAATGCGGACCACTTAAGAAGCATATACGCACAGAATCTCCTACTTGTGATAAAAAGCTGCTGACTGGAGCATCTGATCGCTGTCTTTACCCGATATTCCATCCTAACCTTACCCAAATCCTAGAAACCTATCTCACCCACACTTCGAATGTCGGAGAAGTCCTTTTAAGCGTATTTGAGTGGACGGAGTATATTTTACGCAGGATTCTTCTTCTTCTTCTTTTTATATAGACATGACTCTGTATATTTTTCAATGTGCCTCCAGTAAGTCATTCTATCGTTTTCTACTCTTCTATTTCTTACCCAGTTTTTGATGTTCTCCATCTTGCATCTCTGTAGATTCTGCAGGGTTCTGTATGGCATATATATGCCAAAAACTGTTTAACTTGCGCCTCTACCTACTCTCATACTCCTAAATTTTTTCCTTCACTCGCCAATCTGTTTTACCAGCATAGTGAGTCATTCACCAAAAAATTGACGATATAATCAACACCTCACTTACTGACCAACGGTTTAGGATGGAAGTGGTGGCTCTCTTTGGACCCGAGGCTGTGAAATCAGCCCCTAGGCAGATGAAGCAAGGATTTGGTCAACAGCCTAAGATGGGAAGCACAAGTAGGACAAACATCCCATTAAAGATACATAGTGAATGCGCCCTAGTCAATCAATCATGGCAATCCTCAATACTAAAATAAATTCCGGATAAGTCTTCCGATCGGGTCTCCGGAGAAAACAGTTTTGAGTTCACCAAAAGATGATAATTTGAAGTGGAGAAAGAATATCAAGCTCTGCATATTGAATGTCAAATCCTTATACAAAGCTGAAAAAATGTACAATGCAGTATATGAGATGAAGAGAATGCATATAGGGATCATGGGAATAGAACAAGATGACAAGATTCTGGAGAAATTCAAGTGGAAGATCACAACCTATACTACTCGGGAAAAAGTGATGAATTTCATGAGTATAGAGTCGAAGTAATCGTATCACCCAAGGTTGCCAAATGCGTCACTAACTTTACAACAATATCAGAAAGAATTATATTACTACAAGTATAAGCTAATTCCATCAATATAAACATTACCCAAGTCAATGCTCCCATTGCAGACAAAGAGGAAAAAGAAGCAATTTAGTTTTATTAAGAAGTCAACAGAATCATACAGAAAATTCCATGACAGGTCATTATGGATGATTTTAATGCCAAGCTTTGAGCTGGAGATCAGACAAAGTACATCAAATCTCATAGACTTGGAGTCAGAAACGAGAGGGAAGACCTCCTAGAAAATTTGGACTTATAAACTTCTTCTTCTTCTAGTTCCATGACCGTTATCGATCGTTGGATATCATGTTGGCTACCATATTTCGCTTATCGTGACTTTTATTGACAGCAGCTCTAAATAACGATGTAGTTGTTTCCCATAGCCTTAGATTTTTTCAGCCATGATGTTCTTCTTCTACCAGGACCACGATTACCTTGGATCTTTCCCTGAATGATCAGATGTAAAAGATCATATTTTTCAGGTGTCCTCATAATGTGACCGAAGTGTTCCAGCTTGCGTTTCTTTATTATATTGACCAGTTGTGTTGTTTGGTTCAGCCGTCTAAGGACCTCCTCATTTCTAACTCTGTCGACCCAGCTTATGACTTATAACTAGTTGTTACTAATACACTCTTTTAATTACTACTCGAAGTATTCGAGTACTCGAATTCCCTCGTGTACAGCACGAGGGAATACTGATACATTTTTAATTATTTGTTTTTTGTCACTTATAAGGTAGTCGATTTCGTTTCTTTTTGTACCGTTTGGACTTTCCCAAGTCCATCTTCTGTGCATATTTTTGTAAAAGAAGCTGTTCATGTTGAATAAATTATTCTGGAGTAGGAATCCTAGTAGCGTTTCTCCTCGGTCATTTCTTCCCGTGGAACTGAATTTTCCCAAGGATGTTTCTAGCTGTGCTTCTTTTACATCTATTTTTGCGTTGAAATCGCCACATAAAATTGTGAATTGAGAGTCATTAAGCGCAGTAGATATATCGTCATAAAACATTTCGATTTCTTTGTATGTATGGTCGGTTATTGGAACGTATACTTGGATACTTTTGAGTTGATATCTACTGTTCAGCTTCAGAATAAGATATGCCAGTCTAGATGATATACTTTGTATGTTTATTATCTTGTTTGCGTGGTTTTTATGGACAAAGAAACCGATGCCTCCAACTGATGTAGTTTCAGCGCCAATCTGATAGAATATATTATGCTCTGATTTCAGTGTTTTTAAAGTTTCACATCTCTTTCTAACTTCGCTGATACCTATGACATCCCATTTAATTTTATTCATTTCAGTTTCCATTTTAATTTAATCTAATCTAAGTATAATAGATAATTAGAAAAGTAGTAGAAAATTAGTCATACAAAAATAAGAATAACACAGACTCTTCTTGCAACGAACGACAATAACCAAAATGCCAGTCTGTCTGGAAGGCATATTTAGTCTTTTCTTAACACAGAGTTCAGTTTTGTTTTTAGAATTGGAATTTTCTAGATATGGATATAATTATTCTCAAGTTTATCAAAGATCAAACATGTCAGTATCATAACCTCGTTATTATAAGAACAACAGTGTAGGTAATTGACAGCAGAAAAATGTCGGCGATAAGTCGGTTTCCTTTTTTTCATTCAAGCGTGTATTTATATAACTATGGACTTTGTAATTTGTAACCCACTAAAGTAGCTGCTAATTCATACGATACAAATTATAAGAGTAGCAAAAGAGTGTTCAATTTATTACAATATATAAACATTTTAAAAGTTTTATAGTTTTGTGCAATATATTTATCTACAATAATTGTATGTACTTATATATCACAGATATTATAAATGTATATACAGAAATAAAATTACTACACCTTACTTCAAAATACACTGCTCAATTTTCTACAAAATACGCTTTAAGAGTCGTAACAGTTTTTTAGTAACCAGCTGTACGGTGTAAGCAATGTCAAAATGCATTTGATACAGCCAAAAGATTATTTCTTCACATAATGTTTTGTGTTGTGATGATCCAAATTTAAAAAAGGATCAGTAGCAAATCTTGGCTACTACTGACATTTCACTTCTCACCTTATGGAGTGGAAAAAGTACTGTCTCACGTTTTCCCAGATTGAACAGAGAAACTTATACCGTTTGCCTCAAAAACTTTGAGGCCTTTGATAAAGTTGTTTTGTTTATAGTAATGTAATTATGAAATGGTATTTTAGTATCCTTTGGAAATAACATAACGTTTAATGTTTCTTTTTATTACTGAGGAATAATAAAGTGTAATTTCGCTGTAAATTTTTTATATATCTTATTTTTTTATTCTCTCTCGTCCCCTACGAGGATAAGCAAGGGTGGCGTCCAATAATAAATTATAATTTCGAATTGTCTGATTGTGTTTGGATTTTTGAGATATTATTTAATTTCTATACACTTGACCTTGCCCGCCCTTCCTCTCCGAATTGAGCGATTCTGGTTTGAACTTAATGTGTGTGCGGATGTTTATTACGCATCCACGTTACAATAAAAACGTTAAAACGCCATCTAATAACAACAAGAGAAATCATATTCGCCAAGTAGAAAATCTCATGATTTCTCCTGTTGTCATTACGCTATTTATTTACAAGGATTTAACTATGATATTATTTACAAAAATGGGTACTAGGGAAGAAAGATGAATCTAAAAGATTAGTATGGAAAAATTATAGTGAACGAAGACCAAATATGTCAAAGATGAAAAGATTATTTCGAAGACCGCTAAAGGGCGGAGTGACTGTTGTAGAAAATTGTATCGTTTTTAAACTCAAATAGTAATATAAAAAATACCAAAACATTTTTGGTATTTTTGGTTTGGTTTGGTTTTCACATTTTTTCGATATCCCTCTGGTCATTATAAAATAAGTTGCTACTTAACGATTAACATAATATATTTTACAGGGATGGATCCTTATAAAAGGCAATAGTGGAATGAGAGTAATATTCAGCAAGCTTTTAAAAAATACAAGAAAAAATTATGGGGTTTAAACTGGTAGCCAAATTTTAAACATTTTTGTAAGGGCACGAAACCTACTGCGGGACACATAAAAGGATGAAAAGAAATATATTCCTAAGGAAGAAGAAAAGCGAAACTTATTGATCATGCGTCAGAGATAACGTTAGAGATTTCTAATTTTAGTAATAAAAAGTTTCCCTAAGTGTATGCAACCAATTATACTCTGAAAGTTGGAATAAAGTTTATTATATTTATCTACTTACTGATAATGTTTTACTTATTAGTTAGTATGTATTTTTAATACTTGTTTAAATTGGCTAGAATTTATTTAAAAAATAAACAAAAGTGCTAAAAAAATATTAAATATTTTCAAAATCAGATGAAAATTACCATTTGACCTCAATACTCTTTAATATAGATCTAAAATACTCAAGATAATAAGGTATAAACAGATAAAGTTGAGTAGTATTATTAGCAATGACATGCATTATTACAAGAAGTGAAGAAAAACTAAAGAAAACCGTGGAGTAAGCCGAGGAAATGATTATTGCAGATTATTCAGACAATAATCATCAAACAACTGAAATAAGAGCTAGAATAGAAGTAGCAAGAAATCTTAGATTAGAACTGAGAGTAAGAGCACTGAGATGCTTCATGTTTTCGATACTGCAATATGGACTTGAAAGCTGGACATTGAAGCAAGAACACATAAATAAGTTACAGTCCTTTGAAATGTGGTGTTACAGGAGGATGCTTAGAATAGCATGGACACAGAAGAAAATTAACACGGAAGTATTGCGAGAAATAAGCAAGGAATGCGAAATAATAAACACAATAAATATTAGAAAGTTACAATATTTATGACACGTAATGAGGGGACAGCGATATGAACTGCTAAGGCTGATAATACAGGAAAAGATAAGAGGAGGAAGGAGTATAGGAAGAAGGAGAGCGTCATGGTTGAAGAATTTAAGGGACTGAATTAAATGCAGTTCTATAGAACTCTTTAGAGCAGCAGTAGATAAAGTAAATATAGTGATGATGGTATCCAACCTCCCATTGGGAGGTTTAATGATATTTCTTATCATGACATATAGATGGAAAACCTTAATAATTAATGCAAACATGATCAAGCTAGCTGCAACAGAAAAGACAGTGGAAAGGACAATGTTAGACATACGACTGTCAGATAAAAAGAGAATAATATAAATAAATATCGTTGGCATAATGGCTGGAGTCCTACAGGGATCGTTTTTGGGTCCTACGCCATGGAACCTAGCATTTAAAGGAGTCATGAACTTTGAATACGAAGAAGATATAAGCCCCTTCACATTTGCGGATAATTTCGCTGTACTGGTAGTATCGCGGGACGAGCCGGATTTCCGATTTGGTGTAAGACATACGAGCAACGTCCGGACTGAAAGACCGAAGCCATAATTCTAAAGGGTTAACGGAAAAACAAGGAATAGAACTCCAATATGCAGGGGCACAGCTAGCACCAAAGACATGCATTAAGTATCTGGGGGGCGAGGAGGTCCCTATACGGTATTGTGCAGTCAATCATCCTTTACCCGACACCAATCTGGAGTGGAGCGATAGAGTTACCGACCTATAAGGGGTTCATGATACGAGTGGATAGAGCGATTTTTTTGTGAGTAGCATGCGCACACAAGACTGTATCTGCAGCGGCCTTATAGACTATCATGTGTTGCGTTTCTCTGCATGTATAAACGGTAGAAAGGCGACATCTCTATGAGAGAAAAGAGCATTTAACAACAGCAATAAAAACGATGATAGGGAAAGAACAATGGAAAGATGATGAGATGAGTGAAACAACATGAAAGATGTTGCCCAGTGGACTAAGATGCTGATCCCGAGCCTACGAGACTGGGTAGACTGTGGTCACAGGCTACTGGATTACTTCTTGGCGCAAGTGTGCACATGATACGGGTGTCTTAAAGCGTATCTTCATAGGTTCAGAAAGACAAATACAGACAAATGCATATACTGCAAATACAGTACTCTGTATATCCAAGGCTACAGCGACAACACCGCTCTTACTTAATTTTAAATCTTTATTTAATAAGGAATTTGTAAAAAGATCTATTTATATCAAAAGTTTGGAAAATAATATTAGTTTAATTCTCATGTATTTATGGGTTTTATTTGTAACTGATTGTTTAATATCTATATTTCGTATGCAAATTATTAATAGCATAATTATTATAAAATAACTGATAATTCACAACGAAATGGCATAAACCAGTAATGAAACCTCAACCAATTTATGGTTGGACAATTTGAAAGACAGGCGCGTTTATTTTATTTATATAAGATGACTTATTTGGACAAACTCGTAGCAGATATTAAAACTGACAGAACTTTACTAAATATAACAAGACACAAATTGTGGAAAATTTTGCATAAATTATTTGGGAGAAGCACGACAAAAATCTTTTATTTGTAGGGAAATATTCTCATTCAACAAATTATTTATTGGAGCAGACGATTTTAAAGAAAAATTCCTAAGCTGAGAAGAGGAGACAGTAATATTTTTTATTTGGATGAAGCAGGGATTCGTGAAGAACATATTGAGGGAAATAATTGGTAAGAAAACAGGTTACAAATGCTCGTCAGCCGTTTACTAAAGGTAGAATAAACAACAATTTGCAAAGAAGAAGAATTGTATTGCAAGAATTACAGAGGAATTGTAGGAGGACGCTTCTTAAACAAATAACAACCAATGCTTAATATCATACGATTTCTACCTGGCGAAATCGAATTTAAATTTTAACCACTGTGCATTCTAAAACTTGCAAAGCAAACAGCTCGGCAAAATTACTCGGCAAGGGAATCTGAAAATTGCATTGCATGACGGTATTAGATTTTTGTTTTGATACAGGGCAGTGGCAAGCCGCTTATAGGTAAACAAAATTTATTCCGTCGTAGACAATAGTTACCAAAATAATTATATACGGACGTAACTACGCCATCTAATAACAAAAAGAGAAATCATACGATTTCTGCCTGGCGAAATGGAATTCAAATCTTGACCACTGTGCTTTCTAAAACTTGCAAAGCAAACAGCTTAATAAAGTACACGGCAAGGGAATCTAAAAATGGCTATACTGCTCTGAGGAGACCTCATCAATCAGCCCTGAGTTGTGCATTGTTGAACATAGGCCTCCTCTAGATTTTTCCATCTGCTTCTGTTCTGCGCCTCTGCTATCCAATTGGTCACGATTCTTTTGAGGTCGTCGGTCCATCGCGTTGGGGGTCTTCCTCGACTTCGCTTGTCAACCCGTGGTCTCCACTCAAGCAATTTTTTTGTTCAACTGTCGTCTTTCATTCTTGCAACATGCCCTGCCCATCTCCATTTTGCCTTGTAATATGTTTGATAATGTCTTCCACTCCGGTTCGTCTACGAACTTCCTCGTTTCTCATTCTATTTCTTAAACTTATTCCAAGCATTGATCTCTCCATCTTTCGTTGTGTCCTTCTCAATTTTTCGGCTGATATTTTTGTGAGAGTTAAGGTTTCTGCTCCGTATGTGAGGACTGACCCAGACTTATTCTTCTGAGTAGCTCGCATGTTTGGTTATCTCGCGTTAACCTTATTTCGTAACCGAAATACACATATTTTTTTACAAGTTCTATGGGCGACTTTTCGATTTCTATTAGCTCATTGGGGACGAGATTGGTCATCATTTTTGTTTTTCCATAGTTTATTTTTAAACCGACTTTCTGGGTTATTTGCTGTAGTTGTTGTAGCATAACTCTGGCTTCTCCTAAGTTGTCTATTATGAGAACAATATCATCGGTATATCTAAGATGATTGAATATTCATAACTGTTATAAATAGTTTTAGTAGTCATGCAATGGAGGTTAACGGTTGTTGTCGCATTTTCGTATATATTTCGAATAATATTTGCATACCTGTGATCTATTCTGCATTCTGATAGTGCTTTTAAGATAGCAACTGTTTCGACTGTGTCAAATGCTTTGTGGAAATCGACAAAGATAAGAGCAAGGGGTCTGTTATATTCGACAGACTTCTCAACTAGAGTTTTAAGGCATTGCAAATGGTCGTTTGTTCCGTGTCCCACTCGAAATCCTGCCTGTTCTTCTGATTGATAGAAATCGAGTTTTACTTCTAATCTGTTTGTCAGTATTCGAGTAAAGAGCTTGTATAGGTGGTTAAGCAAACTAATTGGCCTAGTTTTCGAGATCTGATTTATCCCCTTTTTTGTGGAGGAGGATTGTAACCGAATTCTTCCATTTACTTGGAATGTTTTCACTATGTAGACATAGATTAAAAAGTGTTTGGATTTGGGACATCAAAAGTGGACCTCCTAGTTTAATTGTCTCAATGACTACACCATCTTCCCCCGGAGCTCTATTATTTTTCATATTTTTGAGGGCATGTTGAATTTCCTCTCGTGGTATATCTGGTATATCCTCCGATCCTACATTATGTACCTTTTGTATTGGTTGTTCGATGAGTTCTGGAATAACTTGACTTTTATATAATGTTTCATAGAAACTTTCCACTATATGTAATATGCTTGGTCTATCTGATATAATATTTCCATTTTTGTCTTTAAGTTGGAAGATTTCATTTTTGCCATTTTCCATTTTTCTCCTCAATGCTTTCATGCTTTTGTTGTCTTCTATAGTTTTTATAATTTTCTCGTTGTTGTATTTTTTAATATCCCGTCTGATGGCTTTAGAGATTTCTTCTCTGAGGAGACCTAAAGAAGTCGAAATATGTATAAGCGGCTTGCCGCTGCCCTGTATCGAAACAAAAATCTAATACCGTCATTATGTTTTAAAATATGAATAGATGTTGGGATGTTTAGCCATTAACGATGTACATATTACTTCTGGAAAGTGTTTTTTTAACATTCTTAAGATTTTCTGCCGTTGTATGTTGGTCTACTATAATAACATGGAGATGGCTCAATTTTGGGACACCACTGATTTTGGAGTTCTCCTTATTATCTATAACAATTCGTCCATTTCTTTTTTTATATCTAACAGTTTTTCATTCTTGCCCACTATTATTTTGTAACCGAATTTGAATTCTCAATATTTATCAAAGAATGAGATAAGAATAGGAATTAAGGCATGGAAAAAAGAACACTAACCAATAATTTAATAATAAATTGTCTTAAAGCGTTTTTATTAGATTTTTATATTTCGAATTCAGCTTTAAATAAGTATTTGTTTTGTAATTTGAAATACATGTATTGAGCTTTGTGTTTGGTCGTTGGTGTTATAGAGCACTTTTTGTTTGACCTAAGAAAATTATTAAACAATTTCTAAGCTTTGTTAGTAAATTTTTAAGTCTGCCATTTAAAAAGATCTTAGTCTTTTTTTGGTGTAACATTTTTGCTGGAATATTTTTGTTCATTGTATATTTATTATTTTCTAAATATTTACAAAACATTTTAATACATTTTTATGATATTATTTTGTTTTTATTAGCTTGAATAATAATTAAAATGAATCATTGAATTCTGATAGCTTGAATAATAAACAGGAACATTGAATTCAAAGAAATATTGTTGGAAAACTTTGCATGCCAGGGACTCACACATGGAAAATAATTTCATTTAACAACATGCAAAATAATTTCATTTAACAACAATAATAAATAGGTATGTAAATTTACTCTCTTTATTTGGTTCGTTATAGTCAATTCACAGTAGGACACTATCAGATTTCATGCGTAAAAAAGACAATAAAAATAAAAGAGTCAATTAGTCCTATGTGCTTCCTGTTGACACGAAATGGTTTAAAAAGTGAAATAGAGTAGGTGTATGTAGTATCTCCCGCTGTAACGGGTATTCTCTTGCTATAACAAGTCATCTCGGTCAGACATTATGAATAAATAATTTGATTATGTAAGTAAATTAATAGTATGTGGGCCAGCGTAATATTATCATTAGGGTTGACTACTGTATACGATTCATAATTTTTTTACCAATATTTTAAAATGTACGCGTATATATATATATATATATATATATATATATATATATATATATATATATATATATATTTATTGCTATGATGTTTTGTTTGTGTATGAGCTATGAGTAATTTTGAATAATATATATAATATAGAAGTATAGGGTTTTTATCGCGGTTCTCAAAGAATTAGTTTGTAAGTACTTTTTTAAATTATCTTTATTATAACTATTATGAAACAGACATATATATCTAGTATAAACAATATAAATTTAAAACAACCTATCTAAATTTGAAATTCTTACAATTATTAAATTATATTAACAAAATTTGGTACCTTTCTATCACTGAAGGCCTAAATGAAACTTCAAAATAAAGTTATAATCACCACTTAATATCTTCTTAATCAGCCTCGGTTATCCTTGTATTTGTGAAATTGCTCTTTTCAAATATACCAAAATGTTTTAATTATCAGCTCCCAACAATTTTAAATATTTTTCTTCTTAATAATCTCCAATCACCATATAGATATTATAATTTAAAATTCTTCTAATCTCCATATAATATACTTTCAAATATACTGTATACTATCTGCTTGTACTATTGACTGCTTAATTAACTGTCGAACTGTCTCCTGTTTAACTTCTTAATGAATTAACTCCATACTGTCACTGTATTACTGTACTTAATAAATTATAACTATCACTGTATTGAACTAACTGTCTTAATTTACTCTCATACTCTCCAACTGTATCTGACTTAATTAATTATAACCGTCTTGAACTAACTTTTTTGATAAATCTAATACTGTCACTAACTTAATGAATATAACTTAATGCCTGCCTGCTCCAAATTACGTTGTATTTATATCCTTTTATCGTTCCAGAATTTTCGGAAAATAAATCATGTTGTAATTTGTTAAATTCCTAGACATATGAATATTCTGGAATAGTCCACCAAGTAAATAGGCCAACTTTCTTATATTGAGATGTTTTTGTCCAGAAAATTCTTTGCTCTTCTATGGATAATTTATTGGACATTTAGGCTTTCAGATCAGACTTCACTCTTATATATAAACTAAACATCTTAAACTAATATATTATCACTATTTTACATCCGTGATTATATTTAAATTAAACATCCCAAACTAATAAATAACCCCATTTTACATCTGCAACCATCCAAATGTCAAATAACACAGTGTATATTTGGTTGCCTATGCACATGGCTCACTTAAATATATTTATAATTATTTAAAAAAAACTTTTTATACTTATTATATGCTAAATTCTTACATATACCCTCATATAATTATTTTTTTATAATATTCGCTAGTATAACTTATAAATTATTTAAGTTTATCAATCAAAAATCACAACATTATTATATCAATATCTTCCATATCTATTATTATCTCATCTTATATATACTATATATATATATATATATAGTATATATATATATATGTATATATATATATATGTATATATATGTATATATATATATATATACATATATATATATATATATATATATATATATATATATATATATAACTATATATATACATATATATATATATATATATATATATATATATATATATATATATATATATATACGTATATGTACGTGTACTTATACGTACGTATACCTGTACGTATACCTGTACTTGAGAAAAGACTTCATTTCCTTGCTGATTATGTTGCCTAGGGCTCTTTCTTTTCATATCCATGTGGTTGTGAGGTGCAAAAGTGAAAATTATAACCTCGTTACATATGACACCCGGATGTTGACAGAAATATGTCATCAAAAAAGAAGATTAATTCTTCTTTTCTATTTGCAGTTTTTGTAGGTTGTAAATTTTAGACTTTTTGTTGTGTTTGTATTTAAAAAACTACCCTGTTGTGTTGTAATGTTTTTTATTCAAAATTTTTAAATGTATTTTTTAATATTTTTAACATGTTTGTGACAGTGTTCTTTACCACTAGGACCAACTGAACATTTTCAATGTAGGTTTTTAAATGTTGATTTCCACCACTGTACTATAATAGGTTTTCCATTTAGGTGCTGATGAAGGTGAAAACATATCACCGAAAATTTCACATTTAGAATAAAGTTCTACACCAAACTGGCTTATACCATCTCTAGCTGATCCTTGTTTTGACGCTTTCCCGAAAGTTACCCTCCAAAGAATTGTATTCTTAGCGTCGTTATACACACTCTTATATACGTATATGTTTACAATTCTAAAAAATTCTAAAAACCAAGAATCATCCGAGAAGCCATAGAAATTTAAAAAATCCAAACTGTCTTAATAAAAAAAACGGCAGTTATAGAGTCTTATAGGATACATATCAGATTTAATCTTCTACATATTTCGTATTGCATATAGGAGAGAAAACCACATAATTAAATCGTTTTCGTTCATGGCTCTAGCCCTTTAAATGCATGAAGTATTTCGAGGGTAGATACTGCTTCATTTATAGTTTAATTTTTCATTTTTCATTTGTGTATATACTTTTTGTTTTCTATTCTTTAGGCAGAATCGACATGTGTTTCCGGGCTCCAGCTACGATTAACCCAATAGATTCTACATGTTACACTTTCGAAAAAATATATTGTTACTTTAGCATGTTTTATATATATATATATATATATATATATATATATACATATATATATATAATATATATATATATATATATATATTATAAACATCCTGCGAAAGAATAAATTCGTTGCTACATTTTTATACCTCTTTTTACGGACTTTATATAAGATATGGCTTCTAGGCCGATCTTCTTTGAACTTAGCTATGGATCGATGGAATTCTCAGTCCTCGCCTTTATAAAAGTTTGCTTGAATCAAAAAAACGTTTCCATTTATGTAGTATGTTTTTATGTATTACCATTTCTTTCTGAATTATTATAGTAGGACTTAGATAGAAGGAATAAACAGCGATCTCTCGAAATAGCGATCTCTCAAAATTTTTATGAGAGAATTCGAAAGTGATTCGTTTTGTGACCAGTAGTGTGAGATAGATGGTACTTTATTGTAATATATAACCATAGTACAACTAATCACTGTCATAATTTAGTACATTCCTATTTTTTCGTGTTTAATTTTATATTTTTGCTTTGTACGGAAAGTAATACGCGCAAATAAACTGAAAATAATTTTAGAAAAATATCAACAACACGAGAACCTGTATCAATATTTAGTATTGTTATCCCATTTCTCTGGTTAGGAATTTCTTTTTTCGGACAAAAGTTTGAATTTGGTATATTCCATTGTGCAGTCAAGTCATTCCTTTCAATATCATCTTCAGATATTCCATTGTGCAGTCAATTCATTCCTTTCAGACTCATCTTCAGATATTTCCGTGTTATCAGAACTGTCTTCGTCGGAAGCAGTGTTTACATACAGGTGAGGTTCTTCGTCGGATTCATGTCCAGAAATATTTGAGAGGTTTTCAATTTATTCTTAGATTTTTTTTTGTTTTCTTCTTTGTTTTTAAAAAACGTCTACGTACGTGTCATATTGCAACCAAACAATACGAATGGGATAAATACGACCCGGTATAAACTACTATTGGGATACTTGGGTCCTATTTAAAAATTATGGTAAAATTGACGAAAACAATATCAAAAATAAACAATATATACCTCTAACCTGTGTTATTCAGCAATTTTATATAATCGGTTAAAAGAAAATCAGAGCAGCCAGAGTTGTTCATATACAAGTTTAGTTACCATCAATTTATAGGTTACAGACATGATATGTAGGTTGCATACTACTAGGTAATGAGCATCGAGCAAAAAGACAATAGAGGGAATGTAAAGGTATTGGGGGCAAACATATTGTTAGACAGGAAGTGCGATTTTTTAGAGGCCACATTAAACAAGTAAAGAGAGTCTCTCTCCTTGTTTGACATCAAATTTAGTTGGGTTATGTTATTGTTTGTCCCAAATGTCACATGAAATCTTATTTATATTGAAGTTTTTTAACAATTGTGTCGCATTTTAGACTCTTATCATTAATAATTAATTAAAACTTTCTCGTCTAAGACACATTCTGAAAATTATTATATAGCTACTGGTGATAAATGTCAGAAAATTTAAATTTCGCGCATTCGCATTTCCGGATATGTCCGCCATCAGAGGCCACTTTTTTGGTCTGCTTTTCATAAGGATTAGATTCCCTCTTTTGTCTTATTGCTCGATGGTAATGAGTAAGGAATGTCTAAAAATACGGATGAGTTCAAATAACATGGCCTTTGGGGACAAACAGATGCCAACAGATTTCTTGAAATTTGAGCATATATTTCCCCACAGTATGAAAGGGTTAACTCTTTCGAGGTTAACGTCTTCGAGACATAGTTTATAACAAATTAGTAAAAATACTCCACTATCTAAAACAACCCAAACTATGTTAATATCAAATGAAAATATACGACTTTAATATTCAACTTTTTGCTGAGGATAGTGAAAAAAAGAATAAAGCTGATGGCCAACAAAATTTATTTTATTTTGTTTAAAATGGACAGTAAAGTCGGAGTATTCATCATCAAGTAGCGCTACAACCCTGGGTGGGTCTTGGCTGACTGTACAAACTTTTTTCAAATTTGTTCGGTCTTCCATCAACTTAATGGAATGTTCATTTTACGGAGATCTGCTTGGATGTTATCTCTCCATCGCATTCTGGGACGTCCGAGTGGTATTTTGCCTGTGGGAATCTCCTCCCATACCAGTTTTACAAGTCTCTCGTTGTGCAGTCTGTGCACGTGGCCTGCCCATCTTAGTCGCTGTGATTTAATTTCTTCGAAAATATCGGCGTCATTGTAGAGTGCTTTTAATTCGATATTGGTTCTGATCTTATACTGGTTTCTGGTGATGTCATGGTGAGGTCCGAAAGTATTTTTCATTCAAAGCGTCTGAGCTTTTCTTCGTTTGCTTTGGTCATGATCCATGTTTCGCATCCGTATGTTATTACAGGTCTGACGATGGATTTATAGATTTTGATTTTTGAACTTCTTGTAAGATCTTTTAATTTTATGAGCTTATTCAGTGCGAATACACAGCAGTTTGCAAATTGGATTGTGTCTTTTATTTCTTCACTTACATCGTTGTCAGCTGTGATTACGGCCCTCAGATACTTAAAACGTTGTACTCTTTCGAATTTGAAGATGTTGACCGTCACATTTTGTCCTATTTTATCTCTTCGTGTCGTTCTATTTATACGCATATATTTCGTCTTCTCTTCATTAATCTTCAGCCCTACTTCACTTGTTGCTCCATCCACCTTGTTGAATATGTCTTTCGTGGATAGGATGGAGTCTCCAACGACATCTATGTCATCTGCATATGCAAGTAACAGCTTGGGACCTCGAACCGATAGCATTTCTGTTTTTATTTAGGCCGACCTCATAGCTTTCTCTAATACAAGGTTAAAAAGTAGTGGAGATAACGCATTCACCCTATTTGAGTCCACTGTTGATTTCAAAGCTGCTGGACAGTTTATTATTTACACGTACTTTATATATTCCACAGTCTTTACAGACTTTGGTCAACCGAATGGGTTTCTTTGGTATTGGAAACTCCGCCATAGCATTTCTTACTTGGCTTCTTCCTACGCTATCATATGCCTGTCGAAAGTCTATAAAAATATTGTGTATGGGTCTGTGATACTTTCATCCCTTTTCTGGAAGTTGTATCAGTGTGAATAGTTGATTTATTGTTGATCTCTTTGATAACAGATAAGCCTAAACTTGGCTTGATATTCGCCTAGGACATTTTCAGCATAAGGGATTAGTCTACTAGGAATGATGTTTGAGAGGGTTTATATGCCGTGTTTAGCAGTGAGATTCCTCTATAATTCGCGCATTTTGTTTTGTTTCCTTTTTTTGTGGATGGGCACTACTATGTTTTCCTTCCATCGTCTTGGTATCCTTTCTTCTAACCATATGTGCGTTATTAGCTGGTGGATTTGGCGATGTAGTGCGTCTCCCCCATATTTCAGAAGTTCTGCTGGTATCTCGTCCGTACCCGGCGCTTTGTGATTTTTCAGCTTCAGACCTTTAAGGTCTTTTGAGTTTCTTAAAAAGAGGGATTTTTGACGGGCATGTCCGCTGTGATAAAGATTTCTTCTTTGTGCTGTTCTTCCTGTATGAAATTTGGAAGGTCCCTACAATACTTTTTCCATTCTTCAGTTACTTCTTTACCGTCGATTATTACACGGCCTTGATTGTCTCTCGGTGTATGGATGGAATTGGTTCTATGTCTTCTTTTCTCAGAGGAAATTGCTTTATAGAATTCTCTGAAGCCTGGTTTGGGCCGGTCTCTCTCCATAGCTTCATATTTTACTCTACTCTACTCTACTCTATTCTACTCTACTCTACTCCTTCCAAAGATCTTGTCCGCTGTCTTGGTTATTACTTCGGCAGTCGTTTCCCATAGCTGTTCTATATCATTGTATTCTCTTTCAGAGTTTAAGGTTTGTTCAAGTTGTTCTCTATAGTTTTCTTGCTTTTCAGTATTGTGCATTTTGCACCAAAGTCGGGGTATTATTATTCTTTTAATTATAGTAAATTTTTAAAAACTCCGACTATGTCTGGCGTACATTATTACTTTGATCTTTATCAATTGTTAAGTACTGTATAATACCAAGTATAATACCAAGAATGGTAATATTCAATTGTCGGCAAACGAAGTAAATATAACAATTCTCCTTGTAATATATGTGACCAGAATTATTATATTTATGAATTATAATCACCCAGTCTCATTTCATTGTCTAAAACTTGCCGTTTTCGGATTTTTCAGATTTTCTATCTGGCCCAAGGACTATAACCAGAGGGGGACAGTATAAATATCTCTTTTCACCGGCAAATCTAGTCATTACACATAAAAATTTGTTGGTGGCTACGAAAACAAAATGAAACTCCAATCTGCACTTTGTCTTGTGATCTTCATCGTCCTTGGTAAGTCAAATTCTGTGAACTCAATCATTCTGTTAAGCTTGTTTCATTATCTAATTATGCTATTAAAGTCAGAATGGATTATTGTCGTAGATTTAAATAACTTGCAATTTTAAGAACTATATTTAAGCTGGATTTGTCACATGATTTTTATGTTTATTTATCTATTTATTTATTACAACTGCTTATAGGTTTTTAGTCACTACAAACAAAGCAAAAATTCCTAATCCGTGAACCAACTTTTCAATTGTTTCCAATTTTTCGTTTCTAAAATGCATAATTCCAACGTTTTTATGAAAAAAATGCCATAATTAAAATCATCAAGTTCCATTTTGCGCTAACGCCTTCACCTCGTTCCTCTTTCACTTTCCTTGACCTTAAATCTGTCCTACTCCAAGTTTGAGCTGGGCGTTCTTTTTTTTTTCCTTAGGGATTCCACTCTAGCCCACATATTACTAAAACTATTTTTTTTAATTTCATCTTTACTTAGGAAATATAGGGAAATATTTAACGACAAAAAATACTAAAATATTAATTTTTGCATTAGTCATGTCAAATAATGTCATGTTCTATTAAAAGGACAGCAGTAAGAAGCAGTGTATATTAGAAAGTAAAACTTTATACAATAATAATTACAAAGTATGAAAATCCTTAAAATATTGTTTAGGGTGTAAGGGTATTTTTCGCACAAAAATTGAACATTTTTCTTGCAAAGTCCGCAACGAGATTGGTTTTCTTGATAAACAATTAAATGGTTCATACCATCATATCTTGAATGTAAGACCGTGTTGGGATTCCGTCATGTTGCGCCGCGTTTGGTATCTTTTTTGTTTTCCAGAAGGTTGCAAGCTATTTACTATTACTATCGGTTTACAGCGTTCTCCAACGCCTTCCGACTTCTAACCGCCATTCTTCTCTATTTAACCATAGGCCTGAAGGGATTTCTCTTTCCTCTAGTTCTTTTTTAATTTCCTCTCTCCAGCTTCTTCTCGGCCTTCCTCTTTTCCTTCTCCCTTGTGGTGTCCACGTCAAAATCTGTTTCAGAATCCTCTCATCTGGAATTTTCTGTACATGGCCGTACCATATTAACTGTTTTGTTTTTATGTCATCAACTATTGTATGCTTGACTCCCATCATTTCTCGTATTATTATTTCTCTGATCTCTTCGTGATTTGCCTGCTGCTCTTTTCCAGAAGTCCATTTCTGTTGTTACTAACAGTTTCTCTGTTCTTTGTTTTATTGGCCAAACTTCACTGCCATCTGTGATTACACTTTAAAGTATGGTGTTGTATATGAGTTGTTTGTTCGCTTTAGATATTGTTTGGTGCCACATAATGAGTGTTCCATCTTGAGTTATCTTCATACCCAGGTACTTTTATTAATCACAGTGTCTAATTTCTACCGCATCGTCTGATATAATGGACTGCTTTGTCCCACCAATAAACATGGCTTCAGTTTTTTAATGTTGACTTCGAGACCCCATTTGTTATATTCTTCTATTAGCTTCCGAGTCATGTAACTCAAGTTGTCATGATCCTGAGCAATCAGTATTCATATGCTTTTTGTAAGTCTACGTACACCAGGTGAACTTCTTTATTGACGGCTGTTTTTTTTTCTCAATAACTTGCGTAATAGAGTACAAGTGGTCTACTGTGGATCGCCGAGCTCTAAAACCAGCTTGCTCCTCCTCCTTCGTAATCTATATAGTCATTTTCTATTTTGTTCTTAATAAGTTTCCCATACATCCTAATTATTGTGCTGTTTACCGCAATTCCTCTGTAATTTTCACACTGATCCTTGCTGCCCTTTTTGTGGATAGTTGACATGATAGATAATTTTCATTCTTTTGGTAATTCGGCCACATTCAAGCAGTCTTGAAAGAGTTTTCTGAACTTCCTGGAGTTTGTCTGTACCGGCTTTCACTAATTCTGCAGGGATGTCACCAGGACCAGGGGATTTTCCATTTTTCAGGAATTTGGTTATTCCTTCCATCTCTGATTTACTTTGGTGATCAATTTATACGTATACCTACCGTGTTGCCTTCCATGTTAGTAAATTCTGGTCTTTGTTCTGTTAGTAATTTTTTGAAATATTCTTCCCATTTTTCTGTTGTTATTGGTGATATAACGTCTTTTTTCTTACTATTTCTCATACTTTTAATTAATCTCCAAGCCTCCTGTGTAGGCGTTGATCTTTTGACAAGTGCTTCTTCTGCTGCTAAATAAATCGACCTTTTGATGTTTTCGTAGTGTTCTTCGGTATTTTGGTGTAATCGTTTTTTATATAGTAGCTTTACTCTCTTATGGTTTAAAGTGTCTAGGTTGTACCATACTTGTTTTAACTGATTTGACTCGATGTGTACTTTTTCTTTTTCGTATCTGTTTGGGAGTACCGTTTTAACTTTTAGCAGATGATGATCGGTGCCACATGATGGCCCTCTGGCTACTCGCACATCTTGTATTTTAATTGTAGTTCTCTGTCTTACAATGCTATAATCTATTATAGATTTCAGATTTCTGGTCTGTTGTATCCACGTGTATTTGTGTATATTGCGGTGTGGATAAAATCCATTTATAATTTAATTCCTTTATCCTTAATTATAATAAAGGAATCTTTGTTTATTCCTTCTAAATTGATCTTAACATATTTGGTTTTCATAAATAAAACAAAAGTATCCATTCTACAATTATTACAGATTTTATGGTAGATAAGACGTCGTAACATGACTCTTGCTCTTGTAAATGTCTAATATATTTTTTAATGTATTGTCTTATTGATTAAATAATGCTTATAACTACATACGTTAAATATTTGTTATTTTGGTAGTGATCCTTAGCGTGGTGTACGGTGCTCCGTCCAAGGGATCAACCAAGGCATCTCTACAGAAGAAACCATGTCTAAAGGACTGTAGTGGTGTTGACTACAAGCCAGTATGCGGTGGAGACGGAACCGGAAAGGGAGACAAGAGCTTCGGCAGCGAATGTGTGTTGGGTAACTTCAACTGCGAACATTCAACTAGTAAGTATTTTATATATTATACAGGGTTGAGGATTTAAAAATTTGGCACCGTTATTTCGTAAATAATATAAAAAATTTAAAATATTGTTGAGCTTTCATTAGTATAATTTATTTACTTTCCTTCTCTTATTCTAACTCACTAAAACACAATAATTTACATCAATTTATTAAACCACTTATACAACAATTTATTTTCGACTAATAATTACATAATTTATTTATAATACGAACGTTACATTTAAAACTCGGCGCGCTATTATCTTCTGGCTCACTGTTTTCTACAAAAAGGTTTCTATTTATATAACATGCTGTTATTCGAGAGTTCCGGCGATTCCCTTTGACTAGACTAGAAGGTCAATCGGACGGGTCTTCATTCGACCTGCTTCTGGAACCTTCGAATCGTAGTGGACTGACCGTTTCAGGTAGATATTACCTGGAATTTCTGCCAGCTGATAAAATGTAATAATATAATGCAATTTTGACTTCAAAAGGTAGCTTTTCAGTCAATACTTTTAGTTCTTAAGAATCATCTTTGTTGTTTAACATAAACTCTGATCAAATCTTTCAAGGAGCAGTAGAAATGCGACAACGAATATTTTACTGTGCAAGTAGAAGTATGAAGGTCAATTGGTCTTATCATTATTCCAATAAAAAGGGTCTACTAGTATGGCATCTAAACTAATATTATTTCAGTTAAAATCTACAAATAAATACAATGACGTCTATGAAGCCAAATGTGTTCATCAGACATTTGGGTAAGCTTTCCGTGAAATGTAAACACCAAAGAGGCGTGCCGGGTTTCTTTGATATAACACATTTTCTTACTTTATTAGGTATTACAACTGTAATAAAAAGAAATATACTATTTTTAATATAAATGAAAAGAAATTGGCAGAACAATTGTTCACAAACCAGAAAAAGGATCTAATATTTCACTTTAATAGTTTTAAATATTTGTTTGCTTTGAGTTTATGTAGTCTTAAAAGTTCCGAAAGTAACGGGTATAACATACTGGCTATTGATAGTTAAAGTACCGAGTCGTTACAGATATTAAAAAGTAACGAAAACTTATATACAGTTTCATATATCGCCGACTGATGTGAATCTGATCGTTGATGATAGTTTTAGAAGATTAAGAGAATAAGTGAATAAGTAAGCTTTTTTTGTTTTTTTAATATTAATTGAATATTCGACTAAAAAATTTACACTATTTGATCACTTAAGTATTGTTACATTTCGTTTAAATCACATAATTCAAAAACCAACTTGTTTACAATGAAATAATTGAAATGAAAAAATAAACTCCATGATAGTAATTATATACTTCAAAATCTGAATTACAACTGTTTTATAAACTATAAACTTTATATTTATATCATGACTTCATATTTAAATCTAAGGTTTATATCTGTCGTAACAGTATTTTAAAAATGGGGAGAATTTACTATTGTACAATTCAGTACATTGGACCATTTAAATCGACACCTTAAAGCGAATTTAAAACAGTTTTATATTCGTGGAATGTACGCCTTCCTGTAGTTGTCTCGAAGATACGCTCTGAGTACATGTTAAATAGCACTGGAGGCAGAATGCATCCTTGTCTCACTCCTCTATCTATGAAGATTGTCTCTGTCAACTGTCATCCACTTTAATGTTGGCATTATAATGTAACATTTCAGTGAACTGAACATTCATCGTTGAACAAAATATTTTTAAAAACTGCCTGCCTGCATTAGTCCTCTTTAAAATATTTCATAAAAACTTCCCCGTTTCTCAGCATTTCTTTTTCTTAGTTGTTGTCTACAGCAATGAATTTATTACAGCAATATTGTTTGTACAGGTACAATTAGAAAATACGGTCTCAATATTTTAAACGTTTTAAAATCTTTTGAATTGTTGAATGAATAAGTTGCTAAAAAAAGAACTGACATTGCGCGAGCACAATTGCCCGAATAAAACATCATTTTTATTGCTGAATTCTTCTCAACTGAGTAAATTTTATCAACTTTATTGTTTTATAAACAATAAATAATACAATAAAAATATTGACTCATCAAACATTGCTAATATCTAACTTCATTGGAACCAAATGCAACCCTTATACGTGTGGCCTAACTTTGATAACAATATTCTGGGAAATATAATATATATCTGCAAAATACACATTCTGTAGTGCGTGTGGCCTATATTTTACAACAATACTCTTGCAAATGTATTATATTTTTGCAAAATTTTGGAATGTGTTTAATTCGTAGAAAAATTTTAACATTTGTATTTAAATGACAGATTTCGGTCCTCTGCAAATAGTTTTTCCCGACTTTTGATGAAATAACATTTTATAAGGGGCGTCATATTATACTGTTCTGTATACGGTGAATTACAACAATTTATGGGTGAACGTATTTTAATATTATATTTTTTTTATTTTCTAGCTCTGAAAGTGGTCAAACAAGGGGAATGTCCAGGAGGTGGCAGCATCCGTCTTCAATAAATAAATAAATATAATAATAATTATAAGACAAATTCTATATAATGAATTTATTTGAACTATTTGATCAATAAAAACCTAATAAAGGATTTTGTTAACTTTATTACTAAACCTTACCGAAAATAGCCATTGCAGTAAAATCTGACTTCCCAATCCGATATTAGAGTACATTCAACCAACTTACACCTCTAAACGATTAACGGAATTCGCAGAAAACTTCTCCTTATAGTAAAAGGCACGGTAAACTGCACTGGTGTTTTCCATAACACTTTGCTAAATTTTAGGCATAAAATAACTCTACAGAATTGAGCGCTGCCTGACTATATGTGAAGATGGCAACTGAACAGAACGTTCTTTCCTGCCTTTTAATTTTTGTCATGCAGTGATGGATTGCAGTTATTTCCGCCTAGAAAACTGTCACATCCTTAGATAGACTTACCAGGAAATGTATTCCTTGATTTGTACCTACTATGCCGGCTCTCACACCCTCCGATGTTTTTGAGCCATCCGTGTACCAGGTAGCAGCAGATTTTATGGGTACACCTTTATTCCAGTCTTCCCTGCCTGGTATCTTAATTGTAAATTTATTGTTAAAGCTATATCTCGTAGCTGTTGCATCGATAGGTTTCCCCATCACAATATCGGCTTTTAGCTTCTCGATTAGCTTTCTGTTGTTAGTACCATGTATCTGGCTTACATGTCGCTGACTATGGATTAATCTGTGCATCACTGATCTGGCTTTGCCCTGTATAAAGATATGAAGTGGTGGTAGATTCAGCAGGACTTCCAACGATGCAGAAAGAGTTGTCGCTGATAATTAAGTATTTTGTTGTACATTTTTACGCCAGTATTTTGTGCCGCTCTTTGTATCAAAAAAATAATATTTCTATCTATAATAATTTCCTTTTGTTTCTGACTATAAAATCGACGTGATCTGCAGACGTATCTCTAAGAACATCATCAATAAGGTAAGAACGTGCATCACTTATTCTGCTTTCGAGTAGAAGAAATATTCAGTGTGTAGAATTCGCCAAAATTACTTAAATTAAACTAATCAGCTTAAAGTCTCTGCATTTGCTTCTCTTTGATAGTGTTATGAACACAAACTACAACAAACCATCTGAGTTTTCTCAAGCAGCATTATAAAAGAGGTCAGTGATATGTTTCTCCCATTTTCGGTATAGTTTTTCGTGTTTACAGATATTTTTGTGTTTGACCAAACATTGGTTGCGAGTGCTGTAAGTTTTTGAGCCGACAATTTCTGCTACGAACTGAGCTTGTTTTACTACAAAATAAGCTAAGGTAGTTGGTATTCAGTGATATGAATTTTTTTTACAATGAATAACTGTAATTAGTAATAAAAGAAACCTGCTTTTTATTATTTATTTATTATCTTCTTCTTAATACATTTTCTGTTTAAATATACATCTGGGTAAAAAAGAAAAGTTAGGTTTCTAGAAATCATCTAATAAATAGTATAAAAAGAATTTATAAACACATTTGGTAAAACTGGGATATGTTTCGGTGTTTGACAGATTAACTTGTAGGTTTTAGTGCAGTTGACTAATATAAAAATCAGAAATAGTTATACGATAAAAGTCTAGTTGGTTCTATATTATAAATTATAAATTTAACATAATATGTCGTATACCAAGAAAATTATTGTAGAACTATTGATAATATAATTTTGAGGATAGCATTTTTGACAAAAGGTTTTCACGGTAACTCTAACTGTACATATTATTTTAAAATAGTATAAAAAAGCTTCATATGTTCAAAATAAAATAGACTTTAATAGGATAATGTTAAAGCATTTACCAAATATTTAAACTTTTATGAATCGGTAATGGTTTGACTGTTTTAGTAATATTTTTCATAGAAATTTTTTCTATGTTCTGATTTCATAAATTAAAATTGGAGATATAAACGATTAAATTTGTGTAGGAAATACACCTCTTCCCATTCCTAAGGTGTAACATTACCAGTACAGCGCTGTATTGCAATCCTCAAGGCCGACGAAAAGTAAACTGACCTAAAAAAGATAGAGTTGGATGCTGACTCCCAGACATTACTTAATATTTGTTTTACGTTGAATAGATGGGTAATAGTAGACCATAATAATCTGAATTCGACCTGGTATTCCCCTATAATTTGCTGTATGAAGTGACTCAATCTCTTGTTAAACACCTTACACCTCATATACAGAAGAGTTATGTTTCTCTTTTTTTTTCTCTTCTTGTAAATTGGGCATATATTATAAATTGGTCTTTTTTCCAGACTCCTGGAACTTATTTTGTGTTCTATACATTATGTATTGTTTATTCCTTGCATTTAAGGGTGGATATGTTAATCCATTATTCTTGTGGTCGCTCCATAATTAACGCTCCTTCATATGTTTCGTACCAAGTGATAACTTGCGACCTAAATGTCAATACAGTAAAGGATAACATTTTTAACTTCATCAATGACATATCCTCTGCTGATTATACCTATATAACAACGCCCCTCTGGTAGCTACAAGAAGTGTTCTTTCAGATTTTCCACACTGCCAGCATCGCTCAGTCATCGCAGAGCTGGGCATACAAATTCCCTTAATTAAATCAATTTCAAGACCAAGATAGAACAAAGAAGTTCGCTTCTGACCTTAATAAGTACCTGAGCTGGATACTACCTATCAGTAAGAGCTAGTTTTGTCGGGGCTGTGATAAGCACAGCCTCATTGCATGCCTAGAGGTTATCGGAAACAATATATCTCGGGGTGGTGTCAAAATAATGATAAATTATACCAGAACTTTCTTGAAGCTGGAGACCAAGATATCTCAGATGAACTTATTCATAGTCTGAATGCAACACGATAGCAAAAGTGGACTGAGGCAGTAGAAAAACCAAACTGGAAAGCCTGAGCCCTAATAAGGAAACTTGGAGATGGTAAAAGCTTTCAACAACGAAAAGCAGATATAAACCCAAACTTTGTACCATATCATATTGTTTCAACATCAAGAGCTACCAGAGATAAATCTCACACACAAGACATAAAGAAACATTTAAAAACCTTGAAGTCGCAATCAATCGAGACGGAACACTCTCGCCCTTTCACAATTAAAGAAATAGATATCGCTCTTAAAGATGTTTCCCCGGGTAAAGCTCCAGGTTTCGACGGCATCTACCTCGAATTCATACTCATTAGAGGGAAATACACAAAAACCTGCCATCACATTTCTTCAAAAACATAATTCAGACCGGCAGAGTCCCACCGGAATTTCAACACTCATAAGTCATAGCAATACTAAAACCGGATAAACCGGCTGACCACCCAAAAAGCTATATACCAATTTTAATGCTGTCTATACTATATAAACTACTCGGAAGACTAATTTTTAACAGAATCACTTCAACAATCCTCAAAGCTATACCAATTGAGCAAGCAGGTTTTAGACCAAATAGAGGTTGCACAGACCAGGTGTTATCGCTCTGTACTCACATAGAAGCCAGCTTTCAAACAAAATTAAAGAGTTCTGCTGCGTTCATAGATCTATCAGCAGTTTTCGACACCATGTGGTGAGAAGGAATGATTTATAAACTCTTATGCACTATTCTTTGAAAATTCACCGCTAGATTAATAAAAAAACATGCTCACCGATAGAGTATTTTAAGTAACTATAGGATCCGAAGCCAGTACCCACAGAAAACTCAAAAATAGTCTGCCACAAGGCTCGGTACTCGCACCACTGCTTCTTAGCCTTTACGTCACAGACATGCCGACAACAACATCAACAAAGTTTGGCTATGCTGACGACTGGGCTTTATTAACCCAAATAAAGTCACTCTGGTACATAAAGAATAATCTGGCGTCAAGAACCCTTAACGTTCACTTTGATAACATACGACTCAACCACAATAGATATCCAAAATATCTAGGCGTGACCTTGGACAGAACGTTAAGCTTTAGAGAATATTTCAGTACAGTTGCCGAGACGCAAAAACCAAAAACCAGAAATAACATCATTCAGAAGCTCTGCGGCACAACGTGGGGAGCATCGGCATCCACACTCAGGTCTTCAGGCTTAGCTCTTGTTTATTCCGTAGCTGAATACTGCGCGCCAATATGGATTAACAGTGCTCGCGTTAAAATATAGATGTCCAGCTAAATAACACTCTAAAGTAATCAAATCTACACCAATACATTGGTTACCAGTGCTGAGCGAGATTTCACCACCACATCTTTGCTGACTTAATCTGCTTACAAAAGAATATAACAAGATCCTTACCTATATAAAAGATGCAACCAAAAGTTCCCTGCGCTCCAGAAAATCTCCAATACAAACTGCATAATCAGCCACAGTCACAGGGTTCAACATGATCACCAAATGGATCCATGAATGGTCGGCAGCTCAACCAAACACAGCCACATCTTGCATCATAGAGACACCTATTGGATTTGACCTACCACGTAAGACCTGGTGCATACTTAACCGCATCAGAACTCAACATGGTCGATGTGCAGATATGTTGCACAAATGGGACTAGCTACCATCACCGTCATACAGCTGCGGCGAGGTCTAATCTATCAAGCACATAACGGAGGAGTGCCACCAGCGAGCCTACAAGGAAAATTCACAAAGACTTTCTGTTTGCCACGATCGAGTCGATTAACTAGATAAACAACCTCGACGTTTGTCTATCATCTGGACATAATTTAAGTATTTTAATATCGAGTCCATTTTAACGTTTATTGTAATATTGTAGATGTGTCGAAATGCCATACGCTAAAAAAATAAATAACCACTATACTTCTATTCTACGGAGGTGTCTCTTCATGCTGGAACCTCCACCACAAAATCGAAGGTTAAGAAGGTACTGCCCAGGTAAATCAATAGATTTTATGACTGTTTCTGCACCCATTGTAAACATTAATTTAATTTGTTTATGGTAAAGAATTAGGGTTATGGAATGGTAACTAATAAGAAAAGGATAAAATCATAAAAGAAATGAAATAATTTATTTCAGTAGAAATCGAACAATACACTGAAAGATTTGCATAATTAGTTCTCAATAGTAAACATAATTTACATACATCTATGATGTTATTTCATAACGAAGATCTAACTGATAGCGTTCACAATTCTATTTTATTTTGAACAAATATTTTGGAACTACCAACCTATTAAAAACAATGCAAAATATGGGATATAAAAACAAAATATCTTGTAATGAGACATGTAAAGATAATGTAAGTAGTTATGTTTCTAGTTTATCTAATATTTGGCTTTTACATGAAACATTTATACATTAATGATATCTCTTCTAGTATTACAATATCACATTTCAAAGAGTTTTGCTAACATACAAAATCCCAAATTATTTTTTCTTTAGAATAGCTCAATATTTGAGAAATTTAAGTAACGACAACTAAACATTTTATGAAAATGGTTAGTTTCCAAACATTCTTTCAATTAAGAGAAATATTTAGAAATATAGCACTTTATCGGATTATGCGTTTTTTCTTTTTTCTATTAACTTTCTACCTTATTCTTCTTCTTCAAATTGCAATATCTGTCACAGAGGTTGGCAGTCACCTTAGTCGCGTTAACTTTTAAAGCAGTTGTATTTATCAGTTATTTTAAGCTGCAATCATACCATTTTAGATTTTTTCAATAAAGATATTCGTCTTCTTCCTACACACTTCCTATATTGACAATAAAACGAGTATTTTGTAATGGAAATCTGAGCTTAAAAGTGAAATTAAGTTTTTCCGTGCGATATTCCTATTACAAGAGAAGAAAGTTGTACTGACTATTATAAAGGGAAAATATGACAATATGTGAATATGATAAATAAAGGCAATTTATTATTATTATTATTATTAAATTGCTCTATTAGGACGTATCATAAGTAAAGAAAAATATCAGTTAATATAAGTGAAAAAAGATAATTAGAAAGATGGTTAAAAACTAAATTCGCATCTGGTTCAATACCACCAATAATCATCTGGTTAGAATAATACACTCGAAAGTAAGCTTTGATGAGATTGCCAATCTTCGAAATGAAGATGGCACTTAAAGGGCAACAATATAGGGCAGAGTTGCCAATATTGTACCACTTAACATGTTTTGAATTTTAATTTGAATAATGTACGTGATATTTAACTGAACGATGTATTAGGATAAATCTTAAACATTTACACACACATAACAATTTTTGTAACTTGATATCATTGATTTTACTGTTAAAAAAGTGTGTTTTTCTGGTAGGTTGCAAGTGGTACAATTTAGAATACTAGTTGCCTTTATTATACCATGGGTTTCCTTAATTGTACCCATAGTAACCTATCTAGAGGGATCAGTGTATGAAATAAATTTTAGTGTGAATACCATTAATCATGTTTTCTTTAATACAATTTATTTTCCAATATTAGAAATTATTCAGTTTGAGCTAAAAAATATTATTCATAATATTTTTTTTACATTCAAAGCAAGAAAAAGTTTGGGGAAAAGGCATTTGGTGCATTGGATCATGTATTTAATTATTTTTTCCTCGCAAATTGAACAGAACCACTCATCACCACACAGCTCTATAACAACGTCAGGTTGATTTGAACTTGATTAGAAAGGCATTTAGAAAAATAGATTTTGTAGGATTTTCACATTTCTTTTTTGTTAAGTTTTTCTTGACAGCTTCTTTGTTTCATTTAAGACTAGTTTTACCTTCTAGTATTATTCTTGGAGCTTTTACAAGTGGCTTGGATGATTTCGGTTTAACCTTCCCCAATTTCATTTTTATTTGTTTTATCTGTTTATATGCTAACTGTAGCTTTTATCTCTCTCTCTCTCTTCAATCCTGACTCCCCAGGGGGAGTGTAGTGGTCGACGTGATGTCGTGTATTGTCCGTCTCCAGAGATCTCTGTCTCTGGTCGTTTCTTTTAATTCATGCATAGGTCTTTGGCATATTCCTGTAATTTGATCTATCCATCTTGTTGGGGATCTTCCTCGTGATCTTCGGCCTTCTACCTTTCCTTGTATTATGAGTCTTTCCATGTTTTCTGTGTTTGCTCTCATAACATGCCCAAAATATTTTAATTGTTTCAGATGGACTTTACTAGAGAGTCGTTGGCTAACTTTTAGCTCTCTTAAAATTGAATTATTTGTTCTGCGGTCGGTCCAAGGAATTCGTAACATTCGTCTCCAACAGAACATTTCAGTGGCGTCTATCTTTCTTCTCTCCGATTGTCTCAGAGTCCAAGATTCACATCCGTAGGTCAGTATTGGGAATATTAAGCAGTTGATCAACCTTATCTTTATCGCTCTTGAAATTTGACAGTCCTTCCATATTTTGGTCATTTTTGCTGTGGCAACTTTTGCTAGATCAGATCTACGTTTAATCTCTTCTTGTAATGACCCTGTGTTTGTGATTAATGATCCCAGATATAAGTATGAGCTCACAACCTCGAACCGGTCAATTGTGGTTATGTGTGGATGATTGTTGTGTAGTCTATCCACTATCATGATCTTTGTCTTTGATATGTTTAATTGCAGACCAAATATTTGACTTTCGTTTTCGATCAGTCGTATAAGTTCTATCAGCTCTGCTTGACTATTTGCAAGAAGGGCTGTGTCATCTGTTGTAGTTTTTTAGCTAATTATAATTTATTTTAATACGAACTTTTTGTTAAAACCATTGCCTTTTGTGCTGTTCCCTTCTTGGATATTGGATAAGGCTTTGGTATTGGAGAAATTAAATCAATTGAAATGTTAAGTTTTGGACTTGCTTCACGAGTTTTTTAGTAGAACTAATGGGTGTAGTAGTCATAGCTAGACTCTTTCTAGGACTAGGTAGTTCAGGCCATATTTTTTCTTACTTTACCTTAGCTTCCGTTGTAGACCTGTAATTTGTCTTAATAGACTTTTCATTTTCACCATCCTCTTGAGTTTCACTAACTTCATGCTCATTTAAATTTTTATCCGCATTAAAAAATAATTTTTAAACACCTGCTGATCATTGACTACATTTTAATGCTTGGTGCTCTCCCATAAGTTTCAGAAATCAAGCCAGCTACATGAAGTTGTCTAACACATAATCCGGGGTTAGAACGAAGCCGCTTTTCAACTGATTATGTGTAGTAGCCTGAAAGGCTTAAAGAATGATCTATCCAAAGGCTGTTAGGCAATGTCAGTTAACATGACTCCACGCTCTGCACTGGACACGGACCTAACTTGCCTTTTATCTTTTTGTGCAAAAACCTTTTGGCATTTATTCTGCAGAGTGCTGACACCCGTTTTGTCAACCTTAAATATGCGTGTTTCTTCAATATTATTTTTAAAAACAACTTTTTCCAGAAGATCAAAAAAACGTAAACATTTCTTTTATTTAATCCTCTTGCGCACATCATGGATATTGCCTGATGTCCTCTCAGTGAAATTATGTCATTATGATGAGTTTTAAAAGCATAAAACCCCTTCTTTCCTGCCATTTGGGATTCTTTATTAAAATTATGTGGTATTTGATTTCTTTGGGCGATTTGAAATGCAAGCCGTTGAACATCATTGATCGTGTGGCTAAAACCGTCTCCAGTTTTAAAATGTGATCAACTATCTCCTTCTCCACTGCTATTGGTAACACACTGTCTTGGCCAAAAGCCTTGGTTTCTTCATTTGCCTTGGCATTGCGCATTGGTCCTCTTAAGGTGGTGAAGCAAGGTAGATTGATTTACTCAATACCATCTGCAGCATTCATGTACTCCCATGTCTCCATTCCCAACTGTTTAAAGAGCCCGATTTATGTCGTCCAGAATTTAAAGTTCCATATTTTCCTTTTGGCATCTAAAACACACAAGAACGGTGTGTGTTATTTATTTATTTTTAAAAAGAAGTAAGTGTTAACTACTCAATGGTATCTAAAATTGTATGGGTACAATACAGGCAACTCGGCGTGGTACAATATGGGAAATTTGCACTTTATGTAAATAAACTACGATTCCTAACCTAAAAATGGTCCAGCAAAGAAAAACAACTCAGTTGTATACACCTAAATACACGCTTCTCTTATGAATGAAAATGGTTTGCATATACCTTTACAGATGCTGTAAACTTACAGCAAAATAAAACAAAATCTAGAAATGTGAACGTTGTCAAACTTCAGCACTCAACTCTAGGTAGTAACTAGTTCCACTAAACGACATAGAGGCGCTCTGGTTTCCCCATAAAGGATAAATATAGCGTTGCGTTGGTACAATATTGGTGTCGATACAATTTCGGCTACTTGTCCTAACAATCATTTATGTTTAACGTTTTTTCATCTAAGTGGTTACTGTAAAGAAAAAATAACTTGGGAAATCTAAATATAAATTTATCTAACAATAAAAAGGATGTACATTTCAAACTGTAAGCTGTCTCTTCGAACCAGATAAGATTTATTATATACAGTACACGACAAGGTCACTTAAATATTATATATTGCAAATATCTATCATGAATATATTATATTGTGTGTTGAGTTGAAAATTACGTATAGATGAATAAGTGTTGTACATAGAAAACCATATGAATATGTAAGATGTAGCTTGATTAAATTATAGAGATACATCGCACTGGGTAACCACCTCAAGAAAATATATGGCAAAGAAATTTGAAATGGACAAGGCATGTTATAGTTAAATTCGGCATTACACTCTCAGATTTTGTACGACTAAAGGTACTTATAATATAATATATATTAGAAAAATAAGCCTCTAAGATACATAGAAGGTTAGGACTAGATACTAATTAATATAGAAGTGCTAACAGAGAAAAATAGACTATAAAGAGAGCAAAACAAGACAGCTAAAAAAAATATTATAGCAGCAGATGCTACACTTAATTGAACCCCGTTATGCAACAAGGAACCAACTAAAATTTTTTCGAAAATAAAGTTCTCGGTTCGAATAGATTGTAAAAAATATTATTCATGTTCTTCAATAAGGAGCCAAATGTTCTGGCACCTCAGCACCATCTAGTGGACATGTAGATTTGCAGCATTAGATGTTGTAGATTTATTTCATTAGGTTTCTGATTACTATTGGCAATCAATAATTATTGTGAAAACGTTACCTTACCATAATAAATTTTTATCGCAATGAGTGCAAAAAATTTTGAGAAATGTAACGAGAATATTACTTATCAAGATGAAAGCTAGTAAAATCAAGAGATTTTATCAGATACATGTGTTCATGTGCCGCTAAATGCCATGAAAAATTTTCTCTTCAAACCTTTCAAGAGTTTTTCGAACACTATTGGCACTTAGCTGATTATAATCTACAAACTACATTTATATCAAAGTCCGTTGGAGAACATCCTGCAGAGAGAAAAAATTTGCAGGCCCACAAATCCCGCAGCACGACAATTTTCAAGAGTATACTTTATAAATAAAATAGTAGTTTGTAGAAATATGTATACCATTGCATTGTAAGTGTCAACTAAACGCATAAATACTGCTCTTCAAAAAGTAAGAACTTTGACTACACTTAATAAACGTGTTTACTTTTGAGTTGTTTTTTATTATTTTTATATTAAAATAATAATAATAATAATAAATTACGAAGGGTAAAACAGCTACTTCGCTCACATCTTAATAGTAAAAATTTGTTTAAGGCATTAAACACCTACGCATTTTCCGCGCTTAGCTACTCATTTGGCATTATTAAATGGACTAAAACGGATATAGAAAGTCTTCAGAGAAAAGTACGAACACACCTCACAAAGGCACAAAAACACCATCCTTGAAGTGCAGTAGAATGAACGACATTACCACGGTATTTAGGAGGACGAGGACTTATTGATATAAGCGAGCAATTAGATAAACAGATTAATTATTTAAGAACTTATTTTCAGGTACAGGCGGAGACATCTACTCTTCATCGCGCGATTTGCGCAGTAGATGACACAACACCGATCAACCTGAGGGAACAAGAAATGCGCATAAACCATCTTACTAAGAACGAAAAAATGCGCATCTGGATGGGTAAACCTCTGCACGGGCGACATCCGAATGAAGTCAGTCAAGACTATGTCGACAATATAGCGTCGAACTATTGGCTGACATCAGGAAAGATGTTCCCTGAAACAGAATGTTCATTACTCGCCATTCAGGATCAGGTTATACCAACCAAAAATTACCTGAAATATATTGTCAAAGCCCCTCAGGTCCAAAACGACAAATGCCGATATGGATGTCAAGCCCAAGAAACGATCCAACATCTTACCGAAGGCTGTCAGGCATTTGCTACAACTGAATATAAGGAACGGCATGACTCAGTAGGGAAGATACTCCATCAAGAGATAGCTATTAAACTAAGACTTCTACAAACAAACCATCTCCCATATTATCAATACGTTCCAGAGAGTATGCTTGAGAATGACAACTACAAGCTATACTGGGATCGTACTGTGCTCACAGACCAAACTGTAGCACATAATAGACCAGATCTCGTGCTAGTTAATAAACTAACAAGACAAACAAGTCTAATCGATGTGGCGATACCTAACAACAATAATCTGCGTGTTAAGTACAACGAAAAGATCGCCAAGTACAGAGATCTGGAAATACAAATAAGAAGACAATGGAGAATGGAAAGTACTCAGACGATACCGATTATTCTTTCTACCACTGGAGTCATTCCGAAGAACCTCTTAGAAAACATAAAAAAGCAAGGTCTAAATGAACATCTATATAAGGTCATGCAGAAAGCTGTGCTACTTTCGACGTCCAGATGCGTGCGAAAATTTTTAGGAGATACACCGACGTACCAAGTCACCTAGGACTCGATAACATGGAAAGAGTCCCACCAGAGCTCAATCCTTTTGATACCGTAGGTATCTGGGATGAGTGAATTTTCCCCTTAGAGGGAGTGTGAGCCGTATGGCTAAATCTGGATAAATTGCCTTTATTTAGTCTGTAAAATTTTACAAACACTAATTTCCTCAAATAAATAAAACATTTTTCGTGATTATCTCAAAACTAAGTTAATTTCAGTTGGTTCCTTATTGTATTACGGGGTCTAATTATTGATGAGGACAGAGGGAGTATAGAGGACATAATCAAGTAGTATCCCACAGACAGTTCCATTATGCACTTCTCAACCGATATAAATTTTTAAAGAATAGAAGATTTTTCTCTTTCACGTAAGAGTACACCCAAGAAATAGCTACCGAAAAAAACATACTTTACAGTATAACGTGTCGTTGTATAATATAACTGTACAAAAAATTGAATCAACTTTTAAAACTTTAACAGATGGTTTTACAAGTACTTTTTGAAATGTACATCCTAACAATCTATAAACCTATAGCTTTGCTAATTTTCTATATGATTTATATTTATAATAATTTAAAATTTACAAGTTATTATAAAGGGAGTATTGTTTGTTTATACAAATTTTGTACTTTATTGTATACTGTAGTAAAAGCCACAGTTAGATTGAAGTGCAGGTAAGATAGGCAATGGCCTATGGGGCAAGAGGCCCACTACGTTGAAGGTTTGCTCCGAGGAGCACATCATTACACAACTAAAGCATCATTCAATTATCGATGTATAAATAACAGATTGTCGAACTAAACAATAACATGAAGAAAAATTCCATAAAAAAGTAAAATATATCAAAAACTCATTGTCCATAATTTATTTATAATCAATTTTCAATAGCTTTCATTCTAAACACATTCTTTCGGGAATAAAGATCATTATAAAGTCATTAGCAAAGCAAACATTTCTCTTTGTCGATTTGGGTACTGGCCATTAGACCAAAAACTTGTTGGTAAAAACTATGAAAGCTCAGTTCTGTTTTATTTTCGCAAGCGGATGAAAGTACCTACATCATGGAGCCGTTGCCAGTATCTGTCGTGAATGTCAAACATGGTATGACTGTTAGTGACATGGGGTAGCGGGTGGATACTTCTCTGCGATCCCGGCAGGGTATAGATCTTTAGGAATAGCACACCTGCACACGCAAGCTTATGGATTTCCCCAAGCTTCCATCCCCCGGGAAACCATGTCCAAACCCAAAGCTTTCCCTCTCTACCCTTTCGTCCCCCACTTTCAAACCAACTCGTCAACACGCAACCACTAGCCAAGCTTAGCGTTTTAATGGCTTAAAACCCCAAAAGCTACTATTTTCCATGAAAGAAGAAACTACTGAACGGCACTCAGTCTCCGGCGGCTCCAACACCCCCAACCAAGGTAGCGGTTGGAACAAGAACCGGAAAAAGTCAAAAAATTACTCTTAAATCAGGACACGTATTTCATTTTAAAGGTGAAAAAGAGACCTCAAATGGTGAAGTAGGATTCATTGTACATAGAAAGCACACACAAATATAGTTAAAATTATCAGCAAAAGCGACAAAATTATTTTTTATTTGTAATAATTTATTTCTGCTACAAATTATTGCTCATTAACAATTGTAAGTTTTGTAGTATCTCTAACTTCACCATTTTGTTTATTTGCTTTAAAAAAGTCTCTAAACCCTTTTTTGAATTTTTAGGAAAGAACTTTTCTTTCCAGCAGGAAGATTCTTGAGAGCGGCGTCCTTAATTTAAATACTTGAGAACCTTCTTGTATTTTGTTTGTACAGAAGACTCATGTAAGTACCTATTTATTTCATTTTTGTAGTTGTCGCAACAACTAAATAGAGGTCCGTAGAGGTGTAGGAATAAAGAAAGCTGAGCAACTATTTAGAATAGCTCAAGACAGAGACAGTTTCGCCATGTCAATCGCCAACCTCAAGGGGACTTGATAGGGCTCGTTAAGAAGAAGAGGTGTAGGAAGAAAACAAGTCTCTTGGTTAAAAAATATTCGTGAATGGACTCAGATACCAAATGCAGGATAATTGGGCGTATTGAAGAAATATTTTAAAGAGTGTGGGTGACGGTGAAAGTCGAGCAGCCCTGTAGGAGACCTTTCGTGGTTTTAAATGGTTTTCCAAACTTGTTACCTACCTTGACTGTAACATTATTATGTGTGTACATGGACTTCACTACATGGATCAGCTTATCTTCTACTCCTATTTTCCTTAATTATTTTTCCATGTAATCTTCCTATAGATGGTAAAATGCTTAAGCCTCTGTAATTTTCACATTTTCTTCTATCCCCTTTCTTGAAAATAGAGATAATATGGGCTGTCCACCAATCTTCAGATTGTTGTTCGGTGTTCAGGGCTCTCTGAAACATAGTATGTATCATACGGAACAATTTTTCAGAGCTGTATTTAATTAGCTCGGGTACTATTCCTCCGGGGCCTACAGACTTATTATTTTTTATTTGTTTTATGTTCTTTTTTACTTCTTCCAATGATAAATTTAGTTGTTCCTTTGTATTTGTTGTTTGTTGTTCTTTTTCCATGAATTTTGTTCGCTTTTCTGTCAGAAGTTCTTGGTAGTAATCATTCCATTGTTTTTCGCTTATGAAAGTAAAATGTTTTTTCCTGTGTGTTTTCTTCCAGACTCTTTATCACTTTCCAGGATTCTGAGTTCTTTGTACCTCCTATATATTGTTCGATGTTCATACATGTTGATTCCCAGTTATCATTTTTATCTTTTGTTATTAATCTTTTTTCCTCTCTGTTCTTCTCTCTGTATCTTTCTAGGTCCACTTGTTCTTTCGAGCTTAACCATTTATGATATAACTGTTTCCTCTGCTTAATACATTCTTCCTTGCTTTGTAATAGACGTTGTCGATATCTATTTGTTCTCTCTTCGCAACCTAAGGCTTCCGCTGCTGCTTCCTTTATGCATGTGTTTTATATGTTTCATTTATGTTCTCAAAACTAAACTCCTCCAGTTTTTGGTCTAACCTTCGTCTGTACAAGTCTTTCACGGATTCTTCCCTTAGTAGTGCGAGATGTAGTTTGTACTTCGTTTCGGCCTGCGTTTGAGTTTCATTTACCACTGTTCTTTTTGATTGATTTGTGGTTTTCCAAGGAAATCGCATGTTTGCTATCAGCAATTTGTGGTCAGAACCACATTCCGCTCCCCTTTTAACTATAACATCTGTAACTCTGATCGATGTTTCGATTTTCATTATGAAGTAGTCAATTATAGCTGTAAATTTCAAACATTCCTTATTTAGGTAGTTTCTCTATGAAGGTAAGTCTTAGCCTTTTCTTATCTTGGGGAAGAGGGGCCTCTTCAGTTTCTTCCGCCCTGGGCCTCCTGAATTATAGTTACGCCACTGGTTATAAATATACATCACTAACAGTTATTGTTTACTAATTTTTGGCAACTTTTTTTATTGTACTTACAAACAATACCCCCAGTTCTGTGAATATCAAGAAAGTATGTATTTACTAAGCGGTAAAGTCTTTCACGAAGACTTTTAATTTTTAATACCTGATCGATCGTGCCACTAAGTTAAATTCATATTTTATATGCTTAGTTTTTTATTTGCTTTTTGCAAAGATGTATCACTATATTAGTTGTGTTTTTTTATATATTTTTACTGCTTATTTTTAACAATTTAGTATCTATAGCTGTTTTCGTCAAGCTTATGTGTCAGTTGGCCTTTTTCATTAATTTTTGTAAAAAGTGTTGCCAACCTACCAACTCTATCAAAAATTAGACTGTACTTAAGACTGTATTCATAGAGACTGCATTTCATTTCTATGATTTTAAACTTTTTAACTCCACTACATTATGTACCGGGTGGTCCAATAAGCCGATCTCTTGGCTATATATCAGAAACTATTCATGTTATAACTTTAGGAGAAAAAATTCCTTAGTAAAAGTGGCCAAGAGAAATCGCTGGAAATAACTTTCAAGATTCTGGATTAACCGCTAGGGGCGTAACCTGCGAAGAAAATTTTGAAAACCAGTTTTTTGGGAAATATGTCCAATTATACCAAGTGTTAAATAAGTAAACTAGAAAGGGGCATAAATTCTGCACAAAGTTGTTATTGTTCTTTTTATTGTACTTATTTTTTAATTTATTTTATAATACAGGGTGTGTCAATACTATACTTACTTATGTTTATGAGTTTTTATTCATATCTTGAGTTCAATAAAGGCTATTAACATGCGGTTTTCTCCATTTTGTACGAATTTAATCCAGTTTCATTATAAATTACAATAAATAGGTGTTTCCATTAAAAATTTTGAAGAAAAACAAATTTTAATATTTTTATTTGAAAGTCCCCTCTACCTACGAGTATGAAAACTAAATGCAAGTATTTTATAGTAGATGTGAATTAATTCATCCACACTCTTTCTAATGACACTAATTTCATTAAAATCGGTTGATCCAAACCAAAGTTATAGGTATTTATCCACAAATACTTTCCTCTCTCCCCCACCCTTTATTTGAAAATAATAAAAAAAAAGTACTTAAACAACTTTGTGCAGAATTTATTCCCCTTTCTAGTTTACTTATTTAGCACTTGGTATAATTGAACATATTTCCCAAAAACTGGTTTTCAAATTTTCTTCGCAGGTTACGCCCCCTAGCGGTTAATCCATAATCTTGAAAGTTATTTCCAGCGATTTCTCTTTGCCACTTTTACTAAGGAATTTTTTCTCCTAAAGTTATAACATGAATAGTTTCTGATATATAGCCGAGAGATCGGCTTATTGGACCACCCGGTACATACAATAGTATGGAGGAGTATGTGATCTTTAAAATTGGGAAAAAAAGTTCCATTTCGAAAATTTTGTAAGCAATTATCTTTAGTCTTTCAATTTCTTTTTGTTACAGGTAATGGACACAAGAAAATTTTTTAAAAGACAAACGTCTTTACCCTCTTTACCGTCTATACCACTAAATATACTGGAAGAGGATGGGAAGAGTCAGCGTAAACAGCAGCCCGGTACGAGCAAGGATCTGGATCAGAATATTCAACCAGAATCAACCACGCACCATGTGAAAATAGACGCTTCTGACTTAAGCCAACTAGGAGATAAAGCATCGTAACCAATTCTTTACAGTTTCTTTTTCAATCATGAATGATGAAGCTCATTCTTTCAAAAACGAACAATCGTGTTCGCTATGGATCGAAGGATCTAGAAATTCATGAAAGGTTCCTTGCATTTCTTGACAGTTCAGATGATCTTAATCTAAGAGACTTGCAGATGGTAGGGAAATCCTATGACGGATCTGCGGTCAAATATCAGGCAATACAAGTGGTGTTCAAACACAAATGCGAGAGAAATTTCCGGCTGCAATTTATACGCACTGCTTAGCTCATAGACTTAACTTGGCTCTGGTAGACTCGTGTCAAAATGTTCCCTCAATATCGACATTTTGTTGTACTTTGGAGGTATTTTGGAGGTACTTTACTAACATTTTTGAGATCCTCAAAACCATAAAAAATACAAACAAATATTGAAGTACCTCAATATTGTCCGCGGAGAGTTGAAATCTCTGTCAGATGCTCGTTGGGTATCAACCAAAGAAAACAAAATCCGTATCCTGCAATGTTTTCCGAACCAAGTTATTTCTAAAAATCATACATCAAAGGATATATAAACTATGCGAAGAAAAAATGAGCCGTACTCAGTGTTGTTTTCGGAACGCAGTGGAGATTCTCTTTAGCAAACAAGTGCTATTTCAACGATGTAGAGATGCGAGTTGCGATATTTATGCATGCTTCATTGATTAGCAAAAAGCGTTCGATACAGTAAAGGACGACAAGCTGATAGATATATTAACAAATATTGAAATCCATAATTATTAGCAAACTTTACTGGAATCCAACATCGTCTATCCGTACAGAGGCAGGAGAATCCGATGATATTAAAATCAAACGTCGGGTTTGACAGGGATGTATATTATCACCCTTGCTGTTTAACATATACTCTAAGCCTTTCAAGAAGCAGTAGAGGATGTTGAAGCTGGAATTCGAATTAGGAGCCGGAGAATGTATTAATAACATCAGATACACGGATGACACAGTAGTATTCGCTGACAGTTATGAAACCGTTCAGGAGTTAGTGAATAGAATCAGAGAAGTGAGTCAGATACATGGACTCTTACTGAACATTAGAACAAAATGTATTAAAAAGAACCAAAGAGACGTTCTTTTAGAAGAGGTGATATACTTTTTAGGACACTGATGATGGGATATGGATTCCGAAAACAGTTTGTGATATAGCCCGACAGGGTTTTTAAATTATATACCTTTTATAAAGGATTTTTAGTAAAAATTTTTTAACATCTAAGAATTTTTATGTATATATTGATACTTAAAGATAAGCTGCAGAGAATCTTTCGAAGGCTGTTGAAAGAGTTTCTGGCTTTTTTAATACGAGTTTTTATTTCGTAGCTGTAATCTCAAGTATCTTTAATATTGCAGCCCAAATAGCACATTTTTTTCCACTATTTCTAACGGTGTATCGTTAATTGTAATTGGGTGTTTATGCCGGTGTTCTTACTAATGATCACAAATGATTACATCAAAAAAATAAAAACCAGAATTGAAAAAGCTATAGCAAATTTCAACAAAATCAGAAGAGTGCTATGTACAAGGGCTTTAAAATTGGAACTAATAGTTAGGTTGGCGGACTAGCAATCTAGGACCTTGAATGCGACATCAATGAAAAAACTGGAATTATTCGAGCTGTGGGCGTAAAGAAGAATTCTGAAAATATCGTGGACAGAACAATTCACATACAAAGAGGTTCTGAGAAGGATGAATAAAGAAATAGAAGTTTTAAATACAATTAAAACAAGAAAATTGTAATATCTCGGACATATTACACCTGGAGAGAAATACACCTGGCTCCAACTGGTTATACAGGAAAAGATTCAAGTAAAAAGAAGCATAGGGAGGAGTAGAATGTCATGGCTGTGCAACCTAAGAGAGTGGTATGGATGTACATCACATGAACTTTTCAGAGCAGCGGTCTCAAAAGTCCGAATAGCTATGATGATTGCAGACCTCTACCAAGGAAATAGCACTTGAAGGAGAAGAAGATAAAAATTAAGTTACTACGATGTTAAATCTTTCCTATAACGTTGTACGGAGTTGAGTTGTGGACTCTCACAGACGCTAGCTGTAAGAAAATTGAGGCTTTCGAAATGTGGCTTTATCGTAGAATCCTGAAGATATCTTATACCTTCAGGATTCCCACCTATAACAAGGTAGATAATGACATAAGCAAACAGAGGAAATTAAATAATGGACTACCCCAAGGATCAGTCCTTGCTCCGATACTTTTCAACCTATATATATATCGGACCTACCTGACACGGATGGAAGAAAGTTTGGCTACGCTGACGACCTAGCAATAGCAGTACAACACAAACAGTTTGAAATTACTCAAAACGTGCTGACATGCGACCTCAACAAACTATATGAATATTTCACAAAATGGCGCCTGATACCCAACTTAAATAAAACTGAGCTAAGCTGTTTTCACCTCAATAATAAACAGGCAAACCAAAAATTAGAGGTCAAAGAGAATGAGAAATGTAGCACTCCCTACCAACCCTACTCAAAATATCTGGGGATTTCCTTGGACAGAACTCTCTCGTTTAAAAAACATCTACAAATAACTGCACAAAAAATAAGTAGTAGAAATAACCTTATCCAGAATCTTTGTGGTACTAACTGGGGCGCATCTGCGGACACACTACGAACATCTGGGCTAAGTTTTGATTTATTCTGTGGGAGAGTACTGTGCACCGGTTTGACTAAATAGTCGTCATGTAAAAATAGTTGATACGCAGCTTAATATAGCAATGAGAATGATTAGCGGATGCATAAAGACTACTCCACTATACTGGGTTCCGATCCTTAGCCATATTCCTCTGCCTATTCTACGAAGACAAAAGGCCTTGATACCAAAGTATTCGAAAGTAAATAGCAACTACCAATCCATGAAGACATCCCGAATTTAGCAGCAAACCGACTCCCATCCAGAAAACTACCCATAAGAACAGCCCAACAGCTAACAGCAGAAGATTTCAATGTTACCTCCAAATGGCACACACTGTGGACTGAGGAAGCCCCACCTGAAGTATCCAACTTTATTGACCCAGTCCAAAAGCCTGATGGTTTCGACCAGCCACGAAACATATGGAAGACCCTAAACCGAATTAGAACGGGACGTGCACTATGCGCACATAAACTACATAAATGGGGAAAACAGCCTACCTCCAGCTTGGACTGTGGAGCTCCAGATCAAAGCATCCAACACATAGTGGAGACATGTGAATTGAGGCATATCGAGGGGACCCAAAAGACTTTTTCAAAACTACGCCTGCAAGCCTTGAATGGATAGCTCAACTTGACTTAAAGAATAACTTTATCTGTTTGTATTATCTTATATTTTATCTGTATTTTGGCTATGTTTATTTTTATAATCTTATCTTTGTATATTTGAATTATGTACTTACGTTTTTTACAATTATTACTGTATTTACTCCATGTTTTGAGCCATACGTTCAATAAAATAAATAAATAAATAAATAACTAGGACGTTTTATTTATTTATTGAAATCAAAATTGAATACCTCGGTCACAATCACAACATGAGGAACAGTGAAAGATAAGGGTTGCTGCAGTTGATTCTTCAAGAAAAAGTAGAAGGAAAACGTGGACCAGGGAGGCGAAGAATTTCCTGGCTGAAAAATCTCCGTACGAGGTTCAATAGAACAACCACAAAATCTTTTCAGAGCTGCAGACGCAGTGTGCAAAATACAGATTGTCATGATGGTCGCCAACATCCGAAACGAATAAACACTACAAGAAGAAGAAAGGCAATTCAAATGGACTTTTCAATTAAAACAATATTTATATTCATCTTCCAATATTTAAAGATAACATGTTATATCGATTGTATATCATACAAACTAGCGTTATTACAGCAATTTTCTTATCACATTCGTTTTTTTCGACCCACAATTAGTAAAAATTGGTTCATGAAGTGTTGAAAATATAAAACAATGTTTTGTAGAGCAGTCAGTAAGCATATTAGCCTTTGGGTCTTCAGCAATAATTACCTATTCAACATTTGACTTTTACTTTATGAACTCACCATATTTAACCAATCTACTTAAACGTAAACCTCTTTTTATTAAAAAAAAAACTATCTTCACGTTCGATCAGATATTATAAACGTAAAATCTTCCTTAAAAATTATTATATCACGTCAGTTCATACTGTTTTCTATGTAACATGTTCGCGTCGCTTTGCTGCCCACTTTTCACTACTATTGGAATCGTAACACTACTCTGATAATTCTTCGGTGGTCCTCTGTATACGACTGGATGCTGCTGGTTCTGAGCCAGCACTTGCTCCCGTGCTTCCTTATACTGCTGGTACTGTTGGCTGTACATGTGCTGTTGGAGGAGTTCGCCGTTGGTGTAGGAGGGTTTGTACTAAAACAAGTAGGCAATATAAATAAGTTATATTATATAGTAATTATTATATAGTTATCATAAATCACTTGTACGAACAACTAGAGGAACATGCTGAGCGCAAGAATCTAGAGAACTGTTCTCAAAAATCAAGTATCTAGCAAGATAATTCAAACCGCAGACACAGATCATCAAACATAAAAGTGGAAATACCAGAACAAACCCTGACGGTAACGCAGAGGTGTGGAAACAATATTGCGAAATACAATTCTTTAACAACGACCCAGATAATAATACAGAAAAAAGAAGTTATGAAAAAGAAATTGAGGCGGTAATTTAAAAGCTAAAATTCAGACAGCTTTCAGAAGGAATAACAGCTGAACACTTAAAGAAATGGGAGAACTAGGGACGGAAGTAATACTTAGAATTTGCTGGCTGGGGTTAACCTACGTTTATTCCCGTATAATAAAGAGGTTCATCGACAGATTTACAGTAATTACCGTACAGCAGCATTGATATCACACGCGACCAAAGTACTTCTAACCATCATCAATGAAAGACTAAAATCAATTCTCTTACCACAAATTCCCCAAGAACAATGCAAAAGGCAGTGCATCTTCCGATCAAAAGCTTGGTCTTACACACTAGCCAATGCTAGACCATGTTGGTTAAGTGCCTCTTGAAAATTCAACGTTTATTATTATTACCCAAGAGTGAACCCTTGTGAGAAGACATCGTTTAAAGAAGAAGTAAATACATACAAAGTTTTATAGGCTACGAAGTATTCTCAGGCAGGTATAGGAAGAAGCCAACCACCCCAGCCAAGAGGAGACCACAAGGGCATTAAAGATATTTACTACTGACCAATCATCTCCATTTGTCTTTAGATCAGATATTCCCATGTGCTTGAAAAGGAAGTTCTTTGATCAATGTGTACTCCCAGTTCTAAAGTATGGAGCAGAAACATTGACCCTTACCAGAAAAGTAATCAATAAAATACAAGTAGCACAGAGTGTGATGGAGAGGTCAATGTTAAATATATCACTCAGAGACAGAGTATCAAATACAATAATTAGGAGAAAAACTGGTATTACTGATGCAGTTCAAAGGATTACAACATTGAAATGGAACTGGGCGGGGCATGCTGCCAGATTAAAAGATGGAAGCTCAACGAAAAAAATTCTGGAATGAAGACCTAGACATGATGCTTATCATAATCGAGGACGTCCTCCAACAAGGTGGTCAGATGACATCGAGTGCATTCAGCACAACTGGATTCAGGGTACTCAAGATAAAATGCATTGGAATTATTTACGGGAAGCCTATGTCCAGCAATGAACTCAAAACGGCTGATGATGATGATAAATTTTCTCCAAGGATGTCACGAAACAAGTGAGATCATGCCTGATCTGTGCCACCACAAAGGCCACAGCCAGATAGTCAAAAGCACCCATTATCCCCAGAGACCAGTTAATCCCTAGGAAAGAATATCTTTTGATGTTCTCGGACCATATCCAGCAGTAAGAGGCAGCAAAAATGGGTACAAACTTAAATCCACCGACTGCGTTAGCAATCCTCTAAATAAAGATGTTCCATAGCTGCCAAAAGCCGAGATGTCATCCTCTTCCTGCAAGAAGAAATCTGCAACCGATATGGTAGACCGTCCATCATCATCACAGATAATATAATTCAATTCTGGACGGATGCTTTGAAGCGATTAATCAGAAAGCACAATATTCAGAGCGAACGAAGCCCAATCTATCATCAATGAGCCAATCCAATAGACGAGTCCAAAAGCTAAAAAAAAGGTCTCCAAGCACGAGTGTAACCCCTTGAAAATTCCAGATGGGAATCCTACCTATCTGATATTATTGTCAGCCTCTGTACCCGCCAAAACTAAGCCACAGGCGAGATGCCGGCGGAACTTTTACTTGGTTACCGACCAAGAAGATATCAGGAAACTGAGCACCAGGTCAGACGAGAAGAGATATGCCAGCAGAGAGTCGAACAAGCTGTTCAGCGAGCAACTCTACGACAGAAATCTTTGCCAGACGCATATAACTAGAAAGAGCATCAATAACTGAAATAAACGGTATGGCCTGATTGTCACATTTCTATGTCAAACTAGAATATATTCGTTTTAACTCTTAGACCGTGGACAGTCACGGAATCACATAGACGATGCATAGACGCTTTAAAATGACGTGGAACACAAATGTCTCGGTTTTATATGAAATTACACAAAAGCAACGTCTCTCTCTCTCTAGTACTATTTACTCTAGAATTTTAAAGTTTTTGGTCATGTCCATCGAAGCGATCACAAGCGGTTGGTGGTCCAAGGAAGACCTCAAAGTCAACACCAACGCGGCAGATGTCCACAGCGATGGGCAGACATTACTAAAAAGCTTCTTAATAAACAGTAGATATACTGAAGAAGTACATGTAACAAATATCCGCAACCAGTGGACCAATATCATTAATCAAACTATCCAAGCTGCTAAAGCTCAAGAATGAACCAAAAAACATCTAAGATAATATTGAATATAATGATGATCATAGTTTTAAATTCACATTCTTTAAAACTTTATTTGATTTACTTACTCCCATATCAGTAGGCTTCTCCTTGACCATACCAGCTTGACCTCCAACGACCGGCTGAGCCCCAATTGGTACTCCGTATAATCTGTGTGTAGGTGAATAGGCTACCGGCTGGTCATACGGTATATGGTTTGCCGAATTATTCATGTAAGTCTTAATGGGACTTGCGTGCTGCGCATAATTCGGATACTGCCTGACTGGCGGAGGTTGGTACGCCGGCTGGTTGGCGTACATGGGACTAATAGCTTGGTACTGCATAGCTGAAGGGTAGGTCATTTGGTGCGAAGGGCTCTGGGTTACGTAGTTGGGGTTATTGTAGGTCACTTGGCGGTACTGAGGCTGCACTCCGTATGATTGATGGATGACACTTGGAGGAATCTAAAAACAAAAGTATGCATGTGTTTTGATTATACAGTGCGTAAACTATAGACACCCTTATATGATATAGTAATAAAATTTCGGTTATGTGTATTACATGAAACAGCTATTTAAAATTTTATATTTTTGAAGTTGCCAAATGTACAGTTTCTAAAATTTACCTGTATATTTTACAATCTCTTGTCCCAATTTTTGTTGATATAATCTAATTAATCAATATTGACCATTAACATTTGGTAATTAATATTGCTGTATAAACAGAAAATACTTAAAAAAATTGAAGAAGGTATTAGATATGACCACCATGTCTTTGAAAACAGAAATCATTTCAGAACAGAGAAATTAGTCCTATATCTTCTGTAATTCTGTCTTTCAGTTTTTGAATGGTCTGTAGCGTATTTATATACACATTGTCTTTTAATTTATCCCATAAAAATATAATCTGGAGGTGTCAAATCAGGGGATCTTGCTGGACATTCTATATCTCCACTTCTTCCAATTTAACGATTTAGAAATGTAACGCCTCGAAGATAATCAGGAGGTGCCTCATCTTGCTAAAACCACATTGTGCTATTAACGAGATAAGGTTTTATATCATTAGGGAATATTTCTGGAATTAACTCCAATTCTAAAAAATCTCAGTATGCTTTACTTGTTTTGGTCTAGTTCTAAAAAATAAGATCTAACAATAGTATTACTAATCATTCCTGCCAAGACATTGATCTTTTTCTATGCAACAATGCATATTTTCATCTGACTAGTACCTGCAGTTTTGTTGATTGACCGTGCCATTTAAGTGGAAAGTAACCTCATCAGAAAAAAGGATTTAGGGAAAAAATTATAATTAGTATTAAATATATTTAACATTGTGTCACACAACTTCATTCGGCAATCTGGATTGTCTTTATTCAGTTTCTGTATCAATAACTGAATTTTATAGGAATGTGTAAACACTTGAAACAAAGAAACCTTGAAATATTTTTTATTCAGACACAAAAAAGTTTTTAATTATCTTAAATAAAAATAAGCGTATTTTCATAGTCATCTTTCCATTGTTATAAAGCGTTATCCAAAACATATTATTCTGAAAAATCATAATATACTTTCCTTCACTTATTAATCCCAGCGATATTTTAGTACGCCATAACCATTTAACCTCAGCTTCGGGCATATCTTGATATAGTCTCTCTGGATAATACTCTGGATTCAGAGGAATACATAAGATGCCGATTTAGAAGCGGAGCTTGAGTGCCTTTGACATTCTCGTAAAGGTGCAGGTCAGTGACGTAGCAAATATTTTTTGTTAAATATATTTCTCATATCTTTAATGAAAAAAAAATACTTTTTCATCGTAGATCAATTATAGGATATAAGATAAAATCAACAAAGATAATAAGACAGAAGAAGATATAAGATCATCAGATTGCTAAAATATATTTGATATACAGGCCTTCAGGGAACATAAAAATTTGGGGTATTAACACTGTCCAATTTGACACCAACTTGATAGAAATTGACTAAAAATTAAAAACATAATTTCTCAATATCAACGCAAATGTATGGATTATAAAAAAAAATGAAAATATATGGCGCAAGACAGCACTTTGCAACCAAGTGGTTTACTTACGCTACAATGAGTTTAAGCATGATATAAATAAACCCTTTTTTCAAGGACTTCAGTATTAACCAGCCACAACTAAGAATAAAAAATCTTCTGCTCTAAACATGCTGGTTGGTTCTTGAAGAATAACTGTGTGTTGACGTACTCCTGAGAACCAGGACCGAAAACTAAAATGAAGCCTTCTTCAATGGTCTGTGTCGTTTTAACTGACAAGTACTACGTGTTAAAAATGAAGCAGGGAGACATGTAGTCCCCAAAGTAATAAAATTTTATCCATTGTCATCGACCTAGAGTCACAACATAATTAAACTTTAAAATTTGGAATGATGTAAACCCATATATGGAGGTCACAGCTACAACGTTATTGTTAGCTTCAACTACATAAGGCACTGAGGATGATCTGTACAGATCGAAAACGTTATCCTGCTACCTAAATTTTGACAACACTTTTTTAAAAAGTTTTAACTATGTGTTTTTATACAATAATACAAGTGTGAAACTGTGAACTGTTTTATCTTCTGTATGTTTTTTTAAACGATCGTATACAGCCAACTACTGGGATTTTCCCATTAATTTTTATTTTTAGTGGACTATGTTTTTGTTAAACGCCCATGTTTCAGTTCCATATGTCAGAACTTGAAATTTTACAGCATTTCGTTTTTGTTTCTTTACCTCTTCTTTTGTATAGTATTCTTTGAATATTATATCACATCAAATAATACTTACATATTAAAGTAGTTGTCTTATATTTAATGTGTAAGTCTTATATCTCTTTTACAAAAGATTTGTTAAAAATTCCCGAATTTTGACCAATTACAAAAAAAATAAAACAGAAAAAAAATTGCTAAAAAAATTATTTATATAATTCTTAAATCAATAAACAATAAACTCTTCTGTACGTCTATGGCACAAGATGACGGATTCTGTATTTTCCAGCAATATCAAAGTACCCAGTATTTCGTATTCGAATCCAAGATTGCTAAATCCAGTCATCCGAAAATACCTTTAAGGGTCTAAGGGACATATTTTTCGTGGAGCCGGGATTAACTGATGAGAAATGTTTTTGAAGACTTAAATCCCTTTATACTTTTCGTACAAAAAATATTTTCAATATTGATTTGTTTCGTAGACAGGATTTGTGACGTATACAAGATGAAATAATGACGTCAGGATATTTCGATAAACAACTTCCTTATTATGTTTAAAATAGCTTTCCACGAAATTTACAAATTCTCGAAATTTAAATACAGCAACAAAATAAAATACATTATTAAAAATTATATGATGAAAATATAATTAGTGTAACGAGAGGAGATGTGATATACTTCATGTAAAGGCAGGATTGGATCAGGGCTAAGTGTCAAGTTCATAGACCATGTTTATTAAATCAACTGGCGCGGCGTCGTGATTTATTCTGCCGTTACCTGCGTCCGCAGTCTGTCGTATTCTTTTTTTAGTTTTTGTGATATTATTAAAGACATAATTTATTATTTCGTTATAATTTGTAATTATTTAAGTTGGAATAAAACCATGTAAGCACATTTCTACTTATTTTTCAATAATAATGACAAATGCAAAAAAATGTAACATAACTTATTTTTCAAGGTTTTCTGATAGCAAAACACAATTTGTTACAAAAGAAATATAAAAAATAAAATCACTATTTCTTTCTTGATTTTTTTGTTTTATATAAAGAACAGTAAACTAAAATATATAAACTCTCTAATTAAAATATATTATTATCAACAAAACTGCGAACTATTTACAAGTAACAGTTTTCTAAATGCAATTCTTGCAAACATATTATGCTACGAGGACATCGACTTCATAGAAAAAATCGAAAGACAAAGAGAAATGCCCGAAAATCCAAACTTAATCATCTCTCCTACATCACCGAAAGAGATAAATTAATGATCTAATCAAAAACAGCTCGCCGAAACAGCACCTGGTCCCGATCAAATAACGAACAGGGCTCCAAAATACTTACCAGCGCGAGCCATAGTATATCTAACAAATATAATCAAGGCGATGCTAACATTCAAGAAATTCCCAAACAGATGGAAAGAGACCCACGTCATAATGTTATCAAAGCCCGGAAAAGATAGCACATAACCGCAAAACTTCAGGCCAATAAGCTTACTAGACTTTAGACTTACTACTCAGCAGAATCCAAGCCGAAACAGACAGATTAGATATAATACCCGAAGCCCAATTCGGTTTTAGATCAGAACACTCCAGCGAGCTACAAGTACTAAGATTAACAGAGTACATAGCAGCTTAATTTAATGATAAACATTTTACAGGAACTGCCTTCATAGATGTAAGAAAAGCTTCTGACAGAGTCTGGCATGAAGGACTGATCTACAAAATAAGAAGATACGGGTACAGCGGAGCAATGACAAAGCTGATCTCTTCGTACTTAAGCAATCGTAGTTTCAGGACAAGTCCTAACCGAACTCGGGAACCCGGAAGCTAGGGTATCACAGGGAGCAGTACTGTCACCTCTATTGTACACGATATATACAGCAGATATACCTAGAACATCAGGTACATTACTAAGGCTCTATGCCGACGACACAGCGATAGCGGCCAAACACAGAAATGTAGACATAGCGGTAAACAACTTACAAACACCGCTAGACAACATAGAAGAATGGAGTTTAAAATGGAAAATCGCAATAAACTCCGAAAAGACATAGGCTGTACTTTTCAAAAAGAGGCACCCAGAACCAGGAGAACAGATAACTGTACAAGCAAAATACCTCGGAGTAATCATGGACAAAGGCTTAACGTTTAGCATACACGAGAAGCTACAGTATAAAAGCCAAAGTTGACATAAGCATCAATAAGAGGCCTAGCAGGAAGAAAAAGCAAACTCAGACTGAAAACAAAAATAAGATTAATAAATAGTATAATTCTTCCTATACTAACATATGCATCTCTCGCAGGGGGACACATATGCAACACATAAAAAAAGAAAATACAAGCGGCACATAACAACAGCCAAGAGAAGCAGTCAACGTACCGAGATACGTAGCAAAAAGATTCCTCTTTAGAGAATTATAACAAATCAGAGTGAATGACGCAATGAAAGAAAAATACACCTCTTTCGTTTCTGGTTCTGATTATTTAATTCTTCCCTCTCTGCTTCAGATAAAACTTTCTTCAGTATTCTACTAATACCCATGCGAAGCTCCCTAGGTAATCGAAAATTGTACAGTCTTATATTGAGATACGGTTCTCCAAGTTGTCTTGGAAGAATTTTGTAAAAAGCTTTTCTTTCTATGGCTTAGTTGTTTTTATAACATTCATATAAAATGTGTATATTGACACCTGCAATATTCAATATTTAAAAAGAAAATAGTCATTGACCATCGTCTAGTTCGTCGGTTAGTATAATAAGTGGTACATTTTTGATCTAGTGCATCGAAACCACCTTTTGTTTGATTATAGAAGCAAATGATTTTGGATTTAACAGATTCTATTTCTTCACATTCGGTATGGTGCATTGATGATATCAACACAACTGCCTTCCCTTTTTTTGAACGTAGAAAATTATAGTGTAGTCATTTGTAAAAGTATAAATGAAAGATTTTTCAGCTCTGCTCCGACTTGGAAAGAACTGCATAGATATTTCCTTTTAATTTCGCTTAAGCGTGCCTACATAGGTCAGTCCTGTTTTTTTATGCATCCATGACTTCTATGGATGAAAACCAATTGTCTGCTGTGATATTTCGATGTGAATTAGCAATTGGACGACACAGTCTCAACACCGCTTGTGTTGGTTTCATGAAACATCTCTCCTCATTTTTTAGAGAAAAACCATTACTATCCTTACCACGCTGAATATAACCATTATAGAAATACTAAGTATTTGCGTCTGTTAGGGCCATAATTTTCAGTCCATATTTCCGAGGTTTATTAGGTATGTACATGCGGAACCTACGTCTACCGAGAAATCAGCATTTCGTCAATATAACACAATTCTCCCATAAAATAACAGTCTTGGCAATTTTTTACAAACGCTCAAATGATCAAGACACTGCTGAAGTTCAATCATTAGTTTTACGTTCTTCTCAATCATTTGCATTATCAAACCTAAAAAAAGCAATAAAATATTTACACTAACTGTACAATCAACAAATCTTAGACATCTGTTCCAAATATTTCTTGCAAGTCTTCATCATTTGACTTGACTCTGAAAACTGCAGAGTAATACAAGATTGCGAGAAACGCTCTAAATTTTTCCTTTGTTAGTTCTCTCAGTTCTGTCCTATCAGAATTGCTAAATTTATCTTGAAATAACAATATCTTTTCATTTGTACGTAGAATTATTTCGTTTGTCATATTCTCTGTGAAAAGAAGGCTACATATTTTAAGGAATCATAGACATTACCACATTTTGCAGGTCCTTTCAACCCCGGAAGAACTTTTACCAGATTGTGTTTTTTGTTCTAATATTCATTAATGTTCTGGATTGGACAGAACAGCAGACCACTCGTATGGATGTTCACCAAAATAAAACTTTCCATTTGTTGTTTCTGTCACCTCTTCTTCTTAACCTACAGCCTGATTGATCTTCCATCTCAGAATCATCAGAAGAGTTATGATCACTTTCTGGAGGAAAATCTTGTTCGTTGTAGTCCTCTTAATCACTAAACTCGCTTTCTAAATAATCTAATAGGCTCAGTATTTCTTCCCAACAATTTAAATCGTGATAATTATAGTCGGTTCGCTATATTTACGCGGGTTCCGGATTAAAAATTTTATTGTAAGTACCCAGTTTTAATTACCTGCTCTTTGGGGAAATATCAACTGGTCAAATGATATGAAAAATAATCCATAACTTTTTTTAATTAAATAATAATGGAAAATCTTTTATATAAATGACAGTATAATAAGGAGAATTACTTCATTAATGGAGTCTAATGTGGCTAATATAAACCTAATAATAATTTTATATTACACTTCACACAGAAAATATGGTCTATGTATATTTGTTCCATGGAGAGAATTTCTAATGAAAAATAAAAAAATTTAACTTGCCAACAAAAATGAAAATCAGTCATTATCATCAAAAATATCATAATCGTCATCATCATCACTGTCATCACCATTAATTGTTATTATGATTGGACTTATTTCATTTATTTTATTTTCACGAGTCCAATAATCTTCTATTAGTTTCTCGCACTTGAATATACAGTTGAACCACACTTCTGGAGTTACGATTGAAAGTGCCTTTCGTCAAGTTTCCCGAACTGCGTCGTCGCTATAACCGTTAGGCCCAATATGGTTGTCATAATATTGTTTTGCTATTCCCCATATATATTCGATGGGATTAAACTGCCAATGATACGGTGGCAGACGTAAAACTTTATGACCGTAACTTTCAATAATCTGATCCACAACAAAGGTTTTTGGTTTTGCGTGGATATTTGCCAAGCGTAATAATTCTGATTTTAAAATATGTTGTGTAAATGGTATATGTTCCTTTGTCAACCATTCTTTAATTTTATTAACAGTCCAAGAATTCGTTGAACTTTTGTTTAATACTTCAGAATGGTAAGGTGCGTTGTCTAAAATAATTATTCTGGGCTCACTTAAAACTGGGAGAAGTTTTTCATGTAAACATTTTACAAACATTTCTGTGTTCATATTATCGTGATAGTCACTTGATTTTGATTTAGATGAAAATATTAAATCAGCACCTTCTGTAAAACCCGATTTCCCTCCTGCATGTAAAATTATGTGTCGCTTCCCTTCTCCATCAGTATGTTGGATAGACTTTACGTTATCATCTTGCCATATTCTCTTGGTTGCACCCTAGAAAATATCCATGTTTCGTCTAAATATGTAAAATTTGCCCTTTCTTCTTTAATTTAGAATATTTTCTTAGAAAGTTAATTCTTTTATGCACAACAGAACTTCTTTCACAAAGGGCTTTTCTGTTATCCTCCTTTTGAAATTTGAAACCCAAATTATGTATCACTTGCCATAGACTTGTTCTGCCAATTTCGTCAAATTTTCTATCTTTTAATTTCGAGAGAATTGTATTTAAGGTCACATGTTCCTTATTGGCTCGCATTCGATAAATGGTATCACGAATTTCAAATTTTTTTCCATCTGGAATATCTTTCGTTTTCAATGATAGGCGAGTTTTTCGGTGATCTTCTTTCGGCCGTTTATTATTGCGATTTTGTAATACTCCTCTTAGTTTGGTTTCACTAATTCCTAGAGCATCACATACGCGTTTTTGAACAGATATTACCGATTTTAAAGGACCGCCATTTTCTTTTTCATCCGTAAAATACTGATGTACACTACAAATTAGACTATCTACATCTAACACACGTCTAGGCATTTTTAAATATTTTCCACCAAACATACAATGTCAACACTGGCAAAGGATCAATTCAACTGCAATATTGTAACAAATTTACACCTACCCTAATGTTATTTTAATGTATTTTAAAATATGACCAATAATGCAGTTTTTACCTAATTTTCTGGGAAGATGTTTATTGCAACTGGTTATCAATGAGTCATTAGCATAATTTTGTTAATCGCAAACCGCGTAAATATAGCGAACCGACTATATTGGCAGTTCTTGGCAAACGATTTACGTGATTTAATTTATGACATATCTTTTTGAAAGATCCTATAATATACATATTTAAGAAAATATTTACAATTGGTCTTATTATGGCACTGGCATTATTTGGTACCAGTACCTTAGAGAGTCATACCCTCGTGAAATTTTGGTTATAAGTGCGCTAAGCTTCAGTATTGGAGACAAAAATTGAAGAAGAATAACACATTTTTAATAAAATAACGATATAACATGAAAAATGTGAGATAAAATATTTTTATAACGTCCCAAACCTTTTCCCTTAATTGAGTATACTTGTATTTGTTGTCATTCTTAATAAGAATTTTTAAAAAAACAAACTGAGTAAAGCAAGTCAACAAAAACTTTTAGCGAAACACTTTTTACTAAAGTAATGTTTTCAGATGAATTTTGAAGCCTAATCTCGGCCGACGGCTTGACAGAAACGGAAGACAATTTCATGGCTTACCTGTGATACGTAAACTCTGTCGGGGGGCATTCTAGGCGGCATAGGCGGCATGGGCGGCATGGGAGGCAGGGGTACCTCTCTAGCCGCGGAATCTGCGGATCTCACTCCCACGACGCCTGGAGGGACGGGCGGCCTCTTCTTGGGGGTGGCTGGAAGGGATCGAGAGCCAGCGCTTGCAGTCTCCCAATCTTTCAGTAGGGCTTTCAGACGGGCCGTCTCCTGAGCCCTTTCAGACTCGCTTTCGGAGTTGTAGTCTGGACCCTAAGACAATTGAATATTTTAAATGGCTTTACCGTAAATTCCCAATCGACCATTTTTTCAACTTTGTTAACACGGGAAATCCATCATTCCACGTGAAAGTTGACATAAAGAAATATTTTGTTTCTAAATTAATAGTCAACTTGTTAAAATAGTAAAAAAGATAAATTACTAACATAAATAAATATTAGAACGTCTTTAAAGGAAGTATTTTACATGTTATTATAAGAATAGGTCAAGTTTACTTAAACTATAACTACGCTATTCATACAAGTTTCATATATTTGTGACAAAAAGGCTAGGTTAGGTTAGGTTAGGTTGGGTTAGGTTAGGTTAGGTTTTACACAATATTTTATTTACATTTACACATATATGTTGGCCTGTCCGTGTGTGTGCATGTAACCAGAGAGGTGTATTGCTCAGTTAAATCTGGGCATACACCCGGAGTGTTTGTAGAGAGGAAGGACTTCGAGCGTGCGTGGTTTATTCCAAAGTGTCGAGTGTTCCTTTTATAGTAAAGAGTTGCGATATGTACCCGTCAGGGGTACTGTACCTTATTGATACCTTGCAGATTATTTGATAGAGCGAGGAAATTCCTGCAAAGAGGTGGGTGGATAAGTCTGGGAGTTGTCAAAGAGATGTTATATCCCCACAGGATGGTTTAATTTGGCATTCTCTGGAGAATATGCAGATGGTGGATGTAGTTGGTAGCGAACCTGGCATTGGATCCTTTTTGACTCGAGTCCGGCACTGTTGTGTGGAGCCTTCAGCTCTGCAGTTCGGACATAAAGTCTTCCCACCAGTTTGAGCAAGCAAAAAAAGAGGTTAAATTAGTTAAAGTATACGAAAAATACTTGGAAAAACTTTTCCACGACCTTCGAACAATACAAGAACTCACCATTGAAGAAAAATCAGGTACCAAAATCCTATCAGAAGAAATAACTTCAGCCGTAAGACAAATGAAGCATGGAAAAGTACCGAGACTTGATATTCCAATTCTCTTATTCCTGTACAACTGCTGAATATATTAGTTGACCAAAAAACCAGGAGTAAAAGTTTGTGAAGACTATAGGACCATAAACCTAATGAGCCATCTGCTGAAGCTGTTTTAAAAGTCATCCACAAAAGAATTTACCGCAAATGCGAGGAACGAGTTGCGCCTAATCAGTATGGATAAGGCGTATGTCAACGCTGTTGGTACAAGGAAGTTTTATTTAGCGTGCAGGTATTGTTTTAGAAAGAGTAGACATGTTAGCTGTAATGTTTTTGTATGCTTGATTGACTACAAGTAGGCTATCTATAGAATCATTCATGGACAAATGCTGGTAGTGCTGAAGAGGACAGAGATTGACGGAAAAGATCTTAAAATAATACCTAACCTCTATTGAAATCAATCAGCGGTGCTCCAAATAGATGGAGAATATACAGATCAGCTCAAAATATTAAGGGAAGTAAGACAGGGGTGCATAATTCCACCACTGGTATTCAATCTGTACTCGGGGCACATTTTTGAAGAGGCTTTAAAAGATATTGATAAAGGCATCTCAATAAATGGAGTCAAGCTCAATAACCTGCGGTATGGAGATAATATATAATAGTGTTTTCCAATACCATAAAAGGGCAGCTAAACTTAATGAATAAAATAACGGAAACAAGTAGAACATATGGACTGGATATAAACACCATAAGTATGTAGGACGTCTGTAAAGAAAGTATTTCAGATGTTATTATATGAATAAGTCATCCTATAGTATAGGAGACTGGATATGATAATGGCCGATCCAACTTTATTACCCGTTCTTCTAAACAGTTCACTTAAACTACAACTACGCTATTGATGCAAGTTCCATATATTTGTGGCAAAAAAGTTACTTAGTGCCATCTCCTCTTTCGCAACACACACACATACACACCCATACACACACATGCAAGTTTCATAGCCATAGGATTTGGTTTGGTCTACACTCTAATTTTTCTTTATTTTGCCTTGCATAATACTTTTTAGCAGATTATTTTCCTTGTCATGATATGTCCCAAGTATTAAAGTTTTTTTTATCGTTGTCAATACATCAAACTTGATCAATCTTTCAATCACCCCTTAATTTCTTATATTCTATCTTCATCTTCTTCCTTTTTGTATGTAGGCTTTATAGCCTGTTTCTTCTTCAATATTAGCCTCCTACATTGTTTAAATTATAGCACCATCTTTTTCTTGGTCTGCCAATACTTCTTCGTTCATTTAGTGACTTATCTCGTGCTATTTGTACTATCATACCCTCTCCCATACCAATCTACCATTGATCACATATCATCCATCAGACAAATATTAGAAAAAACGACGGAGTACGACATAGACTGCCACTACATCTTCGTAGACTTTAAGACAGCGTACGATACTATTGACAGGTCCCAATTATATTCGGCGATGATCGAATTAGGAATACCAAAAGGATTGGTAGAATTAATTAAAATGACAATGATGAAAGTCGAATGTAAAGTGCGCGTACAAGGGGATGTTTCAAAACCATTTAAAACCAACAGAGGACTGCGCCAGGGAGATGCGCTATCATGCACGCTGTTCAACCTAGCGTTAGAAAAAGTTATGAGAGATTCGGGAATAAACTTAAAAGGTACGATATATACCCGTCGTATACAAATAATGGCATACGCTGATGATATCGTCATAATTGGAAGAACCCAAAATGAAGCAGTGGGGCTTTCACACGTACCAAAAATGCCGCAGAAAACATCGGACTTCTGATTAACATCCAGAAAACTAAATATAGGCCGGCCATATCAAGAATTCAACAAAATAACTTAGAGGTGCAACACGAAACGATAGAAATGGTAGAAGAATTCTGCTACTTAGGCTTCTTCAGTTTGGCAGATGATTGTCTCAATAGGAACGTGACTAGGGGATACAGAGTAATTGAAACATTTTGCTAAAGCTTGAGTGGCAATGATCGAAATAGGGGTATCAGAAAAGTTGATTTCAAAGTTGTAGATTTTGGAATTTGTTTGGCAATTAGATGTGCTAATTTGCGCTTCTGAGTTTCGGTCTTAGATTCAAAAGTGTATAGCGACAAGCTAATTTCGAATAATTAAACTTTTGTATTCAAATATTAAATAAAACAATCTCAGCAATTTATTGTTTATACACATAATAGAAATGAAATAAAAATTGAAATATGTTCCTCAAAAACCAAAATATACATAATATAGCGACCAGCCCTATAATAAAAGTTAACGTCTGGCTTTTAAAATCAAATAACGCGTGTTCTGAGTTTAGTTTGAGTTTTCAGTAATCTTTGAGACACCATTTGGTCCGAGATACATATACAAAAAATACCGTCCCTTCGAGAATTAGTTACGTTTTACAAAATAAATATTATTAACAGTTTTTTCTACGTTTTATTCAATTTAAATATTATTTTTCTTTCCGTGGTAATAAATTTATCGCACACACATCCACACAATCACGAAATAAGTGTTTGTGGATGTCTGTGTGTTGAGATGGTGGAAACTATCCCGTAATATGAAATGTACATTGAAAGAATGAATTTATGACCAAATTAATATTAAAAATAATAAAATTTGCAACATCTGGTTTTCGTCTAGTGGAATAAAAGCTTTGCAGAGAAGCGCCAAAACTAATTTTGTGCTTTGATCTAAGAATTTGGGAGACAAAAGAAAAAAAGTATGGTCTTTTAGAAATTTGAGAATGACTTTATGGTCTCTGCAGGCTTTACGGAATGATAAATTACAAATAAGATGATTCTTACTTAGCAGCGGATTGCTGTATAATTTGCTGAGTTGATAAAAGTCCTCCCCATAAAGGCGAATAAAATGTTCCAATATTTCCGCGGTTAGTACAATTTTTGTTTCGATTTTTCAAATTTGGCACATGGAGATCCAAGGCTTAGCGATCACTAGTATATACCACAAACTTTTCTGGCAATCCCTTTCTACAGAAAAAAATGCGCATGCTGGTGTTATCGTCTTATATATAAATAGGTGCTTCTGGCTTTTAAAATATTCCAGCAAGTCATTTACATACAAAAGAAAGAGTAGCAGAACCCTTATTCCTTTTTGAGGACTTCCTAGTTTAATGTGAAAAATATCAGACGATATAGTATTTATCGCACAATAAAATGGACGATCTGAAACGTATGAAAGTATCCATGAATTTACTATAACTGTGATACCACCAGCTTTCAGGTTTTCGGGAGCATAGAAATTCTGGTGTTAAACAGTCGAAAGCCCAGTAAAAATCAAAGAACAGACCATATGTATATAAATGTTTGTCAATTACTAATATACAAAATATGACAATTTTGCTGTCTTAAATCTATACGATCTATCTATATAATCAAACGTCTTTATGCTGTGTATTATCCGACAAGCGAGAGCTGGCGGGTGACCTGCGCGAAAATAGAAAAGGAAATATTCTAATTCTAAGAGAGATAGGAGAGGTACTTAACCGCGGGTGTCACAAATGCGTAGTTGCCGTATCAAAAATTTAGTTGGGATGTGAAAATTACGTTAATAGATATGTTCCGTGGTTGTGTGGATGTATTTGTATTTGTTTATTTTTCTAAGCCAGACGGTAAACTCAAGTATTTTCGGCCTTTTATCTTGCAATGTTGTTGCTTACAATATCATATTTGTTTCTCATTTATGAAAAATGCAATGTATTTAAATGCATAATTAAAGTATCCAGCTTATCTGTAGTAAATAAACATATTGAGGAAACATATTTCAATTTTTATGTCATTTCTATTTCACATGTGTAGAACCAATTGCGATAATGTAAATTTTAACATGAAGAACTGTTATTTAATTTTTGAAATAATTAGCTTGTCGCTACAGATATACGTTGTATTATCAATAATAGTGAACTGTAAAGTACTAATTAACTGATCCATTATTTACTTATTATTTACTGGTATTTTTTTGTTCTGTAAATTTTTATTTATTTATTGATTATAATTTTATTGATTTAACTTAAATTAAAATATTTAAATCAGAATTTAGTTTGAAAATGAGTATTATAATTACCAGTTAATTGAGCTACACGTTCTTGTATCTTTTTTAAATCAACTAAGACTTTATCTGCATTAGCTTCTTCGGTTGTAAACTTAAAAACATTGAAAATCATTTCTCGTGCCTGAGATCCCAAAAAAAATGTAAATACTTAACAACACTGTCAGAAATCTAGCACTAATTACACGATGTGAACTCCTAGCCGACTGCAATAGAAATGAGCAATCCCTTCCACTTTTCAATTTGTTCTGCGCGCAACCCGCCAGCCCTCGCTTGTCGGATAATAACGTGTTAAACTTAACAGATGGAATAAATTATTAAAAGTAATGTAATGTAAAAAAGTAGTAAAATTATTCTAAGTAGATTCTTTATATTGCCCACGCGCATTTTACATCAGACTTTCTCTTATCTACTGCCATTCTTCCTTTTTATGTCAACTTACGAGCGAAGCATTACAGACAATGTAAGACCAAAAAAAACTGACTAAAATTGTAGGCCTTCATTAGCATAACACACCATCAATGTATCACCATCTGTAAATATAAAAAGGATTTCCACAATCTTTATTTTTCGATTTCTAGCTCTCTATATCTGCCAATCCCTTAGAAGGGATTTCCTAAGGCCTTTTTCTAAGCCCTTTGTATTCGCTTCCTGAATTGTAATACCCGACGTACGTTTTCGGGGACAACGGAAAATTAGAAGCGAAAGAGGATGTTGCAACACTCAGGGCCGTATTTAAAATTACACTTTTCGCGTTGTGTTTTTACTTTTCTTTAAAATAATTTTATTCAAACACCAACACTATTACAATACTTTAATTCATTGACAACCAACAACTTATATTTTGGTGTTATACCAATACAAAACTGGTCCATATTTCTATTCTTTAATGTGACAATTTCTATTTATTCATACCGTGTCGGTAAATAGGAAAACAGGGGAACCTGTTTATTTTACTAGTATTGTTGTTGAACACCTTGTTGTTGTTAAAACCCTTTTGGGGTTTGTTCCGCGTTGGGTTTCCCCGTTGACCGCGACCAAATTTTTAAATAATAGATAATTACATTTATTTTGGTCATTTTTTAAGTGCGGTCCTGCTTTATGTGACTTTTCCGAATAATCTTCACAGAAAACTCCTAGTGACTCTCGTCCAGATAAACTGATATTAAGCTGTCATTGCAACTTTTCCGTTTTGGAATAATATTTTGCCAGATTATTCTAGTTATTAGGAATATACTCAGACTATAAGGTATTAAAATATACAATGAATATGTATGTATAATCATATTTACCAATTTAAACAGAAAATTATCTTTGTAATTAAAAGAATTGATCAAAAGTATGTTTTTTGGGTATATTATCTTGTTTCGATTTATAAAATAAGATGCTTAGATTACTAAAAATTATAATCTAGAGATAATTTACCAAAGTTTTACTCTATGTTTATTTATTAACTTCAACAACGGTCATAAAGAAAAATGTTCCAAAATATAAAGCCTGATCAACACCAAAACAGAAAAAAATAGTGGGTCAAAAGTTTATTATTTATATCATGAATGTGTTGCTTGTGTGAGTCCATTTCAAATAGGTAAAGAAATAATAAATAAGACTTAATCACAATCAATTTAATTTAACTATCAGACGACCGGTTTCGCTTTCTACAATATGCAAAGCATCCTCAGGTCTCGATACAAAGTTAAACAAATGATGCCGGTACTCTATTAATTGATGGATGGTAGAACATGGTTGAAACTACTATGTATTGTTGAATGGAGAACTCAATTCTATTATTGCAGTTGTTTGACAGTAAATGGGAAGTTCTTGAGGAGATAGATTTGATCCAATGAAGAAGAGATATGTGTGTGATTGTTTGTTAAATGAAAGTGATGTAATGTACCATTGTGTTATTAAAAGTTATTTATACTTATTCGAGAGATATATTTATGAAATGTGTGTTATTTATTGAGTAATTGTTTTATGAAGGTGACAGTTTTATGACAATGAATAAGTTTAGATGTAAAAATTGTGTGGGTGTGCAATTATTTTCCAACTTATAGTTATCAAATTAAAAAAAAATTAAAAAACTCATTGTGCCCAAGACTGAGATGTAGTGCATTAAAGTCTTTCCCCCTTTTAAATTCAATGTTTGTTTCGTCCCTTCTAAGTGTTTTCTGTTTAAGTGTGTTTAAATTGTCCTTAATTGTTTGTATTTTAATATTTTATTTACTTGACTTTTCAATAATTTACTAATTGCCAATAGAACTTTATCAAAGTAATTTGATAACTACAAGTTGGAAAATAATTGCACACCCACACAATTTTTACATCTAAACTTATTCATTGTCATAAAACTGTCACCTTCATAAAACAATTACTCAATAAATAACACACATTTCATAAATATATCTCTCGAATAAGTATAAATAACTTTTAATAACACAATAGTATATTACATCACTTTCATTTAACAAACAATCACACACATATCTCTTCTTCATTGGATCAAATCTATCTCCTCAAGAACTTCCCGTTTACTGTCAAACAACTGCAATAATAGAATTGAATTCTCCATTCAACAATACATAGTAGTTTCAACCATGTTCTACCATCCATCAATTAATAGAGTACCGGCATCATTTGTTTAACTTTGTATCGAGACCTGAGGATGCTTTGCATATTGTAGAAAGCGAAACCGGTAGTCTGATAGTTAAATTAAATTGATTGTGAGTAAGTCTTATTTATTATTTCTTTACCTATTTTATTATTTATATTTTTCTACTACATATATACAGTGCAGTGCAGTGTTAGTGCTTTTTAAAGGGGTACATCCTTAAATTTTATTCATGTTTTGACCACTATTGTTTGCTATACAACACCAAAATTGTATAAGAGAAAGATAGTAATAAAGAGAAATGTTCTAAATACATATCATATGACAAAGGTAAATTATAATTTTCCAATTGTTTTTAACCCTTTCAGCCCCAATTTTGTTATAAGTAAAAGGAGATAACATCGTAATTTCTGAGCTTTTTATATGTAATTATTTTACGCAAGCAACTTTGCATAAGATTTTTTTGGAATTATAACATTGACATATAAAACATATGACAACATTGTATTTTTGAATTCGCTAACAATCCTTTTTTTAACCACTTATAAATAATTACTAACGGATTTGCTAAGCCAATATACAAGGTAGGTGTTTGTTTGTTCAATTATTTTGGTTTTGATTTTTCTTTGTTACTCAAGAAAGTTGCGCCCTCTTGTCAAATTATTTATAATGTTTCTTTGTATTGTTTCTCTCATATTTCCTGTTTAGTTCTAGTGAGTATTTTTCTTTTGTTTTCTGTGCTAGTAAGAATGATCTAAAGAAACACGGTGTCGGTTGTGTGCTTCAAACACTGTCCATTGTTTGATGTGTTACAATATGGATATTGTAAAAAAAGAAAGTATATATAAAAGAAGAAAATATATGAAAAATCGTATAAATTGTAAAGAAAGTAACCAATAATAGGATTTATGAATGCAGTTGTATGATTCAAAAGTTACTTATTCGCTGTGAGTTTCGCCGGTAGCGCTCTCTCGCGGTTTGAAACTTGTACTTTTCTTGTAAAATCAGTGTAAATGAAATATGACAAAACGAGAAAAATAGATATTTATTTAAAAATACAAAATATTGAACTGAAATATTATGGTAAACTGATTAATGAACGAATACACAGAATTGATAGTAAAAGTAATTACGCCTTGTTATTTTATTCATTATAATTATAATATTTAAGATATAAGTTCTTGCGACTGGATGACTACTTACGCAAGAGGTCATTGAAAAAAAGAAGAAGTTTATATGAAAATATTTAATGGTTAAAGCAAATATTTAAGGTTATAGACGCTTAAAACGTCTATATTCTGGTTACCTTTACCTCTGTAACGTTGTAATTCTTGTTTTTATTTTACATTTTTATTCTGTTTTTGCTCAGCTATTTTTTGTGTGCGTAGGCCTTAGTGCTTAGATATCAATTTGTTTTAATTCTTCTTCTTCTTCTTTCGTTTTATGGCCTCCACCTCTTAAATTTGTTTTAATTTTATCAAAATGGATATTAAACATTATACTGGTTTTAAGTCTATATCACATGATATCCCATTTCAACCAGCTACACCAAAAAAGGGAAAAGGTTTAGTTGATGCAGGGCATGTACGCAATGTTTCGGAATATAATAGCTTTTTAATTTTACACCATACAAATATCATGTTTGCATTATAGGTTATTTACTTATTTTTCTCGTTGATAGCAATAATCCATTTTTCTCTTTGAACTATTTTATGCTTGGCAACAGGAAATGAATAAAATTTACAATGACTGTTGTACTCAGTATTTTTACATGTATCATATATTTTTCTTTTTGAAAAATCCATATTCGCCATTATTTGAATGTTTACAAGTTAAATGCACAAAACTGCCACTAACAGCGTTGGTGAAAACTGTCAAATCCCCTCTACTCATCGGCTCACAGCGAATATATAGTTATTTATACTTACATTTTGAATTTTATCATCCAGCATCTTGAAAAAGTCTTGTTGACTTGTAGAAATTTCCCTAGACAAGAAAAAATAGCCATTATTAACTAAATTGTAATTATATTTGAAACATTGAGGGCTAAACCATTTTTGAGCAAGTTTTGAATTTATTTCTATTGTTTAACATGAATTACTGTTTTCCCCTAATAATTACACCCTATTGAAAACCACAAAAGGGTTAAAAAGAAGTTACTAGGATAAAATTGATAGGATGGGTTGAAAGGTAGACTTAGCAACGATATACAATATATCCTGAGCTATGTGGATGATCTGTTCACCTTGACATTAATTATAGAGTTAGAAATACATTGCAACAATGTTTGGTTATGGTGATAGAATTGAGAAGGGCTTAGAATAAGCCCCCAGAAGTCCAAAATAATAAAATTTAACAAAGGCAGATATAAGATATGCAGAGCGGTTTCCTCTTCTTCTAGACATAACCATCAAAAATCCTCTCCATACGACTCAAATGCTTATTGAACGAAAAGTGCCCAGACGTCATGCCTTCTATCACCATGACAGACTTTCGATAGTGGGTCAGTAAGTTGTCTATGAATTTGGCTGAATGTTGCTTAACGAACTTTTTAGACTACATTTGTCCTCGTGCATATCTTCGTCATTCCAAACACTTTTCTAACACACATTTATTCACGGCTGCTATTACTCTGTGTTCGCAACTCCAAAACAGGGCTCTATGCCAATTAACGGCGCACAAACGCCTTCTCGGTCCAGCTTATTATCCTTCTCATTGCATTTGTGGCTTTTGTGCCCTGAAGCCCAAGCTAGTGTCAATGAATTTCGACTTTCTACCCGAGAAAGGGTACTCAAAAGTTTTGAATCAACCTGCTTAGGGCTAAGGGCTTTTAAAGCTGCTTTACGATAGACGAAGATCACGTTTTAGCCATTCTCCACTTGACAACATATTAGTTCTACACACAGCACACCTTTATATATTATTTTACGTATAGTGACAACTTCTACCTGAAATACGATCGCATATGTTCGCAAGCTTAACTGGATTTCTGTCCTTGGTCTTGTGCTCAGCCACAATAAATGTTAAAATATTGAAAAAGTTCACGACAAAAGAATTAATCTTGAACTTAAGAGTATTTTAAGGAGTTGGTAATACTGTCAAAACTACATGAATTCATTCTTCAAATTGGCACATTTCGTACGGCTCAAAAAGACAGAAAACTATAGTCGTTTTCGTTTAAGGCTACCAAAATAGGTGGCGCTTATATGTGATATTAAAAATAACATTATGACAGTCTATTGATATCAATTCATATACGGAAAGTTGACGAATTGTGCTCCTTTCGCCGTTTATTTTTATCTATCTGCCGTCTCAATTCATCAAAGCCGTAGCAAAGCTCTTGCTCAAACTCGTTATATATTAATAATGAAAAATACTTACGTTTGAGCTAAAAGTGGACCCCCAAAAGGCTTAAATTTTATTGTTCTCTTTTCACAGTCTTCTATATCATCTGAACTCTCTGTCTCTGGTTCTATACCTTCCTCTTCTTCTGATTCTGCCTTTTCTGCGCTAACTGTAACAAAAAACACAAAATTTAGATACAGGCAAGCTAAAAAATTATAAAATCAAAGAAAAATAGGTGTAATACTGATTGAGCAGACAATATATTCCTAGAGTAGAGTAGAGTAGAGTATTTATTTAACTACATAACATATACAAATATTGTTTGTAGCAAGTCAAAAAAAAACATACATAGTATTAAATGATAAAACATTAAATAATACAATCATAAAAACATATTAAACAGAAAAATATTTATGGCGAAGTTACGGTAAGCAGTTCAGTGGATGTTTTGCAATGAGTCATATATTCTTCTGAGCAGTAAAAACAATGTTTTAAAAGATAGTTTTTTATAACTTTATCGAAACTATTACAGCTTAGCTCTTTTATACTTTTTGGTAAAATATTGTAATAGTTATAATTAAGACTATTTTTTTCTGAAAGACTTAATCTACAGCGATTTGTTCGTAGGTAGTGACAGTTTCGCGTATTGTGAACATGGACATCAGACTGCTTTATTAAATGGGCACGTTTTCTGTGAATTTGAGTTAAAACTTGAAATATCAACAGAGTAGGTAGCGGCATAATTTTGAATTTGACAAAGAAAGGTCGGCAGTGTTCTAGATAACTAACCCCTGCTAAAATCCTGACAGCTTTCTTTTGTATTCTAAAAATTTGAAGTGCATTTGTTGAATTGTCCCATATAATTAAACCATAGTTTAGGTGAGAGTGGAATAAAGAAAAATATGTCATTTTTAATGTTTCAAAGTTGACAACCCTTGCTAGTTGGCGAATAACAAATAATAAACTGGATAGCTGTTTCTTAAGGTGTGAGATATGAGCAGACCAGTTGAGTCGATTTAAATATTTCGATTTCCTATAGGAGCATTTCCTATAGGAGTCGATTTCCTATAGGAGCAGGTTCTTTTCAATTCTAAGTAGTTCTTCACTGGACGGAGAAGAGCTGTATTCTTGTTTGTACATCGATGTAAACTGGACTATTCAAATCAGCCTTTAGATAATCATCCACAAAAATTGCAATTATTGTGATTCTGGTGGTTGGAATATCTACAGTTAATGTTAAGTAAAAAGTAAAGAGATTAGGAGAATAGGAGAAAAAATCCTATTCTCACTGCCTAATTTTGTTTATGTATTGTATATTATTATAAATTCTTTTATGAAACACAAAAAATGTTAAACAAATCTTAAATTGCAACACAAATAGCAGATGAAACTCCACAGAAGTATTAAAACAAGAAACAGTGAAAGAAAATGATAGCTAGGAAGAAGATTGACAAACCACTGAAGAACAAGTGATCTGACTGTTTTAAAATTTTATGTTATTAATGAAATATAAAAAAGAACAACAAAACATTTGTCTCATACTGCACACAACAGCTCCACAAAAAAGAAAATTTATTTCTATTGCCTTACGTTAGATACGCCATTGGTCGCCATTTTGTTGCTGAAATGGCGGGGGCTTGACGTTTGTTTGATCTTGATGGGATTTCCAATTTACTACACAGCCTTCAACAATTAACAGTTGCACTGCAAGAAAACTTCAACAAAAAGTACAATGTAAAGTGTTGTGGTATATTAGTGTGGTAAAAATAGTACCTTTTGTATATTTTCATTTATTGTTAGTCTATTTTAAAAATGAACGTGGATTTTGTTGCTATAGGCGAAGGTATCCATACTTTCGCACTGTCGTTTTTGTTCTTTAGTTTATATTTTAATAAAGGATCGCTAGGTAAGTTACTAACTTAATTATTTTAGTATCCTTTGAGTGCTTTAAAATCAATTTATTACTTGATACCATATGTTTATTATAAGCTAAGCTAATGTCAGCAGAAAATTGAGGTTATGAGTTAAGCAACATTTTCATTTTGTTATTCATTTCGCGGAACGCGGACCTTGATATTAGATAGTGATTAAGCACATCATAGGCGTGTTAAGAAGGAAGTAATGGTGAATTTTATTTTTAAATAAAAGATCACATTTATGGCATTATTATATTCGTATATAATATCATAAGAGAAAATTTTGGTGGCAATATTTTCGACTGATATAAAAGTTTGTTGTCTGGTAATTTTCGCGAATTAAATTTTGACAGTTAAATCACGAGACGTCAAATAATTTTGTCAAAATTTCATTAGCGAAAATTGCCAAAAGGCAACAAACTTGAATAAAACCAGAAGAAAATTTTGCTGGTAAATAATTTTGTCTCTACAAGACTATTTCACGAGACAATTAATGCACCATATCAACGAAACATAATCTTTATTTATCTGTTAACAATATTAAATGTACAATTATTATACCTAAGGTATATAGTTTGCCCATTCTTTTTTCTTTTCATTTCTATCTATCTATCTATCTATCTATCTAATTAGCCTTCTTCGGTCCATCTTTGGATATAAGCCTCCTCAATAATTTTCCATTCTTCTCTGTCGATCGCTACAGTCATCCACCTAGAGCCCACGTACTTCTTGATATCATCTGTCGATCTCATTTGGGGCCTTCCTCTGCTTCGTTTATATTCCCACGGTCTCCAACATACGAATTTTGCTCCATCGGTCTTCGTTTTGTCTTATATTGTGTCCGGCAAATCTCCATTTCAATTTTGCAACTTCTTGTCTAGTATCCCTAATTTTTGTTTTCTCTCTTATACACTAGTTTCTCTTTTTATCATTAGTCTTATGTGCAACATTTGTCTTTCCATTGCTCTTTGGGTTTTGATGATTTTGTCCATGTTTGCTTTTGTAAATGCCCTCGTTTGGGTATCATAGGTGAGAACAGGGAGTACGCATTGATTGTATACTTTGGTCTTAAGATGCTGTGGATATCTTTTGTTTTTAAGAATGTAGCTTAGTTTGCCAAATGCCGCCCATGTTAGTCTAACTCGTCTTTTTATCTCTGTTGTTTAATTGTCTTTGTTACGTTTTATAGTTTGACCCAAATATATATAATCCTGAACTTGCTCTATTTTATCTTGTCCGATCTTCATTGTGATGTCTTCATCTGTATTTGTTATGATTTTGGTCTTGCTGTAATTCATATTAAGGCCTATCTTTCCAGCTTCTACTTCCAGTTTTTTCATCAATTCAGCGTACCTTAGATGGTTCTAACGTTATCTACAAATTTTTATACCGTTTTCTTCCCATTCTAATCTTTTAAAAAAATCTTCCAGAGCCTGATTGAAAAGTTTCGGTGATATTGTGTCACCCTGTCTCTCGCCTCTATTTATTTGTATTGATTTTGTTCTTTCTTATATTTTAATTGTTATTTTGGCTTTCTTATCTATATTGGCTATTAGTTCCGTATATCTGTGGTAAATTCTGCCGTTCATCAAAGAAATTTTCACTGCCCAATGTTCGACACTGTCGAAAGCCTTTTAGAAATCTATGAACGCTATATATAGAGAAATGTGGTATTCATTTGCTCGTTCTATAAGTATTTTCAAACTTAGTAAATGGTTACTTGTGCTGAATCCCTTTCTATTCATCTTCATTTATCATCATTTTATTCATCCTCATCTTCATCACTACCTTACATTGAGGAGTGTTATAGGACTGTAGTTTTTTTATATATCTGCCTTATCCCCTTTCTTGTGTAGGATAATGGTTACGGATTCCTTCCAGTTGTTTGGGATTCTTTTTTTTTTTTAATATCTTTTTAAAAAGGGAATGTTGAGTATTAATTACCACTTTTCCACCATATTTCAACATCTCTGCAGTTATTCCATCTTTTCCAGGCGATTTGTTGTTTTTCATTTCTTTCAATGCCTTCTTTATTTCTGATTTGCTTATTTCTGGCTATAGCTCTGAATTAACATTTTTTATTTTAGCTTCAAGTTGGTTTTTAAGTTCTTCTGGTGGTCCTTTTTTTATTTTAACAAAAATGATCAAATTCCCTCTGAAAAAAGCGAATCTTGTTGCAGCTTACAGCCTCATTGTCTCTCCAAGCAAGTTCAAATGACCAAAGGTGAAAAAAATTTTGTTGTGCTCCATCGGGGTTTCCTCGTCGTAGCTTTGGATGATTTTTAATAGTTCTTCGGTGGATAATGCTTTTGAAATGAGTTTTTTTTTAACAATTTGAAGTTGCCTCCGCTTAATATCTCTGGCCAATCTTGCACATCTTTTTAATAGCTTTTAATCATCTTTTCACCGCTATCTTCTTCTATTCCATTTTAACAAACATTCTTACTCCTTTAATACAGGGGAGGCTTTCTTGTACATCTACAGAGACCCCAACGCCACCTAGCCATATTTTGTTACAAAATATATACATAACGCTCTACTGATAGCTTTTTAACAAACACTCTTATGCCTCTGACGTGAGTGGGAGCTTTCTTGAACATCTACAGAGGCTCCCACGCCACCCAGCCATATTTTGTTATCAAATATTTACATAACACCCTACTGGTAGCTTTTTAACCATCTTTTCACCGCTATCTTCTTCTATTCCACCTAGATATATTTTGTCGCCATATTTTCATACCAAATATCTACGTAACGCCCTGCTGGTAGCTTTTTACTCATATTTTTCATTTTAACGAACACTCTCGCCCTTCTAATGTTAGGGGAGGCTTTTTTGTACATCTACAGAGCCACAACGCTTTATTCATTTTAACGAACACATATTTTTCTACCTCACCATTTTCACCCCTAAAAGACCTTTTTGACGACAAGGGAGGCTTTTTTCTACACTTATATTTCTTGTATATAACCATTTGCACCCCTTAAGGGTACTTCTATGGCCATAACTCCACATACCTAACCATCCAGCTGTCCGACATATTTGATCTAAATTTTTCATTTCCTATCTACTTTAGTATGAAGATAGTTATTAACATGATTCATATTACCTTTTTATACAATGGAACACTTAACCTATCTTTAGATAATTACGAAAAACCCCATTACAAAATGATAAACATGTTAAATATGACAGTATAAAAGAAGCCTTTTTAACAAGAAATCAAATACTGGATCCGGTCCCCAATTTTTTTAAAATGTTCAATTTTTCTGCTAATAATTCACCCAACTTACTTGGCGAATAGGGACATAAATGTATATGAAATAAATAATTATTGTGCACGTATAGACATGTATAACATAATTTCTTCAGTTGTTACAAAATGTACTTTTATTTTAGGTGTTTCAGCTAAGACTCAGCTGCTATTCCTAGTGTCAATAGTAGCCAAGAGCTGGTATGTCATTCAACTGGGGCATTACGAACCAATCTACTACTGGCTTCAATTCTCGCATATAGCGTTTACCTTAGGAACTCTTCTTTTTTTATTTACATCGAGGACTGTTAACCGAGAAGATGATACGTTCTGGTCCGAATTTGTCATTTTACCAGCAATAGTTACGTCGATACTGGCCAGCAAGTCTTTGCTTACAGTGGATGTAAGTTATTTTAATTTAAGATTAATTTGCAACTGTTTTATTGGTCTTTCTCATTTATCTGATTATTTAAAATATTGAGTATGGTCAACAGTTTAAAAGAATTTACAAGCTAAATCTTTCACAGCTAGAGGTTATAGTTTACAAGTTTAACGTTTCTTACTACTTTTCAAAAATGTCATACTTCTAAAAACTGTTATAAGCCTCGGATGCCATACAGGGAGGGATTCCAGTAAACCAAAAGAGGAATGAACATAGATTATGTATTAAAACATTCATAGGCAACCTAATCTCCAAGATACATGTTTGTTTTTGATTTTTGTTGATCTTAAAATATCAAGTTAAAGGTGTCATGTAATTTTCTGGTGGTTATATTAAAATGGTGTAGCAGACTTTGTAAATGATCTTTACTTTAAGAGAGTAGTATTGCGTCATCTGCATAGGAGATTATGTTAAATTGTTTTTCTTCCATTTGGTATCCTCTTTTAGTTCTTACTATTTTTATTATTTCATCCATGATCATGCTGAAAAATAGAGGACTAAAGAAATCTCTCTATCTTATATAATTGCCAGCTTTATTTGGGTCAGCTAGTTCTTTTTCTATGTTTACTTTTATTGTGTTGATTTGATAGATATTTTTGATTATTCAAGGTCCATGTAACATAGATATGCTGCTTTGTTGCATTCTAATAATTTCTCTTGCACTTGCCTCATTATAAATATAGCATCAAGTTAAATGTATTGAAAGCAATTAAATTAAACTGTATACCCAAGCTTAATCAAGCCATTCAGAGCGATGCTGGGAATATTTATATTCCACTATGCATCAACGATTTACCCATATAAATTACCACCATTCATATCTTCATATAAATATATGAAGATGATTGCGTTTTGATTTAATTTGAGTCCCTTACCACTCCCTAACACCATTATTTTCCTATCTTCTTACAAACTTTCTCTGACGACTGGTAGACCCAGAAACACGTGTAAAAGACTCAAATTAAAACGAACCGCAATCGTCTTAGTATAAATATAGCATCAGCGCATAATCTTCCCAACCAAAGAATATTTTAAATATAAAAATATACATACGTCACATTTTTATTTTTTGGCCCATACTCTTTAATCACTTTTAAGGATTCTCCAAGAAACCTAAGTGCTTTCTTTGGTTTGGTGGTGAAGTATGTGCCATTGCAGCTTTAAGTAGATCTATTTCTTAAATTTTGTGAAGATTTTGCCCCTAAACTTAAAAAAATTTATGAATTGAATGCATTTGTGCCAAGAAAAAATAAGGCTTTTTAAGTTAATATTCTCTAATAGTGAAGTGAACGATGTAATAAATCCCATAACAAGTTTTTTGTTTCGATAATGGTGGAATAAGGTCTAAAATTAATGAACCCTGCAGATTCTAAAATAATGTTCTACTTGGCATCGTTATTCACTTGGCATCCTCAGAGAAGGTACTCAAATAGCAATTTTTATGTTTGGTGATTTTAATGTACAAGATATTCGCTAGGAGAATGATGACTCTGGTGTGGTAGTTATATGTCCTCTGAACTGACCAGGTTTAGTTATAAGGTCACTCTTATGCTTATTTGAATTTTTTTTGTCAACATCATTGCTACGTAAACATGTTTGAACGAAGCAAAGACCTGAATTATTTTTGAAAATTGTGGATCTTTTGTTTCTTGTTTCCTCAATGGTTTTAATAAAATTCTTAAGCTGACTTCGCCAACTAAATTATCTTCAGCTCCCAAATAAGTGTGGACTAATTATGTGCTTTTGAGCTCTTTTCTTTCAATTTTTTCCAGGAACTTTACATTCAATCATCTTTAGTATTAAGTGTTCACCTATTGTACTTCTATTTCTATTTTAGCACTAATCTTTTACACACCTAGACTTCTCGTAATATAATTACTTTTAATTGAAAATTGTAGCAACAGTAACATTTCTTTTAATATTATCAAATTCTCTTTCTGTTTTAGTTGCTATACACCTTTAGCCAGTTCCTCAAAGGCGTAGCAGTAATCCCTCAGATGTACTTAATACTAAAAACCAAAAGAATCTCAAACTCAATGGCCATTTACCTGTTGGCGATGGGTTTCCAAGATTGGATAGCCAAATATTCCAGACTGGGTTTCAACGAAACTACGGATATAACTTCCTTTATTTACTTGGGTGTTTACACTGTTTCCGTAATGATCATGCTCCATTCGGGAGTTGAAATGTACAGCAGCTACGACGGTGGATCCGAACAGATATTATCTTTGACCAGCGAGTTTGCTGATGATTTTTCGGATACGGCCTTACTTATAAATGAAAAAGAGGATGATTTGGATAGTAGTCAATGGCCGGATAAGAAATTTCAACAAAAGAACGACCTTGGAGTAAAAGTGAGCTGTGAAAAGCAAACAATGTGATTACTAACGCAGAAGAATCTATTTAAGTACCTATTTAATGATTATTTACAATTATTCTAGAATTTTTATTTTTTCGAATATATATGTAATTGAGCAAACGTGTTTCTTTTGTTGTTTACTTTCCTCAACTACATTCCAAACAAATAAAAGTTAAAACAAATATAGTAGACAAAATAGTGCTATATAAAAAAGCTTCATATATTAGTTTGCACCAGGATCTGCTTTCTAAAATCTACATCAAAATGAGATAAGCAGTGTAAATAAGTTGACAAAAACAAAATAGAAATCAGCTTAATCGACGAAGTCCTTGAAGGATGACTTGCACCTAGCTTTGAGCGGGCCGTAAACTCGAATGTCCAGCGGTTGCATCTTGTGTGTGCAGTGAGTTTATTTACATTGGATTTAATCAAGCTGGAGATGTCTTAAACCGAGGACCTGTAAATGATCTCTCTCCAGGAATACCGGGTACAATAACATCAGCATTTCGATACACGAATGGGTTTATTTACTTTTTCCAGAACAATACCTATTATAAGTACAGCGAATACACACGTAAAGTTGTAGCAGCAGAAACGTTCAACTTGGAACTTTTTGGGATACCCTGCCCTGAAAACGATCTATTGAAACAATTAAAAACTCTGTTAAGCAAAATTGTATCTATATACGAATAACGGCCAAACCTTGCAGTTGTATCAAAGCCCAAAGCAATAGGGATCTACGACATTGCAAGTTTGACAGCCCAGCCATATTTGTTATCAATTACTCCTATAATTATAACAAAGGTTTTTTTCTGGCAAATCTGGCCATTCTTCTTCTTCTTCTTTAGGTACCATCTCCTCTAAGGAGGTTGGTAATCATCACAGCTATTTTCACTTTTGAGATTGCAGCTCTGAACAAGTCGACGGAACTGCAATTATACCACTTTCTCAGATTGTTGAGCCAGGAGATGAGTCTTCGTCCAATACTTCGTTTTCCCTGTATTTTTCTTTGCATTATAGTTTGTAGCAACACATCTTTATCCCCTCTCATAACATGGCCGAGATACTGTAACTTTGTTATCTTAATCGTATTCATGATTTCCATTTCCTTTGTCATCTTTCTGAGTACCTCAACATTTGTTATTCATCTGGCCATTAAACAGTCTTAATTTTGACGATTCAGATTTTGCTGGAGTGCTCACCTATGGAGCTTCCACAAGTTTACAAGTTGGAAAATAACCCTGCACCAATAATACCTTCTGAGGATTTTGAAATAAGTGCTATGAACAATTCAGCTCTTACTCAAACCCCCGAAATACCTATTAAGGGAGATGAAAGTCTGGAATTTATTACGAACTTAGTGGAAGAGGTGCTAACAAATGTTTTCAGCGAAGATTTTTACCTAGGAGTAGCACAATCTCCTAAACGTGCAAAATTAGTAGATATTCGACCATTTCCTACATTGCAACCAAAGCAGAATAAAGTCATGCATATATATTAGTACACCAGAAAAGAATAGGGTAGAAGCTGAAGAGAAGGAAAGGAATGGCAAACGAGTCAAAGTTGTAAAAAGAAAAATTAATGATAGTGAAAAATTAAAACCTGCACAAAATAAGGCTAAGAAAAGAAAAAATCATCTTACTGTAGTTCCTCAGAATCTGACGTATGCGCTACGATGTCTGATTGCAATTCGGATTCTGATATTGACGTGCACAGTGATCAGAAGGCAATAAATGGTCTTTTAGATGATGAAGAAGTTCTTGTAGACGACTTCGTTTTGGTATAATTTGCAACAAAGATAAAGGTTATTCACTTTGTGGGCCGTGTAGAAGAACTAGTGAATGAGGAATTAACAATCAAATTTTTACGATACAAACTGAACAGTGGCTTTTATTATGCTACTGAAAATGATATTAGTACTATATCCAGAGCCGATATTGTGGCAAAACTTCCTATACCTTTAGACACCAAGGAAACATCTCGTCAAGCGTCTTACATAAAGTTCAGTACATCATTTTTCCCTTATAACATTAAATAACTTCTTTGTCAACTATGTTCATGGTTTAACCAATAAATATCGTTCATAAGTACTTTGTGTATTATATTATTTTTTGTTTATAAAGCTTAGACAAATGTTTATCCAAATGTGCCCCATAGCTGTACAAATCTGTACCACGGTGGGGTACAATTGGACAAATACACTGATAAAGAAAATTTGTATTTTTCCCATGTTTGACGGATTTATTCGTAGTTTCGTCGATAAATATTCAAAGACAATAGATACAACTATTGACATGTACATTATCTGTCATAAATTATTAAAATATCTTGAAAATATTCCCTACTGAAAAATAATGTCCAAATCTACCCCACCCTCCCCTAAGTAATCTGAAAAGCTGCATCCTCTATAAAAAATATATTTGTAAAAGTAATTTATTAACTACGGCATTGACTAAATTACCCATGTATTTCTTGTATTCTTTATAATATTAGTTACCAAGAAAACTACTTATCGCTATGATAATTAGTTTTTCGATAAAGCCAGAACATAAAAGCTTCTTAAAGAAATATAAAAACCTCATTAGGAGACACCCCAGCACGTTGTGTTATTATTTAGCCCGAGTAATGCAACTAAATATTGCATTCAATTTTCATCTAACTTGATATATAACTGTTTGGTCCGCCAGTTTAGCGAGTTTAAGAATCTTACTTGGAATTGGAAACGAAACTTTCATTCAAAAGAGTCAGGTCAGGACGGTCAGGTAGTTAGTACGTCAGTATAAAGCACGTGGATTGTGCGGTTGATGTGTATATTTTTCTTGTATTATTGTGGTCTTGTATTTTATTTTATATACATATATATTTATTTTGTTGAATTTAGATCAAATATGTGTTCCACATTTGAAGATCTTGATCTCTTTAGATCTCTTGGTGATGCGTTGCACAATTTTGCAACATTACATTTATTATTAAGTATCATAAAGAAGAAGTCATATGTTGGTATGTATCTTAGTACAATTATTATTTAACATGTACTTAATTTTTCAATCACTTGCAGACATTAATATTATAAAGGTTTAGAGGAAAGTGTTGTACTTTGGACCATTTTTTTTTCAAGTCGATATTTGGGTAAAATATAACGTTATAAATAAAGAAATTGTGGATAAAGAAGGTTCCTTTGTTTAATCAGTTTTATAATATGCATTTACAATTTTAATATAAATCAAATAAGTACTTGAAAAATAAGTAAATAAAATAATTACTCTTTGGTCTGAGGTACAACATAAGGTTGAGGTTGTACCTTCAAACAACTAGTTTTTAAAATTAAAGCACAAAAGCATGATACTATGAAGTATTAAAATAAAATTTGTTAAATTAAAATATTGTTTGCTATTCATAGTATCATGGGCAAAAGTATAGAGAAAGCAGGGTTGCCAGGTGAAAATTTCTGTCCACCCTAAATTGAACATTAAAATGATGGGCTGTATTCTGCCGTCGTAAGAAAGAGTGCCGTATCTGCATTTTTAAATTTTATTTAAAACCACACTTTTATGAGTATTTTAGGTATGCGGAATCGACTGGTGTATGTTAAAAAAACGTATCTGCATCGCAAGTTTATCAAAATGCACATACGTTTTTGACAATATGACGTTATTTTTCGATTTCATATCTTAAACAACCGTATCCAGCAAATTTTGTTTATATTGCCGTATCTACAACTTTCCAGTTTCTATCATACAATTCATACATACATTATTAGAGACGTTTGTAGCTTAGAAAGCCTTACAGCGCGTTACAAGCTTAAAAAACCGTAACTGCATTCGCGCGAAGTAGTTACGGCATTTTAAGCTACAATTTCATATCCGATTTCGGGGGTGTTTAGTAAATAAGTCAGTAATTTAGAATTCATTTGATAGATTCATTCATTTGTTAGTTTGTGTAACTTAAAAGTTACAATTATCCATCAGAAATATTGCTGGTAAGTAACCACTTATTATTATGAAAATAAATTAGAAAATTAAGTTCTTTACCTTTTTTGGGTCGCAAAAGTCATTATTAAAGTTATTTCGATTATTAACTTTGGTAAAGTAAGTGGTTTGGTATGGGTTTTTATTGCGAAAAATAAACGTGTACTTTATGTAAATATGTAAAGTCTGTTAGTATAACGGAGGTTCAACGTTGCGTCATAATAATGATCACATAAGGATTTTGGGGCATGTCTTTACTGTTAGCAGCTGTCAGACGTCATAACCTAAAGTGAAAAAATCAGCTGTTCGATCGCCGCCATTAATATCGATCTAGAATCGAACTACATTTAAGAGGTCAAAACTTTATTTCGTCTGGTTTACAAATAAAAAGCGAGAAAGTCAACCTATGACGCGACGTTGAACTTTCGTTATACATGCTGAAAACTGGGATTTGACTTTCTTATTTTACAAAAACGAGTTATACAAAAAAATAGTAAGTATAAATCCTGTTTTTTTTTTTCAGTTACTAACTTCGTTTAAGAATGCAGCGAGCTAGAAAGATACTGTGCCTCGCAAATGAAAATCAAGTTGAACTTGCAGGTAATGTTCATAATATTCAAACTGTTGTTACGAAAATTGGAACGCAAAAACACAACATCAATCACGAAAGTTCAGATTTCCAGAACATTGAAAATATTAAGGATGCATCATCTGTGACAGAGCCTTCTAAAAGCAGTGAACCAGAAAAACAAATATTTCAAAATTTAATGCCGCTATATTGCAATGAAGAAAAACCTATTACTACAATCTTGACACCGCCAGTAAACGTGCCAAATCTCGAAGAGCCAGATGAAGGCCTAATTCCAATAATAATTAAAACAGTTGTTGAAGATAAATGTGACTTAACCGATACTAGTTTACTGGGAGCCATAGATTTGTTTTCAGATTCAGAGGTAAAATCCGCAGCTATGTTGTTTGACATTGATCCTATTTGTGACAAAAGTACCGAAGCCAAACATATAAACCAAGATGATCAAGCATTTACTAAACCAGCTGAAGATTTTTTTTGAGACAGGTGATGCATTGCCTGAACATGATGAAAATGAACGGAACGGAAAACAGATACGGGCAATGAAGGTGAAAATAATGTAGAAAATCAAGAAAATATGGAACTTACAAAAAAAGGAAAGCCACGAAAAAGAAAAATAAAACAAGCAAGGGAGCCAAAGGACGTAATATGCTCAAAAAAATACAAAAAAATAAAGAGAACCATAAACTTAGACCCCCGTGCAATGAGTCTTGCAAAAGAAAGTGTATCACAAAAATAACTGAGGATCGACGAAAGTTGATTAATGAAGAATTTTGGAATCAGGATTGGACAGCAAAAGGCTATTTATTCTTCATACTACAAAAAAAATGGATGTAAAAAGAAGGACCGCAAATACATTAACTGAAGACTTTAGAAGGAATAAGACCATAAACTTTTACCTTAAAGATGAAAAAGGAGAATCTTTTCAAGTATGTAAGACTTTTTATTTGTCAACACTAGGATATAATAGTCACAATGACACAATTATAAAGTTAGTATGCAATGCAACGGCTATTATATCAGTGGAAAAAGACAAACGAGGCTTACACCCGAAACACAAAAAAGTTGATCGAAAATCCATATATGATCATATTCAAAAATATCATCCATGCGTGTCGCACTACAGGCGAGAACACGCCCCAAACAAACTGTATCTACCGTCTGATATAACAATAAAAGACATGCACTCTGACTTTGTGCAAAGTAATCCCACTGTTAATTGTTCATATGAACTTTATAGAAATGTTGTAGTTAAGGAAAAAAACATTTCGTTTTCACATCTCGGTAACGAAGAATGTGAAATATGTGAAAGCTTTAAGTTACATAATGATGCACATTCACAAGAAAATTTGTATCCAGAATGCGAAAACTGTCGAAAATGGGATAAACATATTAAACTTGCCAAAACTGCCCGTCAGATGTACAGAGATGATGTTCAAAAATCCATCGATTCCTCAACAATTTTTTTTCCGCAGACTTACAAAAAGTCATGTTGCCACGCCTCGAGATGTTCAAAAGTGTTCTCTTTACACAACGTATTATAGCTTTGAACGAAAGTTTTGTACCCATAGGAACAAACTCTAAAGGAAAACCTTTTGCAGTTATATGGCACGAAGCTACCGCAGGACGTAAAAAGGAAGAGATAATTAGTACCTATTTTCAGTTTTTCCTTTACCATCGCGATCAAAAGCACATTGTACTTTGGCTCGACAATTGCTCTGGCCAAAACAAGAACTGGGCTTTATTTTCATTTCTTGTTTATTTAATAAATTCTGATCATGTTAGTACCGAAAAAATAACATTAAAATACTTTGAACCTGGCCACACTTTTATGTCTGCTGACAATTTCCACCATCAAGTTGAAAACGCTTTAAAAAAACAAAAAAAAAACCTATGACTTTCGAGACTTTGAATCTGCAGTTTCAAAAGCCAACTCCGGAAAAGTCATAACAAAATCTATGGCATATTCAGATTTTTACAATTGGAAAGACCATTCTTCAAAGACAGTTTTAACTAGATTAAAACCCAGAGTATATATAGCAGATCTTGTGGAAGTTGTTGAAAACCGTGGCTTTCTTCATTTAGAATACAGAGATAGTTTTTTTGGATGACGAACTTAGGCAGTTAAATTTTTTGAAAATGTCATTGGCCAAAAATAAGCATCAAATGTTGGAGCCTGAAAAATATACAACAAATCGGGGAATACCCACTTCAAAGCGTGATAATATTTTAAAAAATTTATCATCTGTCATGCCAAAAGACCGCCTCAAGTTTTGGGAAAATATTCCAGTTTCAGATACGTCCAATGATTTAATTTAAATTTTTGAATAAAGATGTTTTAATCAAACTGTATACTGTATGTTATATTAATTTAAAAGAATGTAGAAGTTAAGTATTTCATAATTTAATATATTTTGTTTAAAACCAAATTGCCTAATCTATTTTATTTTAATGATAAGATTTACATATAACCAACGTTTCAAAACCAAAAATAGTTTCTTAATACATAGTTTATTTTAGCTTTAAATACCGTAAGTATTGTTTTTTGCAGTTACGTTTTTTTCTTTAAATTTGGCAAATTTAAAAAGTATTCTATGCTAACTTTAAACGCCTTAAGTGCATTTTAAACCATTAGGAAAAAAATTACAGTTTAAAAATTATTTCCAACAGTTTTTTTATCCCAAAATTTCTAGATATAGCATATTTTAAAAGTCGTTAGAACATAAACTAGGGCAATATAGAAAAAAACACGTTTTTACTGTTTTCTCAAAACTAAGATTTTGCAGATACGGTACTCTCTCTTACGACGGCAGTATTGATGGTTGCCTAATATAATAACATGGATGTAACAAAATAATTTTTGTTTTATACCTTTATTTCAAAAACATTACATTTTTAAACGGTACAATAGCCATGATTTAAATAAATTTAACAAAAACGGATTAACGTACTTATTTATGGCTTCGAATATTCCATTTAATATATTATTATGTATTATTCACTTAATAAAATTAATACAAAATACAACTTGAAGAGAAATGAAGTATATAATTTTATTTATATATTTCCATGAATCCTGTAATTCACCCGATTCCTACTGTAAATCCCCTAATTATTTATTTTATAAAACCTAAGATTTTTGTAAATACCCTAATTCCTGCTCCAGAATTTGCTTCTCCTTTCTGAAAATATGTAGGAAAGCAATCTATTTTTGGCAGAAATCTATTTTAGTAGCATAAAATAAAGGGTCCAAGAACATGGGCAGTTAGCGACATCTTATAATAGAATCCTTAAGTAGTTTACTAGTAGTTTAATTATTTGTAATTAATGATCGCTTATTTAATACTGTTAATACGAAGTGGTTTTATACCTGAATTAAAGAAAATGTTATATTAGACATATGTATGTAAATATTTGAGCCGGTCAAAAATACCTAGATTTTACACTAAATATCAAAAAAAATCCCTTTGTCCCTTTTATACTGAAATATCCCTAGATTCGGGATAAATCCCTAGACCTGGCAGCTTTGAGAGAAAGTGCCGATGAATTTGGCATAAACGTCATGTCAAATTTGTGTTTGCGGTATTGCCATGTCCTTATTATGTGTATGTTTTATGCCTCAAATATGCTTTGAAACAGTACATTTTTATTATAGTATTTTAAGAAATCGGGTATTTTTAAAAAAATTTTAAATTTATATGAAACACGAACGAATGAATATTTGTTTCTTTTGATATTAGTTGCAGTTAGTTATTAGAAAAAAAAATATAATTGGCCAATAAGATTCCAACAGGTATTTAGCAGATTTCAATTTTATGAATATTTTCTTGTAATTTTGGGATGAAATGGTATCTGAATAAATGCTTAAACAATCAAAGTTAATTTAAATTATAATAAATTAAATTAAAATTAATTAAACTTCTTTTAAAAACTTAAAAAGAATGTTTAGTAACATTAATAATTAATATTATATCGCATGCTCTTTCGTGATTTATTTGTGATATGGCAACACTGCCAAATACAAATCTGTCAATAATTTGTAGCTACTTCATCAGCACTTCCTTTATACTTCTGCCTAAAAAGCATTCATAAAATAGTAGTTTTTACTTTAAATGTAGCTAAATATTAAAGATTATTTTGTACTTTGATATATTTGTCAATGTAGGGTCTTATTTAGGGCCTACTATAAATTTGAAAATTTTCGATTTTTTTCCAGACCTATCAGATCGATCTTAACAAAATTTAGCACACGTTTTAAACATATTAAAAAGTTTTTCTAGGCGGAATATGGAGCTTGTAAGTCAAGTTTAGAAAGTCAGGATTAATTTCATTTTTTTTGTACTTTTTTTTCCAATTATTGCTATTTCTTCAACAATAAACATTAAATTTTCAATTTCTAGCTAACGAAATATTGTGTAGAATTGAATAACGAAACTTTGAACTTCTTATAATTTTTTCACTAGGATCAATATTTTCCGAATTATAAACGAAAATAGGAGCAAGAAAATGAGAAATTTTCAATTGTTCAAAAAATTTAACACAGATCCCACCTAGACTATTTGCTTTACATTTGAGTAGCGTTTTAATTAATCTTATTAAATTAAAACATATATTACCATTTCATATGTTATTTTTTAGGTGTATCTGCCAAAACGCAGTTTCTCTATACTATAGTATTTATCACCAGATACCTTGACATATTCGCGGTATTCTTATCATATTACAACACTCTCATGAAGGTGATGTTTACACTTGTCCCAACATGCACGTTTTTACTTGTGTTTAAAATGAAGAGCACATACGAAAAGAAAGATGACAGCTTTTGGTCCGAAGGTCTTGTTGCCGGGGCACTGATATTAGCAGTGTTCGTTAATCGCAATTTAGAAGCAGTTGAAGTAAGTTTTATAATATTAAACGTATTTAAACGCGTCACTTGTTTTTTTAAAGAAATGCAACATATCTCTATCACATTATATTATATGTAACATATAAATTGAATGTGGGGTCAATAGATCGAATATTATCAAAGTTGTAAAATTTGATACACCTTGTTTCAAATGAAATATTAAGCAGTTCCACGAAATATTTTTAATGTGTAGACACAATAGAAACAGTTATGCAGTGGAATTGGTTTATTAAACCACGAATCTCGAATTTAACTCGGATGTTAACTTAAAATTTTATCTTTTCAAATTTCACAAGGCATTTGGTCTTAATTTTAAATCTTCTGAACACAAATCCCGATTTTACCCAAGCTACTCTTACTACAGAGCATTCTATTTTTCCTATTAATTACTATGTCACAAATAAAGCCCAATTCTATACAGTCCATTAAGGGCTCTAAACAATTATTCGAGTCAAATTGCCAGTAAAAGAACCATCAGGTAAAATCGTCATCTTAAGACAACAAGTCGAATGTGCCATCCTAAGAGAAACTCTCACCGTCGCATGTAATCAACTTGCCTAGACCGAGCTAGTCAATGTCACCGATAAATACATCCAAGTAGCGATAACTGATCCCAACAAAATTCAACCAATAAATCTAAGTGATGTCGATCCTTTCCTAAGATCCGATCATTTTAAAACAGAAGAAAAATTTCACCTAAGACGACAGTGCAGTAAGTTTGCATCATGCATATTTCATCATTCAGACAGTCCGTTAACATTTAATAACCAAATAAAATACCATAAACGAACCAGAGATGAAGTTCAGATTTACACCAAGTCAAATCGGTATCCACATATCCATACAGATGATCGATCAAGGAATCATCAGACCGAGTCAATCGCCCTGGTCATCCCCAATGTGGGTCATTCCAAAGAAACCAGGAAAAATTAAATGGCGAATAGTTGTTGCCTACAGGAAGGTAAACGACAAAACCATTAATGACCTATATCCAATTCCAAATATAACAGACATTCTGGACAAACTAGGACGTTGCCAATACTTTTCCACTCTAGATGTTGGCAGCGGATTCCATCAAATTGAAATGGAGGAAGAAAATATCTAGAAGACTGCATTAAATGTTGAAAATGGCCAGTATGTATACCAGAGAATGCCATTCGGACTCAAAAATGCACCATCAACATTCCAGAGAGTAATGGAGAACGTACTAAAAGGACTTACAAGATAAATATATCTAGTCTACATGGACGTCATTATTGTATTTTGAACCTCTCTTTAAGAACACATGGTAAATCTTAAGAAGATCTTTGAGAATTTAAGAGAAACAAGATTTAAATTACAAGTTGGCAAATGTGAATTCCTTAATAAAAACTAATGCACTAGAAATTCAGGGTGAATTCCTAATAAATTGGGAATCTTTGGAATAAGAATATTAAACTACCCTGTATAGACTTAAATTAACCTCTCTTTTGTTTGTTTTAAGGTACTCTGGACATTCAGTAACTACTTAGAGGCAGTAGCTATGATTCCACAGCTGTACATGATGTTCCTGAGTAGAAAAACCACCCGACATATAAAGATGTTTATATCTTTCTTGGTTTTGTACAAAATAATGTACATTTGTGACGCGATTTTCGTATACAACACTTACAATATGTTCGACGCTATAGCTGGGATAGCTAATTTTGTTAATATTATGATAGTCTTCATTGCTGTGGTAATTTGGCGCTGTAGGACAATAATTCAAAAAAACAAGCAGAACGATCTGATGAAATGGAGAAATATATTCCTCGTCAGTGGCAGTTTTGCACAACCTGGAACTACCAAAACAGAGGCTACTTTGATTACAGAAGACGTTTACCAGCCTGTAGTCGATTAGGACGTTGTATAATACATAAGTTTATTTTCATCCTATCTTCTCCTTAGGGTGACATGTTCCTATACAAGGTCGGTGACTACCCTCCTTAGGTTTTTTATTAATTATCTGACTGATTTATTTTATATATTTTACAAATATTCGTAATATTTAACCTTTCTTGTATAATATAAATAAATTATTAGAATATTATATGTTTTTTATTTATGTGTGTAACAATTCCAGCAAAACAGAAGCTATAAGATATCATTTAGCTTTTGTTTATGACGAGGTGTTTGTTGCAGAAAAAATTTCCTCACGTTCAATTAAAAGGTTTCCTATTTCTACTTCTTCTTAAAGTCCCTCCCCATTACTAAAGGTTGGCTATAACCTTCCCTGGGGAAGGAGCTGTAGATCACGTAGTTGGAAAATATGGTCTTGGTCAGAGAAACGACAGAGGGGACAGATTGATACAGTACTGTCAAGACAAAGATCTAGTCATAACGAATACTTGGTATAAGTTACCACCCAGGAGGCTTTACACATGGAAGTCGCCTTTAGACGGACATCAGGGCATTATAAGGAACCAAATAGATTATGTGACAATTAATAGAAGGTACAGGAATGCTATTACTAAGGTATCTGCATTACCTGGAGCAGACATAGGATCCGACCACAACCCCTTAGTAGCAAATATCAAACTGAGGCTCGCTACAGCTAAAAGAAAACACCAGAAGGCATCAGTAAACATTAGAAAACTCAAAAACAATGAAACAAATGAAGCGTACACAGAGGAAATAAACAATAGGTTCTCTAATATGGCAACTGAGAATGATGTTGAAAAGTCATGGACCACCATAAAAGAATCATTTGATGAGTTGAACAACACTTTTCTACTCGAGAGTAAAACAACTACCAAGAATGAGTGGATGACAGAAGAAATATTAGAGATGATGGAACAACGCAGGCAGTGTAAGATCAGGCAGGACGAAGTAGGGTACCGAAATATACACAGTCAAATTCGTAAAGAAATTATAGCGGCGAAGGAGATCTGGATGACTACACTTTGCGCCGAGGCTGAAAGCCTATATAAACTTGGCGACAGCTTCAATCTTCACAAGAAAATTAAGGAAATTGCTGGTGTCTTCAAGAAAAAACAAGTCACTGGTATACATAATGACCAAAATGAATTAATAACGGACCCTAGCGATATACTTAATACTTGGAAAATGTACACAGCCAATTTGTTCAATGATGACAGAACACAAAAACCACCACAACTGGGAGACCATTGGCCCAAGTATTTTGAAAGCTGAAATTGTACACGCTATTAAACTATTAAAAAGTAACAAAACCCCAGGACCAGATGATATGTACGCAGAAACAATCAAGTTACTTAATGAAGAAAACCTAGACATTATTGTCAAGCTCTTTAACGACATCTACGATACGGGCCAGATTCCAAAATATTGGCTTCGATCTACATTTATTGCCCTACCAAAAACACCACGTACGAACTTCTGCAAGGACCACCGACTAATAAGCCTAATGAGTCACTTTTTAAAACTTTTCCTGAGAATACTTCACACTAGATTGTTTAAGAAATGTGAAGAGGTCAGTGGATGGAGTCAGTTTGGTTTCAAAAATGGACTTGGCACGAGAGAAGCGATCTTTAGTATGCAAACATTGATACAGAATTGTTTAGATCAAAGAAAGGATGTTTTTATCTGTTTCATCGATTACGAGAAAGCATTCGATAATGTAAAACATGAATTGATGATAAAATACCTACAAGAGTTGGGATTGGATGCAAAGGATATAAGAATCATCGCCAATCTGTATTGGAATCAGACAGCAACAGTACGTCTTCAAAATTTCAACGAAACAGAAGATTTCTCGATCGATTTGATTTATAAAAACTAGATCATCATCAAGTCAGTTCTATTAGTGTATCTAATACTGCTTTTTTTGTTTAAGTATCTCTTCACCCTCGGTTCTAGTATCATCACCATCATCATTCCGCAACCTCTTGCATCCAATTTTGGATATACGTCTCCTCCATATTCTTCCATTGTTCTCTATCTTGTGTCATCTGTATCGAATTTCCCACTGTTTTTCTCAAGTCATCCATCCATCTTTTTGGTAGTCTACCTCGGTGTCTTTTATCTTCTCTAGGTTTCCATTCTATGAGTCTTTTGGTCCATCTATTATCAATTAAACGTACTACCTATCCAGCCCATCTCCATTTGGCTTGTGCAGTTTTTTCTATGACATCTGTCACTTTATTCCTCTCTTTCTCTCTCCGTTATCCCGTGAGATGTTGTTGGACCTCCATCGGGCGCCTTCTTAGGTGGCGGATAGGGGAATGCCTCCTAGATATAGGTGGTACCGGGGAAATGAAATACTCGTGGCGGACCAAAACCAGTAAACACTGCAGTGTCTGATCCAGAGTGATCGGCTGCAATCAGCATCTGACCCAGAGTGGGCTGCTGAATCGAAACTCAACAAACCCGTTTTAGCAGGCGTGGTGTTTTAATCGCCAAAAAACCCTCAATGAAATGTCGAAGGTTCAGAATTAAAATACTCCAGGCAAGCAGAACGAATCGTATCTAGTATAAGTGCCCTAAAAACTGTTTTCAAGGTATTAGAGCCCTAAACTCTACATTTTTGAACGAATTTTTAATGAGATTACTACGACGAGATTAATGCGACGTAGGTACCTTTGAAATGTGGACATGGAGACGCCTACTTCGAATTCCATGAACGGCTCGCCGTACAAATATCTCGGTTCTGGATGAAATTAAACCGGATCAGCGTCTCTCCAGTACCGTTTACTCTAGAATTTTAAAGTTCTTTGGCCATATCCATCGAAGTGATCACAAAATGGAGCGGTTGGTGGTCCAAGGAAGGCCTCAGACTCAACGCCAACGCGGAAGATCTCCACAGCTATGGGCGGACATTACTAAAAAGTTTCTCAATAAACAGTATACTGGGGCAATACATATAACTGATGACCGCGACCAGTGGAGAAATATTATCAATCAAACTGTCCGAGCTGCTGAAGCCCAATTATGAACCACAACACATCTACTAAGATGTTAATGACTGTGATGATGAGGTACCAAAACTCCTTTTGGCTCCAGCAAGGTTTTCTCGTCTTCACCACTTTTTTAGGCCACGAGCTGCCGCTGGGTTGTCCCTTACCAATGCGAGCTTAATACAATAGAGCTTATATGGACGCAAGCCAAGTATTATGTTGCTGCCAATAACACAAGATTTAAATTTGCTTTCAATAAAAATTTATTCCATGAAGCTATATCTGCTGTAACCATGAAAAAATTGTAAAACTGCGTCAGACATGTAAAAGAAGAAGTAGAGCCAAAAATGTAGGAGTTGGACAATTTAATTGAAGCCCAAATTGAGCCTATCATTATTAACATTAATGATGACAGCAGTACTTCAGATTCTGAAAGTTAATAACGCAAATACGATAATTTTATAAACTTTCTTTTTTCTGCATACGTAAGTACTTTATTTTGTGGTTAATAGCTTTTAGATCTTGTAAATAATTTTTATATTGATGTACTACAATCTGTATCTGTCAAAGTTTGTTTGTTTTATATTGTATCTTTAATTTACTAGTCCGGCCCTGAACAAACGCCTATTTCAAGGTGCATTTCTTTACATCGTCCTAAACTTGAAGTTGAATTTATTTTAGGTACAGTTTCTCTAGTTTTATATTTCAGTATTTTATAATAAGAAGAGTATATTTTTATTACAATTTTTCGTTTCTTTCCATATGGCAATAAGTAATCTGAAAAGCTGCTGTAAAAGATCCTGTATATAAGAAATATACATGTAAAAATTATTTAATAACTACGCCATTGACTAAATTACCGTTACTAAATTTCTTATATTCTTTTCAATATTAGTTAATAAAAATACCAGTTATCGCTATGGTAATTAGTTTTTCGATAAATGCAGAAAGTTACAGCCAAACATAAGGTTACAACAACAAAAAATAAAAAAAACCTAATTATTAGGAAAACCCCAGCATGTTTATGCGATTCCTGAGTCAGAGCTAGTAATCCAACTAAATATTGCATCAAATCCGACGTAACTAAGTCTATAAATGTTTGGTCCGCTATGTTAGTGAGTTCCAGAATCTTGATTGGAAACTCTGAAACAGAGTGAGTGATCAGTGATCGCTTGATCAGTATTATAGAACGTGAATTGTGCTGTGGATGTGTATGCTTGCTCTCTAGATATTTATTTTGTTCCATTCAATTTTAGTTTGTTTTTCAAATTCGAAGAAATGAATGTCTTTAGAATAGCTGGTGATGCTTCGCACACCTTTGCAATGTTATATTTATTATGGAGTATCATAAAAGAGAAGTCATATGTTGGTATGTAGTACATTTTTTATTTCACATTATACTATATTTTTCAAACACTTGCGAGTTCTTAATATAGAGAAAATTCGCTTGTTTACATCATAAAAATGTATTGTGTTGTCAAATGTTGCAACATCTGGTGTATGATAGTCAGTGGTGTAGGTAGGTTGTAGTAACACTTTTAGTAATGGTAGTGAGATGTATTTCTTTATTTGACAGAGCGACAAAACATGATTTTACATTTTATTTTCTTTAATATTAGGTATTTTTTTTAAAAGTAATATAAAAATAGTGTAACATAAAAGTAAAATAGAATAGTAAAGTGAAAAAACATTATAAGGTCGGCCTGCAGTCATAAATGCATTATATTATGTAGAAATAAATTTTGTTCCCTTACTAGACTGCCTAATTATTCCAATTTTCTCTTTTTTATATTTTCTATTGCTTCGATTTGTTATTGCTCAACGGAGTAGAAATTATTTTCGCAGAAAATACAGATTAGTTTCCACTGCAACTGCAACGACTTGCAAGGTTTGTTTGTTTATTTACTTATAGACACAGTATACAAACACGGTAACAAGCTATAAATAAAGAATACATTGATAGCGTTAAAAAGTATTTAGAAAATATAAAAAAAACTCTTAAAACGATTGGAACAATAATTGATCTTTAACCCGGCATCCGTCATGTGAAATTTTGAAACGCTGTTCAACAAGTGGGGTGTCACAAACCCCAAGTTGAATGTGTACGGTGGACGCCTACGCAGAAATGCACGGCACCTTAAGAAGAAGAATATATATATATATATATATATATATATATATATAGAAGAATATATATATATATATATATATATATATATATATATATATTCTTCTTAAGGTGCCGTGCATTTCTGCGTAGGCGTCCACCGTACATCGTCTTGTCAGGTGAGATGTTAAATATTCTGGATTAAATAATTCTGTTTTTAGCAGCATTGCAAAGCATTTCATAGCTGTGGATTACTGTTCATTGTCGAATATTGCGCAGCCATGACATTTTTTTACGTCCGAGACCTCTCCTACCCTCTATCTTCCCTTCGAGTATCAGTTGCTGATAGTTAGTTTTTCGTTATCGACCATCAAATAATTAAAATAAATGTATATTATCAGGCTTTTTGGTCAGAAAATAAAACGATTTTTTTTTCGTAAACTCAATATTTCGCCATTTGGTTTATGGCTTTTTCAAGAGCGCACTAAAAAATTATTTATTGATAGAATAAAAAAAATCAAACACAACATCTTGAGTGACAGACTAAAAATATTAAAACACAAACAAATCTTCATGAGTGACAAACTAAAATTCAACTAAAATAATACCTGATTATGTTTAATTGTCCTACAATTTAATCAGTGACGTGCAGAAACTAATATATTTTATAAATTAAAAAGATTTTAAGATGTTACAATAAATGGAACTAAGTCCGTTAGCGTCTGTTTTGTTGTTAATAGCATTATCTGTCCTGCTTATATTGCACATTTCGAGAAATAGCCTATTTTTGTAATTTGAGACTGATTGTATTATTTTTACATTATCAAAATCAAATTCATGACCTGTCTTGATGGAATGTTCAACAACAGCGCATGTATTTTTACCCCTTCTGCAATCACTTCTGTGTTGAGTGACCCGTTGTTTCAACCATTGTCCGGTTTGACCAATGTAGCATCCCTGGCATCCTAAACATTGCAATTTGTAAATGACGTTACTATTGTACATGGTTGGTGTATGATCTTTGGTTTTAGAAAATAAGTTGTTGCATTTAAAATTGCTGTATTTACTAATTATTGTTGTATTGGTGTAGCTCTTAAATATTGATGTTAGTTGATTTGGTAGACCAGGAATATATGGTAGTTTTTTATATCTGGTTTCTTCGGGGGGTTTGTCTATTTATCCGTCATTTGCAGTAGTATTGAATGTAGTCTATATTAAAACAACTAATATTAGTTACTGATTCCTTTCAGTATTTGGGATTCTTTTTTCTTTTAATATATTGTTAAAAACGAAATGTAGAGTATTAATTACCACTTTTTCACCATATTTCAGCATCTCTGCAGTTATTCCATCTTTTCCCAGCGATTTGTTGTTTTTCATTTTTTTCAATGCCTTCTTTATTTCTGATTTGCTTATTTCTGGTTATAGCTCTAAATTGACAGTTTTTATTTTAGCCTTAAGTTGGTTTTTAATTTCTTCTGGTGGTTCCATTTTTGTTTTATATAATTCTGAGTAGAAATGGTGGATCATATTTATGATGTCATCTTTAACGTTTGTTTCTACTTCATTTACATATTTTATTTTGTTTATTTCAAACTTCATTCTGCTTATTGCTTTATTGATTTCTACATATTCTATAGATTTCCTTTTGCCTTCTTCGTTCAGCTTCATAAGTTTCCTTGTTTCTGTTGATATATAGTTGTTCTTTTTTAGATTCTTTTTGCTATTTCTTTTCCTGATGTAATCATCGTTGCTCTAAGTATGTTGTCTATTTCGTCTATATCTTTATCATCACTGTCTAATTTTTGGGTAAGTTCTTCTTTCAATAGGTTTTTGTATATCTCTTTATATTGCCCTAGTTTGTTTTTATCTACTAGATCCCAGTTTCTAATTATTTTTCTTGTCATTTTATAGTTACCGTTATTTTTGCTCTGACCATCCTGTGATCGCTACCTGTTGTGAATCTGTTCAGAACTGTTACATCTTTAATGATATATTTAGTTAGAAACGAAGTTAAGAATATTTTAAAAAAATTATATCTCCATTTACAAACATTGAGAAGTAAAATTTGCACAAATTTTAAATGAAAATCTAAACTTCATATTGAAACTTATAGCTATAAAACTCATCCAGTTTTTCGAAACTTACAGCCATTCAAAACGAAGGAACTTTCGAAAGATCGACATAGGAAAGTGGAGGGGATACCTCTTTAAGCTGCGTTCTTTTTTTTCGAGATCGGAACTTCAAATTGAAACACGTAGGAACAATTTATATTATCTCGGCTTCCATTGCAGCTAGAAGCCTCTTTTTTTAATCTGGGGTAGCACGTCGAAGTATAAGTTTTCACTATGTTGTTGGAGCGTTATCAAGAATGGATGAGTTGGAGCGTTATCAATAAGCAATAATGTTTTCTCTTTTTTACCATTTTTTAATGATGGGCTTTAGGGGACGGTATAAAAGTTCCTATAAACTATTCCATGAAAATTGGACTATTCATCTCAGCACTCTTTTGCATATAGTATAAACGATAGGCATCGCATTCATATTATATATAAGGTTCTTGAACTCCTAAGTGGAGCATAGAGCTTCAGTGAAACCGCGCCATCGGGTTCTATTTTGCGCTAAGGCCTTCACCTCATTCCAAGACTTTCCTTGTTTTCTTATCTCGTCCATGATAAATCTTCTCCAAGTTTGTACTGGGCGACCTTTTTTTCGTTTTCCTTGGGGATTCCACTCTAGGGCAGTCTTTGCAATACTGGAGTTATTTTTTCGGAGTGTGTGACCGATCCAACCCCACTTTCTGGACTTTATTTCATTTACTACCCTCTTTTGTTTGGTCAGGTGTAGTAAATCTTCGTTTCTGATGATGTTAGGCCAGAAAATACGAACAATTCTTCGTAGACATTTATTAACAAAGAACTGCAGTTTGTCTGTAAGGGTTTTTGTCGCTTTCCAGGTTTCACATCCGTAAAGTAGTACAGACATGACATTTGACTGGAATATGCGGATCTTTGTCCTCGTAGTGTATTCTCCAGACCTCCAAACAGGGTTGAGCATGCTGAAAGCTTGTTGCGCTTTTCGTATCCTCATACGAATATCGTCTTCTGTACCTCCGCTTTCTGTTATGACACTTCCAAGATACGTAAAGTTTTCCACATTTTCAATCTGCATGTTATTAATGGTGAATAGCGTGTTGTTTCTTGCGTTTATTCTCATGGATTTGGTTTTACCAATATTGATTTTCAAACCTATTTTATTGGCTTCAGTGGAAAGTATTTCCAATTGGTCAGCCACATCTTGGAACCTTTGCCCTAACAGGCAGATATCGTCGGCGTATTCTAGATCGCTTAGGCGTGTGGTTAGCGTCCATTGTATCCCTCTTGTGTTAGAGTCTAGTTTGGAGAGAACATAGTCTAGAGCTATGTTAAAAAGAAACGGAGAAAGCACGCATCCCTGTCTAACTCCAGTAAGTACGTCAAATTCGTCACTGTTGATCCCATTGTGTGTCACGCTGCATTTCGCTTCAGTGTACAGTAACTTTATAATGGAAATTATTTTATGCGGGATGTTTCTTAGCTCTAAAATTTTCCATATCGCATCATGAGATAAGCTGTCAAAAGCACGCTCGAAATCAACAAAAACCATATATAGGGGTGCGTTCCATTCAACCGATTGTTCCATTATTAGCCTCACAGTATTAATGTGGTCTATGCAGGAGGATTCTGGTCTAAAGCCTACTTGATTAGCTCGAAATTCAACCTTGTTTGTTAATCTTTTAAGTATGATGGTCGTGAAGATTTTATTCATCGCATTTTATTTATCGCATTCATATTAACGTGTTTAAAACAACGTGGTTTCTTACTTTTACCAATGACAAGCATAGGTAATCGGTGGCTGCCAGTAGCCATTAGCACAAGCTAAGGCAGTGATACGATCCTTGATTATTTTAGGTCCAGGTGCTGCTAATTCACGCCGTGGCGAAAGAGTTTTTCGTGGCAAAGCTTTCCAATTTGGCCAAGTTTCGCCTGAATTATAAACGTTTTTGAGTGCGTAATGTTCTTCCTTCAGTAATTCACTTAGTCTTATTTTGAATGACTCTGCTGCTGATGAATCAGCAGATAGTTTTTCTCATTGTATTTGAAGCTCACGAATGCCATGTCTCGAGTAAAATCGTTTTAACCAGCCTGTGTTTGCTTGAAAATTTGATGAACCTCCGAGTTTTTCATTGAATTGAACTGCTTTTTCACACAGACTAGGACCAGAAATAGGTTTTCTCTGGGATGTGTTTTGAGTAAACCACTTATTTACAGCATCATATAAATCCGTGTTTGGGGCAAGTTTCGTAGTTACGACTTGTGGATCCGTCAGAAGAATCAAGCTGGGACATAAAGTTACTTATGCTTGTTTTGTTTTTTTTATATCCGTTTTGGTAGATTTACCAACTTTGCACTCATTTGGTAACTTGGTTGCAGATTCACCTTCCTCTAACAGTTTATTAATAAGTCAAGTCAAGTCAAATTTATTGATCACATGCGACATTATACAAAGTACATGTATGAGACAAAAAAATACAGACATAAATCTTAAAATTATATAAATTAATTAAACACGATAAAACATACTTAAAAATTATTTTTAGAATATGGCTCTAGCTCACAAATGTATTGATGTACACACCTCCGAAAGTTTGGCTGATGTAAATTCATTCGTATATCTATTGGTAATTTGTTAAAGAAACTTATGGCTGCATAATGTGTGCTACCTTCCAACAAAACAGAACGATGTTGTGGAAGCATAAAGTGATTGTCTCTGAATCTTGTTGAATAAACATGGTCAAATTGAAATTTATTAAATTCATAAATTTTGCTGTGCAAATACATTATACACGAAAATATATACATAGACCAGGAATTGTCAGAATATTGTTTTGTCTAAAGATGCCTCTACAAGAATCTCTAAATTTCATTTTATACATTATCCTAATAGCTTTTTTCTGAAGTACGAATATCTGCTCTAATTCAGAGGTACAACCCCAGACTTCAATGCCATATTTGGCTATTGAGTAAAAATGGGCAAAGTATACTGTTTTTAATATTGATGTATGAAAGAAACGTGAAAGAATTCTTAATGCATAACATGCGCTACTTAATCTGGATTTCAAATTAGAAATGTGGTCTGACCATTTACAATTACTGTCTAGAAGTACCCCCAGCAACTTCGTGCAGTCTGTTTTATCTACTGCTGCTTCTATAGTGGCTTGATGGTTTAATAAATTATTTGACGTGAAAATGATATACTTTGATTTCTCTTCATTCAAAACTAATTTGTTGGATAAGAAATAACTTTTGATGGTGGATAGTATCTGTGAAGTTTTATTTTGAAAATTTTGATCAGACGTTCCTGTGACTAGAATGTTGGTATCATCCGCATAACTGATAATGTTAACCCCAGTCAGTGAATTAGTTACCAAAGTTATACCATTAATAAATACTATAAAAAGTAGAGGACCCAATACACTACCCTGAGGGATACCATAATGGATATCCAATGTGTTTGATTCGTTTACAAGTCCATTAGATGTTATCTTTACTTTTTGTCTTCTATTCTCTAGGTAGGAAGTAAACCATTTTAGAACTATACCACGAATACCAATCCCCTCAAGTTTTATTAGCAACAAATTATGATCCAAAGTGTCAAAAGCCTTGGACACATCGAGAAATAAACCACATGCCTTCTCTCGTCTGTCCAAAGCAACCAACACTAAGCTGACGAAATTTGCAAGAGCTGTAGTTGTAGACTTAGAAGATATAAAACCATGTTGAAAATTATGCAAGATACCATGCTTTTTCAGAAATCCGTTCATTCTAGTCAATTATCTTTGAAAACACAGATAAGAGACTTATGGGACGATAGTTGTTAAGGTCATCTTTATCGCCACTTTTGAATAAAGGGATTACAATAGATAGTTTAAACATACTAGGAAATATTCCTTGTTGAAAAGAGGCATTGCAAATATCCGTCAGTGGATCTGCGAGAGCATGAATGCATTGTTTTAATAACTTAGGGGAAATCTGATCAAAACCACAACTGTGTTTGGATTTAAAACTTCCGACTATACTAGTTATTTCCTGTGGGTTAGTTGGATATAAAAACATAGATGAACTATTACGGTTTTTTGATGCTGATGTAAACTCATCTATTTTAGTAGGATCCAAAGCGGCAAGTAACTTTGGAGCCATTTCAACAAAATGGTGGTTAAATTTGTCTGCTAAATTACTGTTATCATCACTAGGTACTTTTGAGTTATTTTGTTTCCCGACTGTTAAGTTTACTAAACGCCAAATACATTTAATTTTATTTGATGATTCGTTTAACTGTCTCATGAAGTGACTACTTTTAGCAGCTTTTAATTTAATTGAATATTCTGCCTTTGCCAAATGAAGGACTGGCCTAAGACTACTATTTTGCTGACAGATCGTTTCTAAAAGTTTTAGCTGATCCCTTAAATTGTACAGTTCCTGCGTAAACCAATTCGAACGTGTACTTTTTTTAAGTTTACATTTAAGTAGTGGAAAATGGGAACGAAAATAATTTTGGATAGTATTTAAAAAAGCTAATGATTTATCCTCAGCAGAAATTGTAATAAATACCTCTGACCAATTTGTTGACTCAAGGGTTTGAACAAAACGATTTATGTTCCTTTCACTATATGAACGGATGAATATATAGGCATCATTGTCTGTGTTAATGCTACATTGGAATATTTGCGCACGATGATCAGAGATAAAACCTTCCACAACCATTGTTTTTTGTGGGTGATTTATGTTTGTAGCAATATAGTCAATTTGAGTTTTACTAGTTGCAGTTACTCTTGTATAATCATTCACAGTTACAGTTAAGCCATAAGAATCTAAAACATTTACCAAGTTCTGCTTACTTAATGCATTTGATTTGAAATCTATATTAAAATCACCTGTTAATATTATACATTTCCTTCGGAGACTAGCACATCAAGTATTAGATCCAGTTTTGACATAAAAACATCAATAGAGCCACTTCCAGTCAGATAAATACACAACACAACACAATTAAAAAGCAATATTAGACAACACGCTTACTTTTAGGCATTTTCTATCAAAAAGTGTTTGCTTTTGACGCGACAAAATTTCGTTTATCGTGTATCGGTAACAGAAGTATTATTTTACTTCAATATTCGAGTTTTTTTAACTATTTGGTATACAGTCAACTCTCGTAAAAAATCCCTTTTTAAATTGACTACTAATTTATATAAGCGAATGATTTTTGGCTTTACACACTATTTTAGTAGTTTTAATTAGTCAACTTACTAGTTTATAATAATATATTACTATTTGATACGTTATTTTTTAGGTGTATCTGCCAAGACGCAGCTTCTCTATACTGCAGTATTTATCACCAGATATGTTGACTTATTTTCGTACTTCATATCATATTACAACACCATAATGAAAGTGTTCTACATAATTATCTCAGCATGCACGTTTTTACTTGCGTTTAAAATGGAGAGTACATACGAAAAGAAATATGACAGCTTTTGGTCCGAAATTCTCATTGCTGGGGCATTGATTGTGGCAGTGTTCTGTAGTCACAGTTTAGAAGCTATGGAAGTAAGTTTTATATTTACACTCTAATTAAATACATCACTTGTTTTTTTTCGAAAAATGAACACATATAAAGTACAATGCATACATTAAGTTTGGGGTCAATAGATTAAAGGTTATTAAAATGACGATCTGTGATACTTTAGCAATTAAAGTAAAAACACTTTATGAACATTATGAAGATGAAAAGAGGAAGAATGGAAAAGCTGCAGGTAATACGCGATACCAAACGAACTGCTCAAATAATATAGAGCAAACATAATGGAACTATCAGCATTCATTAATAACATTATAAAACATAATAAAATACCTAAATAATGGGGAATCAGCTAACTAATTACACACGTCAAAAACTGCCAGAAAACTACAGAGTTGTACAAAAAATAGACTGGCAGGATCCCTTAATAATAGTACAAAGCAAAAGCGAAATATTAACACTGAAATTCTTCGTCTTCTTTATTCTTGTATGCAGGCTTTAAACCCTGTTTCTTCTTCAGTTTTTTCTTTTTCTTTCAGTGCCCTTTCCGATTATCCAACGTTGGCGATCATATTGGCAATAATAACTTTGTTTACGGCGGCTCTAAATAAATTACCGGTGGTTTCTTGATACCATTCTCGGAGATTTAGGATCCAGGATGTTCTTCGTCGGCCTGGGCCCCTCCTTCCGGCGATCTTACCCTGTATTATGAGCTGTTGAAGGTTATACCTCTATGGATGTCTCATTACATGACCGAAATATTGTAACTCTTCAGTTTAGCCAACTAAATTGTTTCAATTATCGCACCATCTTTTTCTTGGTTTGCTAATACTTTTTTGTTCATTTGGTAACTTATCTTGTGCTATTCGTACTATCCTATCCTCTGGCATTCTACTAAAGTGTTCGTTCCACTCCTGTTTCCGTTTTGTCATCCATCCATCCATTTATTTTTTCTATATTGCATGCTCTTCTTAGGTTTTCCCTTTTCTCCACATCCAACAGACTTTTCCCTGATATTCGTAGGAGTATTTTCATCTCTGTTGTTTCTAGTAGTCGTCTTGTTTTAGATGTGTCAGGTCCTGCCTCCCCGTGTATGTTAATATAGGTGTAATTGCTGCTTTATAGATTCTTGTATTTGTGTTTTGTCTTAGGTGTTTGTTCTTTCAAATTATAGTGAATCATTATGGGTATATCATTAAGAGATCCGCCGCTATACTTGCTTTTAAAATTTGTTGTCGTACTTCTTCTTCAACATCTCCGTAACTAGTTATATCTATTCCCAGATATCTAAACCTTGCTTCCTGCTTTATTATTTTCCCATCAATTTCGATTTTACATCATAGTGGGTATTTAGATGTCATATATTTGGTTTTCTCCGCCGATATTATCATATTGTATTGGCTTTTGTGTTGAAGATATGTGTTAATTTTTGGAGCTCGCCTTTTTTCTCGGCGATTAATGCGGTGTCTTCTGCATAACACAATATTTGGATTCCTTTGTTTCCCATTCTGTAACCAAGACCTTTACGTACTTCTTGTATTATTTCGTCCATTATTATATGAAAGAGAAGTGGGCTTAACGAGTCACCCTGTCTGACTCCGCTTTGTGCTGGTATACACTGTGAAAGTTTTCCATTTACAATCAACACATTAGAAACACAACCCAACACAGCTACAAGACAATGGTTGTTAGTAACGGTGAAGGTGAGACTACTGAGAAGAATTACAGGAAACGCGCTGAAAGACCTTTTGGTAAAACCTTTTGGCAAGTGATGGAGTGACAATCTTTTATAGAGGTATTAATCCGCCAATGAAAAAGCAGAATTGCTTTCATCGAGACAGAGGAAGAAGCAGAAGATTTTAAATATACTGTGTGTCACATTTCGACATAATAGTTGCAGAATTTGTAAACTATATGTCCGATATCGTAGAATTGCATCGGGTTAAAACAAGTTGCCCCTTTCTTTTCTTTTATTTATACTTTTCGAGGAATCAGAATATTAAAAATCCTTGTATAGGTTTATTTAACTTCACTTTTGTTTATTTTAAGGTACTCTGGACATTCAGTCAGTACTTAGAAGCAGTAGTTATTATTCCGCAGATGTACATGATATTCCAGAGTGAAACAATCACCCAACACATGAAGGTGTATCTATTCTTTTTGCTTCTGTACAAAATAATGTACATTTGCAACTGGATCTACAGATACAATATGTACAAACAGTTCGACGCTATATCCAAGATATCAGGTTTTGTTAGTGTTATGATATTCTTCCTTTCTGTGGTAATTTTGAGCTACAGTAAAATCACCACTCACGAATATGAACAGAAGGGTATGACAAAATTGAAAAATATATTCCTCATCAGTCGTGGTTTTGCATCACCTGGAGCTGCCATAACAGAAGTTCCTTTGGTTACAGAACACGTTTACCAACCTGTGGTCGTGTAGGATGTTATAGAAAACTGAAGTCACTAATTTTATTTTCATCCCATATTTGTCGAAACTTTTTAACCTTTCTTGTAATGATGCCTTCATGTAATCCAAATAAATTATAGGAATATTATATATGTTTTTATAAACTAAAACAACAAGATTGGAATTCTGAATAGATAGATCACTTACGGAACTTAGATTATCACCAAGAGAGAAGGAAGGGTCTGGAATACTATGGCAACTTATCTATTTCCATAGTGCCTTTCAGAGGGATTTCGATCAACCAATTCGAAGTGTCCTCTGCATAGATTCCATCCTTGGTGGATTATTGTTAATCCTTACATCGGTAATGAAATAAAAACACATTTTTAAAAGAAAAAATATTTCAGTCAAGAGTCTAGGTTCGTAGAATGGGAGCAGATCCCCTAGGATATAGAAAACTCTGTATGGGAGCTGGAGCAAGACTAACCTGTGACTTGAAAACTTCCCATATATCTACATTTCTTTTTGTCTTAATATGGACATTTTCAGGTCAGTTGACCAATAGTGAAAATTGTAGAGGTTTTGAGGTGGGGCGATATGTTCATCGGAGTGCGTATTAGTGCGCGACATAATGGTATCAGACACGGGAATTTACTAAGCCCTATTCTGTTTAATCTAATCCTGGATGAAGCCAGAAAGAGTGTCAACAAAGAAAGAGAACAGAATGGAAAACAGAGAAGAAAAATATACTGTGTTACGCAAACGACGTAATATTAATAGCCAACGATGAAGGTAGTGTACAAAGAATAGCCCATACAAAACAATTTAATATCACAATCTCAACTCAGCAAACCAAATTAATAATGACACTGTACTACTATGGAAAGCTAAAGAGAGAACAGATCCAATACAAAAGAAAATCGACTCGCAAGATGCTTTATTAATACTACATAGCAAAACCGAAATATTAACACAGATAAAATTAAAATTGATGGAGCCAGTATAAGACCAATAACGACGTACGCTTCAGTAACAAGAACCAAAAGAGCTACAATACAAATGCTGTTGTATGAAACGGCTGGACATAATCATCAGATGATCCAGCCCTTTGCGTCCACTGCTGGACATAGGCCTCCCTCATTTTGTCCATTGTGCTCTATCTTAATCAAAATCTATAAATCCATCGTCAGACCTGTAATAAAATAAGGATGCAGAACGTGGACCATGACCAAAGCAAACGAAGAAAAGACGTCTTGAACGAAAAATACTTGGAACAATTTTCTGACCTCACCATGACATCACCGAGAGACTTATAAAACGAGAGACTTATAAAACTGGTATGAGAGGAGATTCCCACAGGCAAAAGACCACTCGAACATCCCAGAATGCGATGGAGAGATAACATCCAAGCAGATCTCTTTAAAATTAACATTCCATTTGACTCTAGGTTGATGGAAGACCGAATAAATTGGAAAAAAGTTGTACAATCAGCCAAGACCCACCCAGGGTTGTGGCGCTACCTGATGATGATGATGCTCTATCTTGAGCACTTTTCATCCAATTCAGGTGACGTGTCCGGCTCAGTTCCATTTTAGTGTGGCAATTCGGAAAATTACATCGGTACCTCCTGTTCTTCGTCTTAGTCCTCATTTCTAACTCGGTCACGAAGCGATGTACTTAGCATTGACATTTCCATTTTCTTTTGAGTTATTTTTCAGCAATTTAGAAGTTGTAGCAGCAACGTCAAAGGTCATCACATGCAACACACATTGGTCAAATGTTGTCACTATAGGGAGGTTAGGGTTTTCACAGGAAATAACTCCATATTAGCTCCCAATATCTACAGAGAACTCTTTTTAGTCAGTCCGAAGTTGCCTCTGCGTTTCTATCTAAATTTAGTAGGATGATTAAATAAAACTCGGTTTTGAAGTCGAAAAAGGTCCTAACAAGAGAGTCTCAGGACAAACAGGGAGCAGAGCACAGTGAAGAAGGCCCCCAGGTGTAGAAGACCCTACATGGGGACCGGAGTAAAGCTAGGCTGACTACTACCCATGGCTTGGAAATACACCCTTTTTATACACTTTATTTCGTATCGATATGTGCATTTCCAAGTCCATCGGCCAATTATAAATTTCGTATGAGGTAGAAAGGCAGGGCAATGCGCATCGACGTGCTCATTGGTCCACGGACTAAGGCACGCGATGACAATGTTTTACGTTTTAAAGAAATTGGTATATCGCTTTTAAAGATGTCTTTGAGTTTTCCATAGGCTGTCCATGCTAGGTTGATTCTTCTTCGTAGTTCGTATGTTTGGTTGTCTCTTTCGTGGTATTTTTCCACCACCTATATATTCAAGGTATATGTATTTTTCCACCAGCTCTACTTCGTTGTCCCCAATATTTGACATAATAATACTGAGATAAATTAGAGGAACCACGCTGAGAAACCTTTTGGCAATAGATGCGTGACAACCTTTTATAAAGATATTAATCTGCTAATGAAGGCAAAATTGCTTATAACGAGGAAGATAAAGAAGAAGCATTTAAATATGCGGTGTGTAACATTTGAACGTAACAGTTATAGAATTTGCAAAATATACATCCGATGTCATAGAAATTACATTCAGTTAAAACAAGTGACTTAATTTTTTTAATTTTATTTGAATTTAGTGGAATCTTTGTGAGGAATAACAATATTAAATTACTTTGTATAGGTTTAAATAATGATTAATAGGTTTAATTAACCTCAATTTTGTTTGTTTTAAGATACTGTGGACATTCAGTCAGTACTTAGAAGCAGTAGTTATCATTCCGCAGATGTACATGATCTTCCAGAGTAAAAAAATCACCCGACACATGAAGGTATACCTTTTCTTTTTGGTTCTATACAAAGCAATGTACATTTGCAACTGGACCTACAGATACAATGTGGAGAACCGTTTCGACCCTATATCTGATATTTCTGGTTTTGTTGATGTTATGATATTCTTCATTGCTGTGGCAATTTTGCGCTGCACTAATATAACAATTCACGAATATGAACAGAAGGATGTGACGAAATGGAAAAATATATTTCTCATTAGTGGTGGATTTGCACAACCTGGAGCTACCAAATCAGAAGCTCCTTTGGTTACAGAACACGTTTATCAACCTGTAGTCGTGTAGGATTAGAATAATAAATTCACTTTTTTCAAGTCATATTTTTAAACCATATTTTACGAAATATTTAGCCTGTTTTGTGTAATATAAATAAATTTTACGATTATTATATGTTTTTTATTTCCACGTGAAACAGTTGCAGTACAACCTAATCTGGTCCCGATAAGAATTTCCTTTCAAATGGAGGGAAGCTAAATGCCTGTAAAAAAGCAGCTCCCTTCATAACTCTCCAAATTCGTTTAGGCCAATCTCCATAACATGTAACCTTTGCAAATTATTTAAAAAATAATTTAATCACAGTAATTTATGATATAGAAAGTGTAAGCTACAACATGTAAGTCAGTTATCCGTAAAAAACTGGTAGAAAATAATCTTACGGACAACATATTATGCTTTATAAAGAACTTTTTAAATGATAGAAATTTCAGAATCACAGTTAACGGAGTATTTATCACTGAAAATAGTGTACTCCAAGGTTATACTTTGAGTTCTATCCTCTTTCTACTAGCCATCAATTTGTCTTAATTAAATTTGCCCTACATGCAGACGACATTATTGTATACTGTCAAGGAAAATCCACAGCTGCAAGCTCATCTTTATTACAAAGTTCTGTGAAATCCCTTACTACATGGTCCGAGAAACTGGCTTCAGGTTCTCTTTTATTATTATTTAAGCAGAATGAATTTGTTAAAGAAATATTGTTCCACCATCAAAGGGGTACCGATGAAAGTGTACTACTCAAAATATATCGAGCTATAATCTGATCCAAATTAGACTATGGTTGTATAGTTTACTTGTCCGCATTCAATAATTTATTACAATCGTAAACATCGGTTCACAACACTGCTCTCCGAATATGGTTAGGAGCATTTAGATCCAGTCCTGCTGAAAGTCTGTATTTTGAATATCATGGACTCACCAGTCACCCTTTACCTTCGGAGGCAGCAACTACTCCTATCTTATGCTAGCAGAATTTCATCGAATCCGACTAAGCCTGTATTTAATCTTGGGACTTAACCAAGAACTGGACTCGTAAACTCGCCTAGATATATATTTTCAATCCCACAGATCTTATAACCCTTGTGCCAAGACACAAAATTATCTCAAACACTTGAATTAGGACAATACCGAATATCCAACGAATGTAGCGTGTTTTCAGGAGGACTCTTCAGTATTTCGAAAGCTCTCGAGTTCCCTTTTGACAATGATCAAAATGTAGCTCTGTGCACCGATTCCTTATCCGCAATTCATCCGTTAGAAAATATTTACAATCATCATCAAAAGTGCAAAAAATACTAGAATAAATCCATCTCCACACTTCCCGAGGGACTTTAATAACAATAATATGGGTGTCTTCTCATATTGGCATCCAATGAAATGAGATGACTGACAGAACTACAAAAGAAGAATCTGCTTCCAACTTACCCGTCTACAATATACAAGCTTCAAGAAGATATGAAAGCTAAACAGAAAAGAGAAGATTGAGGATAGGACACACACGGTCACCATGTCCTTTACTGACCAACAGTTATGCTCCTACTGCAGCGATATTCGTATTACTGTCAAGCACATCCTCACAGAATGTCAACACTACCAGGCCACTCGCATTGCCAACAATATAATTCACAGAAACTTCTGAACTGCTCAAATATATATATATATTCGTATGAACTTTACACATTGCAGTTTTTACATAAAGAAAAGGAAGAAAAAAAGTGACAATAACAATAATAAATAAGTAAGTAAATAAGTAAACATTGACACAGAACATATAAAATTAAAATTATTAAATTAAAGTCGAAGGTTACATCCTCGAAGCCAATTTCTCGCCTTGGGAGTAAGTTGGTGGATTTCTTGAAGGCTGCCAAAGAACTTGGTGGCTGGACACTCAAAGACGACTTGGTTAATTGTTTGTTCAGCAGCGCTGCTTTTGTCACATTCCGGGCTGGCATTTATACCCCATTGATTCAGCGATTTGTTACAAATTCCATGACCAACTCGTATTCTATTTAGGTTGCACCATTCACGACGGGGAAGAGAAAAGCCGTCTGGTTTGATTGTGGGGTTTTCTATCAGATTGGAATTTCTTATATCTGGATTCCATTCGCCCATCCAGTGCTCTTCGGTAGTGAAACCAGCCAATTTTGTAGCAGTTCTAGTAGGTGGATGTCTGGATTTCAGTCTTAACTGCTTTGGTGTAGTTCAGCGATGTCTGTGTTTATCGGTAGTTCTGGATTTTGTTGGCATTTTTTAACTCGAGTGTTGAGTGCGGCTAGTCGTCTTGTTGCTGGTGGAGCGATGTTGCTTAAAACTGGAAGCCATTGGGTTGGTGTGGGCTTTATAGTTCCCGTTATGTGCCTCATTGTTTGGTTTAACTGGGTATCTATGACTTTTGTGTGATGAGTGTTTAGCCAAACAGGAACGCAATATTCTGCAGTATGATATACTAAGGACAGTAGGATATACAGTTTTCCGAATGCTTTTTGAATGATAGGGTACGATCTAGAGTTACGCCGAGGTATTTTGGGTTAGCACTGTGCTTTAGACTGGTATCATCGCATTCTATGTTTAGTCTGTAATTTGCCTTGTTGTATTTAGATGGAAAGCTGTTACTTCAGTTTTCGATGGGTTTGGTTGTAGGCCCCATTTCTTAAAGTATTTGTTAACAGTGTTTAGATCTGCTTCTATGATGGATTTGGCGATGTTTATGTCTTCTTCTTGGGTACCCAAAGCCATGTCATCGGCATAAATAAATTTGCGCGAGGTGGTAGTTGGTACATCTGACGTATAAATATTAAAAAGAAGAGGAGACATAACTGACCCTTGTGGTAAGCCATTTTGCAGGTTTTTGAAGTTACTATTTTTCCCATTTAGGTGTATTTGGAACAGTCTGTCACTTAGCATTTGGTTTAACAACCTGTTGAACGCACGGCACGGTATCCTATGTGATTGCACTACATGATATCCTATGTGATTGTCCGACACTTAGATTTTATAAATTTTTAGAATATATTTCCAAAAATTCACAAGGAAACTAAATTCGGTAAACCTGTAGTCGGTTGTATACCAGGTATCACAAAAATTTGTATTAAAAAATTTCCTTTATAAAATGTATAATGATAAAATTTATTATTATACCTATCTTTTATAAAGGAAATTTTTTAAATATTATTTATTTTTATTCTAAAAATGTACGCCATTGACTTAGTAATGGGATTTTATTACTTGGATTTCCCATGGCGTTGTAAATTCCAATTTACCAGGTTTAAGCGGCTGAGTGATAAAGATGGAATATGCCACGGCATCTATTATAAGCGAAGGACAACTATATGGTAAATATTGGTTCGAAAACGTGACTTGCTGCTTGAATCTCATATAGTCTCCCATCTCAATACAACACTGTAGTTATGACACGAAATCATAGCGATAGTGTAACTGGTTGGCTTGCTGTGGAAATCAGTTTAAAAGTTGATCAACAGATGGAGTTCAAACACAATAACTGGTGTATTTTCGCATTCTGATGTGTGGTAATTATTTGATCTGTTGCAGTAATAATAATATCGACATTAAATTAATAATAAACAAAATAGCAGTTCTGTCCCAGTATAACTTGTATAGTATACTGTAACAGAATAGAATTTATGAAGATGAATAATAATTCTAAAATATTTTATTATATACCTATTTGTTTATTTAGATTAATTCTGAATATAATTAGAAAATATACGGATATTAAATAAGAAATTTCCCACTTTTTAATATCAGGAAATAACTGGTCAAACTTAATATAATTATAGACGTTAAAATAAACGCCGATAAAATTTTAGAAATAATGAAGACTGAAGGTGGAAAACACATAGATTCTTGCCTTGTTATGAATAAAATAATTATATACCACCACAGAAATAATCAAAGTATGTTGTTGACAAACAACTTATAGTTCATTCAAAAATATAGTGTCCAGTTTTTGAATACTACTAACAAATAATTATAGTTGCAATTCTGTACCTCGAGAGTCAGATGAACGTAAGTCCAAAAATTGTGATTTTCGGGTTTTTGATGTTTTGTGTGTAAAATTTAATTCTACATCGAGCCATAATACCGTAACTCCTTTAAAAATTATACTTTCCAAATTAGCCAAGGTTATAAGAGCGTAAGTCCTTACCCATATTAGAGCCATCCAAACCTAACTCCACTTACTACATTATGGCTCTGAGGTTTTGCTTGAAACCTATAAAACGTAAGTCCAAGCTGGACCTAAATAGGCCTAGGCTTTTGAACAGGCCTGTAGAGAATGCAGCTCAACTGGTTCCTTATAGTGACTCTGATACAAAAGACAATATAAACTTAGGGAGTCAAGAAAAAGGCAAAAAGCAAGTAAGACGTGAAAAAAAAATAGAAGGAAGAAGAATAGACTTACTCCGAAGGAATATGTTAACACAAAAAATATGGTTGTTAAAAAAATATCAATAAAACCCTTTTGTTATGATAACTGTCGCCTAGTGTAACCAGAGGTTTACAGAAGAAGACAGATTAAAAATACACTCTGAATATTGGAATGCTGAAAGAAACTGGGACTCAAAACGGCAGTTTGTATTGTCTTGTATAAAAACGAAGCCAGTTAATAGGCAACGTCAGAGAGACGGGACAAGAAAGACCAAATCTGAAAGTCATTCGTTTTTTTTTAATTACATAAAAAAGAGAAAGTAATTTGCAAAATATTCTTCTTAAATACACTTTCAATTTCAGAAACTTTCATGAGAATAGCCACAACAAGGCCAGTGCATCTGGATTGGTAACTACAGACCCTAGGGGAAAACATATGCCCGGTAATAAAATACCTAGAGATAGACTACAACGAATTAAAAATTATATTTCAAAGTTCCCTGTATATTTGGGAAATCACTTAAACATTTCTAAAATGTATGCATTGTATGAGGAAGAGTGTAAAAAAGAACAAGATAAACCAGAAAAAAGTGAATTTATTCTAAAATTTTCAATTAAGATTTCAACTTGTCTTTTCATTCACCAGACAATGATACATGTGATGTTTGTGATAGACTAGATTGTGAAATGAGAAATGAAAAAAAAAATGAACTACTCAATAGACTGAAATTAAAAAAACCTCGAAGATGCCCCATTAAGATGTAAGTTACAAAAAAAAGAAGATATAAGTTCAAGAAACTTTAAAGAAGTGCTAAGATAGGATCAAAAATGATTATGTCAGATCTCTAAAAGTGCATTCCAACACCAGACTTAAAAAAACACCAAAAGTTTTTACTCAAGAAAACTCTGGACTTTAAATAGTACTATTTATGATGCAACAACTGATAAAACTTTTTGCATGACCTGGAATGAAGTTACAGCGGGTCGAGGATTAAATGAAATATCGTCTTACTTATTTACACGGACAAGTGAAGAAATTACTAATAATCAGCCTAAATATAAAGTTAATTAGCCTAAATAGAAAAACTAATAATCAGATAAAACAAAAATATAAATACGGTTTTTATGTATTTGTGGCTCTTGGAAAAATTCCTACTGTAAAGACAGTCAACCACAAGTTCTTATTGGCCGGACACACCTACATGGAGGTTGATGGAAAACACAGCATAATAGAGAGAGCTAACAAACAAATAAAAACTAACACCATTTTCACTACAAATTATTGGGCAAACTTTATTACTTCATGCTCAAAAAAATCCATTTGTTGTCAGACAGATGTGCAATAAAGATTTCTTTGATTTTCTCTTCTGGAGGAGCAAAGCCGCCCCATTTATATCAAGGAAGTAGAACACAATCAACGAACCATTTCTAATATCCAATGCAGTGTGGTTACAGCTTTGAAGAGGGAACAGTAAGCTATATTACAAAACCAGTTTTGAGGAAAATTAATTCAAAAGTGTTGAACTGACAAGAAATCGGAGGCAAGAAAGGATTAATATGCCATTGGTAATTCCACAAATACGGGCACACAAAAAGAAAATAAGCAGTGAAAAGTAAAATGACCTTATGAACGTGATGAAAATTTTCTTTGAAAACCTTCTAAATGGTGAACACGAAGGCAACTTCCCTGAGGATGACTCGACTGCTCTTGAATATTATTTTTTCTCCTTACCTCTTTGACAATAATGTTTAAAATGAATTGAAAAACATTGACTAAATGCTAGTTTTTTTATCTGTTTGTTTATAATAATTATATGTTTTTAATAGTAGCACATTAAGTTAATTTCTAAACCGTTTCCTAGATATGATTATGCCTCTGTAATTTTTACATTTCTTTTTGTTTCCTTTTTTGTGGATAAAAAGCTTATATACGATAAGCTTTTGGAATATTTTCCTGTTTGATCAAACATTTTTTATCTCGTTCACACTGATTGGTTGTACTTTACCTTCGTCTACTGGAACTGTTCTAAAGTCTCTGTAATTAATTTCGCAATGTGCTATTGCTTTCGTCAATAAGGATTTATAATATTCTTTCTATTAACATACTTATGTGGTTTAATCTCCGTGTTCCTTTGTGATTTTTTCTGAGGTTTTCTATAAACTTACATACTTTTTGTCGACAATTTACGACAATTTTTGTCGAATGTTTTTCTTTTGGTCACAGGTTTATTAATTTCTCTATTCCAGTAAGTGTATGTTCTTCAGAGTTCTGGAGAGTTAATATACTATTACTAACATATTATTAACATACCAATTCCATTTATTATGCGATATAATAATAGTGGAATTGTGATATAAAATTGACGCACTGTATTTTTGAATGATGTATAAGCATTGTGCCCACACAACAAAGAGTAAGTGGATTGGCCGGCTGCTTTTAGGAATTCCCAGATATGTTAATGCTAAACTTGTATTAGTGAAATTCGCAATGGAGAGGTTATGAAAAGAACACGATCAAGGCTTACATCTCGCTAACTTTAGTGTATTTGTGTATAATAAACTGTAAATTTGTGCCAAATTGTGATTTTGCCCAGGTTTTTAGTGATATGCGGAAAAGTTAATGCAAAAAGGAGGTCAAAATGCATTTGTTGCTAATAGCTGGTAATTTATCACTTGTTCTGGGAACAATATATTTTATATTAAGTATATTCGTTGAAAAATCATATAATGGTATGTATATTTTTTAATTTACTGTTAAAAATCAGTTACTTTTGTATTAAAATTACCGGATCAAATCACTTGCCAAATACTTTTAAAAAATTGTTGAAGATTTGAATAAGCAATCAACAGAAATGTAATTAAAGGTGGAAGATAAACTTAAACGATCAGAAATATTCAAGATAACCTTAAAAGAAATAAAATTAAATCATATTGATTTAAGTAAATGTCATAGAAAAGAGCTGGAACACTCTTATAGAAAATATCTTCACCATCATTTGCAGTAGCTACAAATTCGTAATATGACAGCAAACTTACATTCAGATTACTTTCTTGATATGCAAACATTAGTAAAAATTACCACTACTCCTCTCTATGTCTCTCTCTCTGTATCTCTTTCTCTCTCTCTCTCTCTCTCTCTCTCTCTCTCTCTCTCTCTCTCTCTCTCTCTCTCTCTTTCTCTCTCTTTCTTTCTCTCTCTTTCTCTTTCTCTCTCTCTCTCTCTCTCTCTCTCTCTCTCTCTCTCTCTCGAGACAATTCTTCAGGTTGATTAATAACTACGTTAGAAGGCAATTATACAATTTTTAAATAGGACATCTGTTATTGTCCTATCTTTTCATATTAAGATTCCCCTCATAATTTCTGTTTTTACAATACGGGGTTTGTCACTTGGTTTAAAATTTGATTTACTGACAATTGGACATTAAGTGATTTGATAAGTGAGTTGCTAAAATTTTGTGACTCGCCAATGTTATGCTTTATATCTCATTAAACAAGGTCTTAAAATTGTTTATATTTGTTTTATTTAGGTATATATAAGTATTAGATATACTTAACTAATTTATGTTTTTAGGTATCTCTGCCAAAACCCAGTTGCTCTACATGATAGTCTATACTACAAAATATTTTGATGATTCCATTATGTTTGTATGGGTTATGAATTTTTTCTCAAGTACGGCTTTCTTCTTATCATTTAGAATGAAAGAGACATACGAAAAGAAATATGACAGTTTCTGGACAGAAATTCTTCTTATTCCGCTTTTCATTTTAGCGGTTTTCGTCAATCATGATCACTCTCCTTTCAGTGTAAGTTTGATTAAAAATTACATTATTACACAATTATATAATTATATTAAAGTACTAAATAGCCATGCTAATAGCCACGTACTAACACCGAAGCATTCTTAGGCCTAGTCATAAGCGTATATCCCGACAACAAAGAAACTTTTTAAGTTTAACGAATGATGCACCTGCTATTTCAATACGTGTCTTAGTTTCTTTGGTTTGGTCTACATTTGATGTTTTCCATGTTCCTAAGTATATGTGGGTATCCATACTCTCAATTACAGTTACGATTAAATTGATTTAGAATTGATCATGATTATACATAATTTTCAAAATGGTAGAGGTAGCATAAAAAAAATTTCGGTGCCCAACCAAAACGTCCCCCCAGAGGAAAATTCTAGGTGCGCTACTGATGTTCTGATTCATATCTATGCATCTCTGGGCCAGCACATTCAAGCCGAACAAAGTATCTCTTGTGCCCAAGAAAATTGTGTGTCACTTATTTCATATTCAAGAGTTTTAAAAATTCTGTTTGTATTATTTTTAAAAATGTTTTAAGTATATGATTCATTAAGTAAAGCTATTGTTCTGTGATTCGATCAGAATATTACACTTGACTTTTTGGGTATTGTCACAAAGGTCGATTGCAGCTATTGTCCGGGTATTGTGGATGTCTGATATATTAGATTAAAGAGTTCAACCATTACATCAATAACTTCTTTATCAACACGTTTTAATACTTCGATGGGCACATTATCTGGTTCAGTAGTTTTGCCTTCTTTTGTGTTTTTGATGGCACAGATGAATTTTTCCCGTAATATTAGTGGTCCGGTATCTTCTGTGGTTTCTAATGATAGTTTTAGACACAATCTTTCTTTCATATCAGTAATAATATCTCCTTTATCGTTTTTAAGGATATTAGTTCTTGAGCTCTTTCTAGAACCTGCCATTTTTTGATTTTTTTTGTGTAAATTAAAGCTACCATACTTTTTGCCCTACTTAGATGGGCTGGACACATAATACGAATGCCAGAAAATACGATTGGTAAAAAGCTAACCACAGGAACACCTGTAGGAAAAAGAAGCAAAGGCCGACCGCGAATTAGGTGGTTAGATGGAGTAGAAACCGACTTACGAATATTAAAAATCAGAAGATGGTAACATGTTGCCAAAAACCGAACAGAATGGCGACGAATCTTAGAGCAGGCCAAGATCCACAGAGGATTGTCGAGCCAAAGATGATGATGATGATGATACTTTTTGCCCAGATCTTCTATTTTCTTTTTCTTTGTTTTAGTTTTTAGCTCGAGTTTAGCTTGTTTAGCTCGAGTTTTATCTTTCAAACGGTACAATTGTGTTTGCGTTTTGGGTTAAGAGTACCTGAAACTCCGCATCGGTCCTTTGGCCGAGAAATATGTCAAATTTGTAGTTGGTGTATATAAGTCGCTGAAGACGTTTGTGATAGGGGCGTGCTATATTTTCATGGGGTAAAGTACAATACACCACTTATCTACGTTGCTGCATATATAAGTATGTTACTTGGTATATAGATTTTCTTATTTGCTTAAAACAATTAGCTCATTTGTGCCACGATCGCGATAGAAAATTGTTAAAAGAATATTTTTCGGATATATAAACATTTATTTTAGCGTATACACTGTATTCTATATTGTATTCTGTTAACACCGATTATAGTTCATGTATGTTTTGTATTAATATTTGTATTACGTTTAATATAATTCATATATGTTATATCTCATTGCATTTTGTGTAACTTTGATTTGTTCATTTTGCCACGGATTAAGGGTATTATTATTATATGTATGCATATTTTTCACTCGTTAACGTCTAATATCAATTTATGCGGTATTTCCAATCATACTCAACCATTGCAATCGAAATCTTAAATTTCTTTGTTGTTAATGTGTTCTTAAAACCTATTCATCGACATCTTTGTTTTGTTTTGGTTATGGTTGTTTTTTGGTGTTTCATATTAACTAATATTTAAGTATTTGGTTATGTATATTTATGTTAATTGCACTGCATTTTAAAATAGCCGCTGGCTTTTATTTCTTTTCTTTATTTAAATATACATACCCAATCCGAAAGGGGGACACCAGCGAGTTCTAGATTGAACATAATACGTTCTCTCCCCCTTCAGGATGACCCCAATTGTTATATTGTATGTGCAGAACGTATGTACAGAACGCAACCCTTCAATTGTAAAATAATTAGATTAATTATTTTATATGTAAATTAGATCACAAATTTAAAATATTTTTCTTTTTCAGATACTAAATGCTTTCAGCGAGTATCTGGAATCACTGGCACTGCTTCCCCAGCTATACTTGATCTGTAATAGAAAAAAAATTACTAAACACATGAAAGTGTATCTCTACTATATTTATGCGTATAAATGTCTGAAGATGTTATATTGGTTGCACGTCTATTACATATTAGACGACCTCAACATTAGATCTCTAACAGCTTTGGCTGTAGAATTCATAATTTTATCTGTTTTCATAGTAATTTTACACTGTAAGAAAATGATCAGGTCCAGTTACGAAGCAAAGGCTACAAAGTCTCAAAACGTTTTTATTGTCAATTCTGGATTACTATCAGTTACGTCTGCCAAACCTGACGAGGTTCCATTAATTACTGAAGAAGCTGAAAAGCCCACGACAATTTGAAGGAAATTAATAATCAAACTAAATTTATAGTGTAAGATTATTTTGATATTTATATTACTTTATTATACAAATATACTTAAATTAATAAATATTCAAAAATGGTAAAACCCAACATTAAGAGATTATGCATTTTTATTTTATTTTCCTGTACACACATAAGTAAATTTCTTATTGTTGTATTAAAGTTTTTTTCATGTTAAGACATTTTTAATCTAGAATAATCGATAATAAATACAAAAACAAATTTTTCACAAATTTTTAGGTATTATTGTTTTCCGCCATTGTTTTCTGTCAATCCATTTGTCTTCTTTGATGGCTCTATCTCTCATTATGTGCCGTACATTTTCTTCCCAGGCAACTAAAAGCCTTCCCCTTCTTCTTCTTTGTTGTGGTATGTAATTTAAAGCTTTCTTTGGACGTCTATCTTCATCCATTCGCTTCACGTGACTATACCAAACTAGTTGTCTCGTTTCAATTCTGTCTACACGGGAATATACAGTATTTGTCCTCCTTCTAATATCTTTATTCCTGATATGATCTTTTTTGGAGACACTGCACGCTCTCCTTAGAAAATCCATTTCTGCTACTTCTATTCTTTTTCTATCTCTTTCGTGATCTGCCAAATTTCTGCCCCATAACATAATAGGCTATATTAGCAATCGAAGGTTCGATAGATTATCAATTTCATTTCTTGTCTAATATTTTTAGACCATAATAGAGAATTTAGAATGTTTACGGCTTTTTTCTCTGCTAGTAGTGCCTTCTTTAGATATTATAGGACTGAGATATTTATATGCATTGCATGTTTTGTGTTTCTTCTTTCTAACTCTGGATCTGTCTGGATAAAATACTCTGTCTTTGACATATTCATATTATTGCTCCATTTTTTATATTTTTTCTTTAGTTTTCTAAACATCTAGTCTATATCTTCCTCATCATTCGCTACGACTACCTGATCATCTGCAAAAAATTAAGTTGTTAGGCATTTACCACCGCCTATGTCTATTACGGAATTAGGCATTAAGGTGAACGGCATACCAATTAGCAACCTACGCTATGCGGACGACACAGTGATTATAACTGATAATTTGGAAGATCAGCAGTTATTACTTGATAGGGTGAATAGCATAGGTAAAAAATATGGCCTCAAAATCAACATTTTGAAAACGAAATATATGGTCATTAGCAGAAACCCTCCAGAAAACCCGATATTATGCATAGGTGACAATCGTATAAATCGCGTGAAAACTTTTAAATACCTTGGCACCACAATCAATGACCAATCGGATCCACAACACGAGATAAAAACCCGACTACAAATGGCAAGACAAGCTTTTGTGAAATTCAGACCGCTCCTATGTAATCAACACCTAAACTTCGAAATACGCTACAGAATGGTCAAGTGCTACATATGGTCCATCTTGCTTTATGGCATGGAAACGTGGACTTTGAAAAAAACATCTATCAACAAACTTGAAGCATTTGAAATGTGGTCATTGAGAAGAATGATGCGCATACCTTGGGTGGATAGAGTTCGAAACGATGACGTCCTTAATAGAGCCGGCGTGGAAAGAGAACTCTTTGAATTAATTAAAAAACGCAAGATTGGTTATCTTGGGCACATATTGAGAGGAGCAAAATATGAAATACCACAGTTAATTCTACAAGGGAAGATCGAAGGTAGGAGAGGAGCCGGCCGCAAACAATTGTCCTGGTTAAGGAATATTAAAGAATGGACAGGAATACACAATACAGGTGAGCTGTGTCACGCCGCCAAGAACAGAATTCTAGTAATGAGATAGTCGCCTACGCACTTTGGTGTATGGCATGTTAAGAAGAAGAAGATGTCTATTCGCATTCCGGATACATGTTTCCTCCACTGCTCTAGCGATGATTGAATATATATTTTAAATATATTCGGAGATACACAACAGCTTGTTTAAGCCACTTTGTTATAAGAAATGATTCAGATATAAAGTCTCCTTCTTTTAACGACAATTTTTGCATTTTTGTATATATTTGCGGTAGCATCCACTCACTCTCTACTTAGACCTACTTTCGTCAATGTTTGAAACAGTTTTTTATAGGTACCGTATCGTATGCCTTCTCTAAATCTACAAACAATAGGTGGGTAGATAGATTCGTTACCTTCTGTTTTTTAATTACCTGATGCAGAACGAATATACCATCAGTGTACTATCTTCCTTCACGAAATCCATTTGGTTCTTCTATGGAGCTGATAACAGTTACTTCCCTATAATTAGAGCATTTGCGTTTATCCCCTTTCTTGAATATTGAGCTGATGTATCCAACATTTCAATCATCAGGTTTATTTTTTCCTTTTAAGCATTTGTTAAATAGTTGAACTAACATCTCATGTAATATTTTTCGTTTATACTTTACCAACTACATTGGGATGTCTCCAAGTCCTGCTGCTTCACCATTTTTCGATCTTTTGAGGGCATCGCTTAACTCTCCGGTTGTTATCTCAATTATTTGTGTATGTTCGGATATTTCTTCTATTTCAATCTCTTGGAATTTACATCTATTCTCTGTCAGTAAGACCTCATAATGGTGTTTCCACTGTTTCAGATCTATTAACTGGGATCACGTTTCTTCGGTATCGTGTCACGAACCATTTTTCGTACCATTTCCTTTAGACGTTTATCGTTTTGTTTGTCGCCTTTTTTATAGGTTCCGACTTAATAGCTTCGTGAAGGTTGATTAGCTGTTTCGTGTTCCAAGGCAATGACGAGCCCTTCATCTAAAACTTTTGGTCTTGCTAGTCATGAAACTTTTTGTAGTTCACTTTCTTTCAACCCATTGACAAAGCTATCTATAGCAATTTCTTCCAATATGTTGTCTGGTGCTTCCGGATAAGCTAACCGCGCCATATGAGCAACATCTGCTTGCAAATTTTGACTTGCTCGTTGAATTCTATTTCTTATTAGTACTTTGTAGACTTGTCTAATCGAGTGAAAAAGGTCTGGGAACATTTTTCTTGATCCTTAGGAATCCACCATAGAATATCCGCAGTATCGTCTCGTAAAACAGCAGTCAAGAAAACAGACAATTTGATATAGGAAAAATTTCAACAAACAAAAAGGCACACTGACTTTTTTTAAAAAAGCAGACGTCAGAATTTTCCATTGAAAAATGGGTGCGTTTTTGATCATTAAATCAAAACAAGTGAAAGAAATAAATATTTTAAATTAAAAGAATTACAGTGTATTTGAGACATAAAAAGGTAACTGAAAAAAAATTCGTGAAAAAAATTTATGGAAGATAAAACTAAAAAATCCACTATCTCAGTTTCCCACGCAATATCAAAAGCGTTTTAGTTAAATTGACTGGAACTTTGAAAGAGAAGAGAAGTAGGTTTGGTCATGCTGTTTTATTTCTGAGTTACAGAGCTTCAAAATATTGTATTGATTTCTGAGACTTAAGGACTGTATAGATTTCTAAGACATCACAGAGAACTTTTTATGAGCATGATCGAACCTACTCCTGTGCGAAGTTTTAGTCAATTTAACTGAACCACTTGTACATCAGTAACAAACAAATACGCCAGGAATATTTGCACGGATACTTTGCGCCTATAATTTTATTAGCGTTACTTTCGCTCAAACAACGCTCTTCACATGAAAAATAAAGGAGAAAAAATCTTTTTGTTTCAAATTAAATGAAAAATTTAAAAATGGTTTTGTTTTGAAATAGCTCAGTGGTTTACCATTGTTTTCTTTAGAAACATTGAGACCATTGCATTAATGCTACTACGTTAATCTTGAAAGAATGTAGACAAACACTTTGTTACTCTGATTTTGATATAGGTATACAACGTTTATTCTAATTCTATCCTTTATACAGGTGCATTAATGACTGGCATCACGAAATTACAGTCTTAAATAGATCGTGGAAGAGATTTTGTATATACAGAAGGCACAAAGTTGTAGTTAAATAGCATAAACTACCCAATTAGCTGCTGTGGTGATCTTAAACTGTGAGTCTGAGGTCTTCAGTATTCTATGCAGAACAGAATGGATATAGAAGTTCTCATTCCAGACAACACATATCATTAAGTAAATAGGATAGGTGTAAATAACTTATAGCCAAATAAACGTTTTTTTATTAAATTTTTGGTAAACATACAAATATCCAGCACTTTATTTTTCGCACTATATTTCTGAATGAAGTATAAGAATTGTTGTAAAACCCAAGTTTCTTGGTTTACTGTTTCAACGAATTACCTTGAATTTATAATCACAAACAAGCTACCGGCAAAATTGCAAAACATGAAGTGGTCTTAACACTCCTAATACAATTCAAATTTACCACTGCCTCATCCGTCGAAGAATTCGTTGAACTTGGGTATCGGTGTCATACTAAACTAGAAATCGGTGTAAATTTGGCATAGTGTTTTCTTTCGCTTCATTTTTATGGGGTGGAGCAAAAACCAATTTAAAAATTTCATACGCAGGTGCGAATATAAACGAATTTCTGATTGGAAATTTTAATTATGCTAAAGAAAAAATATGTGACGTAGTTGTTTAAAAGATATTGATATTATGTTGTATGAAATATTGCGATGTTGTTATTGAATTTTTCTGGCATTTGACTTTACCTTCTGACAGTTTTTAAGTAATTAAAAAACCAATATATCAAATATAATATAATTTTCTTTAACTCTTTCAGGACTGAATACATTCCACAGATACCCAAACTTTTCAGACAAAAAAATAGGTATGATGAATATAGTCTTATAATGGTGATCAAATTGATCTATTTTTTAAAATATCCATAAATCATTTAATAGGACATGGGACAACTGTGTCCCAGTAGTGTTTTATATTGGGACCAATGTGTCCCATACACGAATAAATTTTGAAGGTAATTTTATTGGAAAAAATATAAAATTATACAAAAAAATAACGAGGATGTAAAAAAACACTTCTTACATTGTGGCGAATAGCAGATGATACAAATTGTTTTGATTCTTGTCTCTTTCTTACTGGGAAAACATCTATGGCATCTCCTTCTGGTAGAAATTTACTTTGGGCAAATGGTCCCTGACATTTACTATGTTCTTGTGGCGTTTAGAAATTCTTTCCAAAGCATCTACCAAAGGTAGCTTGAAGCTAACAGTCAATCATCTCTTTATTTTGAAGTTGGACCTGCTATGTTGTATAAGCTACTCTGCCAAAGGAACTAAAAAACTCAATAGACTGTTCTTTTTCTTATTTATATCGTCGCATGTTATCCATGGAGTTATTGGGAGTAAAAGAAAAGGTAGAAGGCCCAAGACCAAAAGAAAGATCTTCAACATGATGGGCAGAACAAATGAAAACTCTGTTGGGAAAATACGTACATGAAGCCGTCCTTATGCCAGAGGATCGCAGCCACTGGAGGCAGCAAAATCAAATGTACCAAAAGTAACGAGTATTTCTAACAAAGACATATCGATAGTTTGGGTATTGGACAAATACCCGTTATTTTGTAACGGGTAGGTCACGGGTTTACAATACTAAAAAACTAATGTAAAATTGATGCAGTATATTTCTGAACAAGGTATAAGTATTAAAAAATTGCTTACACCGCTATTTTAAGGAATTCCGCTGAATTATGATACGTATGACAACAAAAGCGCCATGCCATCGGCATATTCACAAAACGGGAGGATGGTCCAAGCCGCCCAAGAAACAAGAATAACGAGATCCATGATCAGTAGCTGTATGCGGAGAACTTGGTGAAGTCTGTGCCATAACAAACTGTAACTTGAAACAATGTTTGTGTTTCTTTTGGCTTACCTTTATGAAATGAATTTTTTTCTTACAGTTGGTAATCTATCACTGGTTGTTGCAATATTTTATTTAATATGGAGCATAATAAATGAAAAATCATACGCTGGTATGTATGTCATGTAAATTATTATAAAGATAAGAGACTTAGCTAGGATTAGGAGTAAAATGTTGTTTATTGATATTTAACTACAATATTCGTTGTTTATAAAGATAAACATAGTGTTCATATTATATTTATTATTTTTTTAATAGTTTCTGTGTGTAAGGTTATTGTTATTTTAACTGACAGCTGATACTGATACATAACCTATATTTTTTTCCTAAAAATTTTTTCTCAATGATGTCATAACTTTATAAAACATATATTATTTTCATTTATACAAGGTATATTTGAAAATAGTTTAATTTTACAGGGTATTACGCATTTTTCGTTGATTTTTATTCCTTTTTTAATTTCCGAGAGCATTTTGAAGGGAAGAAGAGGGAGACTTGATCCAACCGTTACATTTTTTGAGATAACTTTTTTACAACCTATCCAGAACCTTGATAATTTGGTAAAACATTACAAATCACAGTTTTGGGCATTTTACACCCGAAAAGTATACTGCTAATAAATACCGAATTTTATAGAATCTAGTCATAGAGAGAAACATGTCTTCCAGTACTTCGAGAGATTTGATCCCTATGAATGGGTGATTAGATTATGGCTTCCCAGTATACAATATTAAAATGAAATCAAAAATTGGATGCTGAAAACTAACTTTACTCAGTTATGGCTTATAACAAATACTATTATTAAAAATATACCACTTTATGGCAGAAAATTATACTCAAAAAGTTATAATAGTTAAGCATCATTATTAGCATTTCATCATTAGGATCCATTAGGATTAGTCAGTGACCCCAAATTTAAAGATTCGCTCGTCCTTTTTTTTTGTTTAGTTATTTTTTTAGTGCTCTTACTTTTGCCCTTTGCTCTTTTTTTAATTTTTTCTCTTTTTTCGCCCTAACTTCAGCTTCAAGCGCAAATTTTTCTGATGTAGCTGTGAGAAATTTTGTAGATGTTTATTTTCTATTCGTTACTGAAGTCCTTTAGGATGAGATTGATCATTTCTGGGCTAGTAAAAGTGACAAAAATGAAAGGCTGGTTATTGTACTCTGTTGATGTTTGTTGTAGCTAGTTAGTTTGTGAAAAATCTCCATTTACAAGAAGTGATGTCATTTTTTGAGGTGTGGTTAAAGTGCCAGTAGAAGTAGAAGGCTGGTTTTTGTCCTCTATAAGTGTTCGTCGTAGTTGTTGATTATGTAAAATTGATCCAGTTAAAGAATGTAGTCTAATTATTTCAGGGGTGGTAAAAGTACCGGTAAAATTGTAGAGTTGTTTATTGTTATCTATGACTAGTTGTGCAATATCAAACTGAGATAAAGTGAAATTGTTTGTCGGATCTCCGCGATCAGTAACATACGCCGACATAAAATCTTCAACGCTAAAAATATTGGAATTAAAAGGCCATATACCCGTAACTCTAAATCCACTCTCAATATTACGTGGAGTAAAATTTACGGGGAATGTGTAAGCTAAGCATCTTCCAACTTTGTATATTGTAATTGTCCTTCCTGGGTGGCTCACTAATCAATCATCACAGGGAGTATTATGCCCAAATACACTCCTATCTAACGCCTGAAGCTTAAGCGACGTATGTGGTAGTATGGTACTTGTTTTTAAAAATGTTCCAAAATTTTGATAAAAGTAGAAGCATTCATCCATCCACTTTTATAAACTATGCCGGTGGTCCTTGGTGGGCTATAATCAATCATGCAATCTTGCCAAAGTTTTCAAGGGAAATCCGTAAAAGGTGGTATATGGTTTCTAAATGCGTTAATTGCACAACATTTACTGTTCTCACGTCACCCTGACTTAATTTACCAACTTGTTTTTGACTTTTGCAAACAATGATCTTTGGCTTATTGACAGTTAAGTAAAAGTCCAGTTTCGTAAACGCTCCAAATTGCTTCTGGTCCAAATTTATTGTTTCAAGAACTCCCTTTAAATTTCCGAAAAAATGCTGTACATTGTTTTTGTTTCTTTTAAAATCTAGTTGTTCTAAAAATACTGGTTGCTTTTAAAGAGTGAAGTGATAAGGCCTTCATCTTTTGTAGAAATCCCCAAAGCAGGTATTTTTTGATTATTTCTTACGGCTAACTTGTACGCCAGTTCTTTTGCTTGTTTGATTGTAAGGTTTTGGTGTAATTAGCCTGACAACATCTAAATAATCTTTAAACATATTTTCCTCTGCACTTGTAAATATTTGAGCGTTTTTGTAATTAGGAGAGAAGGTTATTTCAACATTTTTGGATTGTTGTCATCAAACTTATCTTTTTAATGTCATAACATTTATTTGATGACGAATTGCCGTTCCCTTGAGAGAAGTACCGTTATGAATCACGTCTAAAACAGCTTCTTTTAACATCTAGCTGTTGACTGGTGTTATTTTCTTGGCTCCTTCCCTCCTTTTGTATTGACGTGGTATCAGTGGCGGCTCGTGACATCTGCTATAGGGTGTGCTGCATGAACCACGGTCAATATAAAATAATAGAAATAGAATAACATACGAAAACAAAAACAATAAAATTAGCTTTAATACTAATTAATAGTAACTAATAACGACATGCTATAAAAATCTGATTAACTTACATTTATTGCATTTTTCTAAATTGGAAATTAATACGCCGGTCCTTTTTTGTCGCAAACTTTTCGATTACTTTATCGTTAAAGTTCGGTATTGAAGCGATGAACTTTTCTTCTATCGAGAGTGTGGAAAGGGCTGTTAATCTGTCTTCGCACATTGAATTTCTTAAAAATGTTTTGATCCGTTTTAAAGTTGAAAAACTACGTTCAGCTTCTGCTGTGGTCATTGGCGTAGTCACCAGAATTTGTATCAACTTTTTGGTTTCTGTTAATGTGTCCTCTAAATTATTAGAAATTATAAATTTTAGTAAAGGCCTGCACCTTTTAATGTTCTACACTCGATATTGGAATACAAAACTGACAGTTCTGTTCGCAAACGGTTTTTATCAAAGAAGTTATAAGCTGTACAAGTTAAATCCAATTCATTTTCAGGAAACTTATTATTATATTTTTCGAAATGTTCTGAAGATAAAAGTGTTGCGGCAACTAGATGATTTGTATATGCAAACCGTTCTTTTGCATTGTTTATAATAACATCACAAACTTCTAGACAGGCAATACGGTGATCCTGTTGGCTGTTATTTGGGCGTTTCCTTTTTTGGACACTAGGCGCCGCATTTAAATTTGAAGCTTGATGTATGATAGGGTCTATTTTATTTCGGACATTGTTAATACTTTGCTCAAAAACATGTATAGCTTTCTGTGCTTCGGTTGGGTCCATGTTCTTTTTTTGAAGATTATTGTACAAAACGTCAACATGTGGCATAATATAATGAAAAACAGTCAGCCAGAAAGTAAAATTTTGATCTTCCAGAATACGTCTAAGTCCTCTTGCTTCCTTGGAAGTAATAGCATTTGACTCTTCTTCTAGTTGCTCCATACACTCAATAATAAAGTCTCTATATTCGTAAACGACATTTACTGTACGAATATTGAAATTCCAGCGTGTAGGGATTGAACGAGGAATATTTTTTCCAACTATTTGATTTAAGACAGCTATTCTTTGAGGTGAATGACTAAAAAATCCAGGTATATCATGTAAATCTCCAAAAAATACGCGTACTTGGGAATTAATAGAACATGCTCTTGACATTATTAGATTCAATTGATGGGCGTAACAGTGCACAAAATGAGCAGTTTCATATTTTCTCTTAATTATTGTTTGCACTCCGCCATGTATCCCACTCATAACAGCTGCTCCGTCATAACTTTGTGCAATGAGCTTATTTTTGTTATTCTTTAATATTGGGTCTAAAACATTCAAAATTGTGTTAGCTAAGGTTTCAGCATCATGTTTTTCTGGAAGCAAAAAAGTCCAAAACCTTTCAACTGGAGCACCGTTTTTTACATAACGAAAAACAATGACCATTTGAAATTTCATAGAAACATCCGTTGTCTCATCAGCTATCACTGCTAAAAATGGGGCTTCATTGATTTCGTTTAAAATCTCCTCAGCGTATACTTCTAGCATGCAATCCAAAATATCATTTTGTATTGTTTTTGAGGTACCTTTGAAAATTGTCGCATTTGTAAGGTGTTCACTAAGTGTTTTATCAAGTTCAGCAGAAAAATTCACTAAACCACGAAAAATTCCAGGGTTATCTGATGTTTCAGATTCATCGTGTCCTCGTAAGGCGAGCTCAAAAGCCCCACAGAATTTTATACAGTCAATTATTTTTGACAAAACATACCTGTTTTTCGTCACCTCTTCATTGTGTTTTTGTATATTTATCCAATAAGCAGAGTCAAGTTGGGCCTGTATATTAAGTTTCCCAAATAATGCAAATCGCATTTCATTGTTCATATGAGTTTGCGTGTTTTCATGCTTCTTTATTTTTTCACTTAAATGCACTAGATCCCGCACTCCTGTCTCGCGCCACAATTTTTCCTCTTTATCTGCGCCGAATAATGCACACGGAAAACAGAAAAAAGCATTTTTTTCGGAACATCCACAAATCCACTGATTTCGTAGATACATGTCTTTATTAAATTTACGCGTATATGTTTTTCCACGGCTTTTACCGGACACTTCAATATTAAGATCAGGCATAGGACGGCCACGTTCTTTTATAATCAACTGTTGTTGATAGTGAAGTTTTTGAAATTTATTTACACCTAATTTAAATTGAAACTCCATTGTTTTAAACACGCTCGAACAAAACAAATTAAACAAAATTGTAACCTAAGAATTTCTAAACACGGCACAGATGCAACGGTCACGAATAACTGTCGTGAATTGCAGCTCGCAAACACATTTCCGAGGCCGTTAATCAGCCGATTGCCGAAGCACATCGGCTAAGATCGCCGTTTGCCTAATAAATGCATTTTACCGCTGCCAGTGTTTCGGTTGTTATCGACGCGGCTTCACTGGAGCAGCAAATACGTAAAAAGATTGCTTCACTGGAGCACCAAATACGTAAAAAAATTATACGGTTTCACTAGAGGAGTAAATACGTAAAAAAAATAATATTAATCATCGTTGTTGGTGAATTATTATTAACAGTTTATGTTTAATATGATAATATGGCAGATTTGAAATAAAACTATATTAATTATTCTTTAATAATTAAGATTTGCTATGGTTGTTTGGTAGTTCTGCAACTCAGCAGCACATAAAGAAAAGCCGCCACTGCGTGGTATATCTATATAATTAAAAACACTCATCTATAAGGAGTTTCTGGGAGACTTGATCCCGGGATCATATCTCGCAAATAAGAGAAAATCAAGTCTCCCCCCGGAGGCCATTTTAATATTTTGGTCTTTAAAAATATGACAACAAAATAGAACTCATTGCACACTGTGCAAAACTTACACTGAATGATTATGGTGTTAAATAAAAATTATACTGAAAAACTCGCCTAAACGAATAGTAAAGAAAATCAACTTGAAATAATTCAAAACTCTTCTCGATAAGGAAAAAACAATTGTAATGAACACGTGTTCTTCATTGCGTATTCTAACAAAAACTAAATTAGATGGAATCTAATGCAATACTAAGAGCTACGGTATGTTGCGGGTTTTATAATTTTAGGCTGGTTATTTACTGAAACTTTAAGGAGTGATCAAGTCTTCCATACTATCAAGTCTCCCTTTCCTCCTCTGTATTGAATAGTATTTGACACAGACTTACCGAACTCTACTTTTTATTGACAATAAAATATCTTCCTGTTTATTATATTTTTTGTATTTGCACGTTATTTTTAGGTATCTCCGCTAAAACGCAGTTCCTTTACTTAATAGTCTTCGTCGCAAGATTTATTGCAGGTCCTGCAAAATTTTTTGAGCTCCTTATGATTTTTCCCTTTAGCGCAACTTTGATCCTGGCTTTTTGGACGAAAAATACATACGAAAAGAAATTAGATAATTTTTGGGCAGAGTTTCTAATTGTCGCAGCTTTCATTTTTGCTGTTTTCGTCCATGATAGTATCCCTTTCAGAGTAAGTCTTTGTTTTTTTTTAAATATGATTGGTCAAGGTTACGAATGTGGAACGTGAAACTCTAATTTGGAGTTTGTATTTAACCCTACAGTCGTGACGTGAAAAAAGTTACACCAGCCGTGACCACGGCCTCTTTAAAGAAGAGAAAGAAAAAAAGAAAATTTAACACAAGATTAAAGTGCAAATAGACTACAAACGTACATATAAATGGCTACGTGGAACGTCAAAGGCCTTAATGGAAAAGAGAGAGAATTAATAGATGAATTTGACAAAGCACAATTAGATTTTTTGGCGATCACGGAAACTAAAAAGAAAGGTCAAGGAATGGATGAATTGGATAAAGAACATGTATTTTTGTACAGCGAAGTCAGTACCGATAGTAGAGCGGCAGAAGATGTTGGATGCCTAATGAGAGCAAGCTATATGTCATATGTTAAAAATTGGAAATTTATATCACAAAGAAATTTAAAGGTAGAGATAACACTAGACAATACAGAAATAACAACTATATTAGTCACATGATGACGAACCATTAAAAGTTAAAGAAGAGTATTGGGAAGGGCTCAATGATGCTATAGAAAATGTTAAAGGTAGAATAGTCATTATTAGTATTTTGGGTATACAGGGGGAAGATACAAGAAACGATAATGGAAGAAGGATGATAGACTTTTGCGTGGAGAATAATTTGATTATAACCAACACATTTTTTGAACACAAGGATATACATAAGTTCACGAGAGAAGTCAGGAGCAGAAATAAAAAATTAATTCTAGATTACGTTCTAATTAATAGAGAATTTGGGAAAGATGTCACTGATGTTAGAGTTAAAAGAGGATTGGAAATGTATAGTGACCACTATTTGGTAGTGGCAAAGATAAGATTACCCCAAAAAACACCTAAAACCACTAAACAAAGAACGAAAAATATTAAAGTGAACGAGAATATCCAAAACTATAAACTAAACGACCAAAAAGTCGCGGCCATGTTCAAAAGTAAAATAGAAGAAAAAATAGCCAAATTATCTAATGCACATAGTACTGACAACTTACAGGAAACTTGGAAACAATTTAAAGAAACCATCGTGACGACAGCAAAAGAAACGCGTGGAATAAACCATGTAAACAGAAATAAAATAAAATATGAAAAACAGAAATGGAAAATAAACAAGAAAACTTACTTACTTAAACAAGAAAACAGAAAATAGTTACGAAGAATATAAACGACAAAAAAAGGTGCTTTAAAAATGGTGCTGAAGAAGAAGAAGGAAGCCTAGGATGAGTTTGGAATGAAGATGAAGACAGATAGCCAAGGTAACCAAAAATTGTTTTACAAGGCACTAAAGACGCTAACAAAAGGTAAAGAAACAACGATGAAACAGGTGAAACGTAAAGACGGCACGCTGATTATCAGACCAAATGAGATTTTGGAAAGGAAGCAGTTTGGAAAAGTCTGCAAAATAGAAATATTGACCATCAACTAACAGGTGCTATCAAAAGTCTGTATCAAAATAGAGTTATGTACGTAAGGATAACTTGGAATCAGAGATGTTTGCAATAAACGAAGGTCTAAGACAAGGAGGTGTCATGAGCCCTACACTGTTCATATTGATTATTGACGACATAATTAAGGAAACTGAAGCGAGTATACACAAAGTACATATCGGATATAATAAACTACGACCGGTTGGTATAGCTGTGTGCATTCGCAGATGATCTCATGTTATGCGCTCCCAACGAAAGGGACCTCCAGACAAATACAGATAGCTGGAATAATGAGCTGGCAATTAGAAACATGAAGATTAATGTTAAGAAAACCAAGGTGATGCTAATAGCGAAAACTAAGCGAAATGTTAACATAGAAATTAACCAACAACTCATAGAACAACTAGATGCATTCAAATACCTAGGGGTTACAATAGACAGAGAAGGTACCATGCAGAATGAAATAACAGAAAGAATAAGTAGTGCTTCTAAAGTGTACCATAATCTTAGTAGAGCATTTATAGGTAAACGGAAATCAGCAGAAGAACCAAAACGACAGTTTATAAGACAGTATTCTAACCTATCTTGATATATGGAAGCGAGAGCTGTGTTTTAACAAAGCAATTAAAAAGCAAGATACAAGCCATTGATATGCAATATCTAAGACGAGTCAAAGGAATAACACGACGAGAGAAAATAAACGAAGTTGTTAGAGAAGAACTGGGCACAGAATCTGTACTACATGCTATTGAAACACAACAGACAAAATGATTTGGTCATCTGTGCCGAATGAGCGACAACCGACCCGTTAAGCAAGTCTAGAAGGCTAAAGTGAAAAAGTTTAAAACCAGAGGCAGACCACGGAACACCTGGAATGACGAAGTAGGGCAGATTTTGAAAAGTAAGGGAATGGAATAGTCAGAAGCTCAAAATAAGGCAAAAAACAAGAAAGAATGGACAAAGTTCGTGCACAGAATAGAATAAAAAACAAGAATTCTGTATTTTCATTGGATTTGAAATGTAATGCATATCTGTAACCTGTATTTGTATTATCCTCACACCTTAGGGTAGAGAGGTGTTCGATTATATATCGAATTTTAATATATATATATAGAATTTTTATATCATTTGGGCAACAGCTTTTACCTTTTTTAAATTGTGACCAATTATATAAAACATAATTTTATTAATTAACATAAATATATTCCGGTTTAAAATACTTTGATGTTTCAGATAATATCAGCTTTCAATGAAAATCTGGAAGCAGTCGCCTTACTTTCCCAGATATATATGATCTGGAAAAGCAAACAAATCGTCAAACACATAAAAGTATATATGTTCTATATGTATCTATATAGATGTTTGAATATATTGCGATGGATACACATCCACTGCACATATGGTAGCAACGACATCAGATCTGGAGCAGTTTTGTTTGTTGATTTCTTAATTATGACTACGTCTATAGTGGTTTTACGCTATAACAAAATTATTCTCTATCGTCATGAAGAAAAGAAAGCTACAAAACCACAAAATGCCTTTTACGTCAAAGCTGAATTGCCATCCATTACAGCTACCATACCTGTCGGTATAAAATTGGAAAAATAAGAAATTTACCAGCTCAAGTTAATTAAATAGACGTTATGAGTAAGACAACAACGCGAGAATGATATAACTAACTTAAATTATCGCTCATATGTGTATAAAATAAATTATTATTATAAGAATATTTTCTACTGTGAAATTTTATTTTATTTTCTTAATTAATATTAAAAGAATTTGAAAGAAACCTTTAAACAACGCTATGTTTACGTGCAACGATTTCAAGTTCTGGTACTCTAATAATGATTCTTGATTTCAAATTTATATCCCGATCCTAAAATTTTGGAATATAATTTCCCCCTTCTTCTCTCTATTTCCTGAGTCCTTGTCAGCTCAAGTTATACTCCAAATATTGTTAGCTTGCTGTTTGCATTGGCTGGGATGTTTTGCCAGATGGACAACTACATGTAGGGATTTTCCCACCAAAGTCTTGATTTGGTCTCGTTAGTTCATAGAAAAAACAATAACATTTTAGTTCAAAACCTATTCAGTATGTTGAAGACCATATTAACCTTATTCCTAAGTATCAGAGTCACTACAGTTCATCTGATAATCTGGGAAAGATTTATTTAAATAGTGATATGTCAGTAACTTATTTATATGAAGAGTTTTATGTTCCATGGTGTAAACGTAAAGATATATTATCTGTTTCTGCATTGACATATAAGAAAATCTTTTGTACCGATTTTAATATAGGTTTTAAGTTGCCAAAATCCGATACCTCCGAGACATGTGATGAAACGCTGATTAAAAAGAAATACTGCAACGCTGTATTTCTAGACATCTCACAAGCGTTTGACAAAGTTTGGCACAGAGGTCTGCTTTACAAAGTAAAAATAGCACTATCCAGTAACTATTTCCTCCTACTTAAATCCTACATATCAAATAGATATTTCTCTGTAAAATTCAAAGACCAACAATCCAACCTCTGTCCTATCAACTCCGGAATCCCGCAGGGTAGTGTTCTAGGGCCGCTACTTTTCTCACTCTACACAGCCGATATACCAGAGACCAATAATACTACAATCGCTTCTTTTGCTGACGACGTAGCAATACTAGCCGTAAATGAAGATCCCATACAAGCCTCACAAAACCTGCAACATCATCTGAACATACTCAGTGATTGGTATACAAAATGGAGAACAAAAGTAAATAAAACAAAATCAACTCAAATAACATTTACCAACCGTCACAATATATGCCCACCTGTAAGGATGGAAAATATAAGAATACCAACAGTAACAGACGCTAAATACCTTGGCCTCCATCTTGACCAACGACTCACTTGGAAGAAACATATCCAGACCAAAAGAAAGCAGCTCGACTTAAAATTCCGACAAATGTATTGGCTTCTTGGACGTAAATCAAAACTTAACATCCAAAACAAAATTCTTCTATACAAAGCCATACTCAAACCTATCTGGTTCTACGGACTACACCTATGGGGCTGTGCAAAACCAACGTCGCTGAATATTATCCAAAGATTCCAGTCTAAAGTACTAAGATCGATAGTGGATGCGCCATGGTACGTAAGTAACCAAACACTCCATAATGACTTAAAGGTTCCTTTCATCAGAGAAGAAATTCATCAAGCCACGGAGTCACAAAATGAACGTACCATTCACCACGAAAATGAGCTAGTAAGGGAACTATACAACAATGGACCAGCCACTAGAAGATTACATAGAACCTGGCCTCAAGACCTTCTTCAGAACTAAACCAAAGTAGAATAAGGTGAGACATCATTGGATGTCTCCCCTTCACGCGCAAAACCTGTAATCACATTTACTTAATACTCTTTTTTTGATGTAGATTGTAAATAAACATAATTATAAAAAAAAAAAAAAATAGAAGCAGCAAAAGTTGAGAGTTGTGACGAATTAACAGCTTCTTTGACGACAAATTTAAATGTTCACCAAGCACGGGCAAAAGCAACGCAGGACTTGCTAAAAACCGAAAATGCTGATGCAAAAACCAATGATAAAAAATTTGTTGTAAAGTTTGATTTACAACACGCCCTGCCAGTACCGAAACTGACTACAGGAGTAGCTTTTTACTGCAGAAAACTATGGCTTTATAATGTTGGTCTACATGACTGTGGTTCGGGAAAGATTCACATGTTTGTATGGAGGAAAGACATAGCTAAAAGAGGTAGTGATGAAATTGGAAGTGCTGTTTTAAAGTTTTTATCTAATAAGTCAGGCATTGATGAACTGGTGTCGTTCACTGACAACTGTCCGGGATAAAATAAAAACTAAATAATGGTCTTGTGGTTGCAAATAGTTAAAGAAATGAAATATTAAAAAATTATCCACCTCTTCCTGGTTAGCGGCCACACGCACTTACCATTAGATCGGGACTCTGCTCTTATAGAAAAACACCATCGGAAATATGCTCCATTAATATATTTTTCACCAAACTGGTTTATTCTTAAAAAATCGAATAAAAAAAATTCATTTGAGGTCACAGTGTACAAAATGACTTTAGATACATCAGTATACTACAACACAATGCCAAAAGAGCAACCAAATTTGACGACGGTAACAAACTTGATTTTTCATGGGTGTTTTTATTTATGTTCTATATTCATACTCCCAATGCTTGTTTTGTTAAGTACGCTGTTAATGGTGCTTACCAGGAAGTTAATTTATTAGAAAAGGAAGGCCGGCACTGGTAACGCTCGGTTCCTTAACTTCTTCTTCTTCTTCAGATGCAAATCCACTAATGGATGTTAGCGATCACATTTTCCATTAACTCTCTATTTCTTGCAATATGTATCAGAGATTGTATGTCGTTAATCCCTGTCCATTGCCTTATGTTTCGGAGCCAGGACATTTTCTTGCGTCCCATTCCTCTCTTGCCTTCAATTTTACCCTCGATTATAAGTTGGAGGAACTGGTATTTTTCATTTCGCATGATGTGACCTAGATACGCCGTTTTCCTTTTCTTAATGATTTCGAAAAGTTGGCGTTCTTGGTTTATTCTTTTAAGGACATCTATATTTGTGATTTTCGCTGTCCATGGTATTTTTAGGATACGGCGATAAAGCCACATTTCGAAAGCTTCTAATCTGTTTATATCCCTCGTTTTGAGTGTCCAGCCCTCTACGCCATATAGCAGCACTGACCATACGTAGCACTTAGTAAACCTTAGTCTCAGTTGAAGATCGAACTCAGAACAAGTCAGTACCTTCTTGAATTTTACGAAAGCTTGTCGAGCTTGCTCAATGCGACATTTTACTTCCCTGTCCGATGCCCAGTCTTCAAAAAGCCACGATCCCAGGTATTTAAATTTACTCACTCTTTCTATGGATTTACTATTCAGTGTTATGGTGGAGTTTTCAAATGCATCCAAGTTTCTGGAGATGATCATGAATTTGGTCTTTTTGGTATTAATCTCTAGTCCCACTCGCTCACTGTATTCTCCGATTATAGTGACAAGTTGTTGAAGATCGACTATGTTGTCACAAATTAAGACACCATCATCAGCATATCGTATGTTGTTGATCAATACTCCATTCACCTTGATTCCCATCTCTGCATGCTCCACTTAAATACAATGAGCTTGTCAACGTTTAAAAAAAAGGTAGACAACATAAAAGCTTTATTGCCATATATACCGTTTCTATATCACCATTATTATGAATCCCTTCAGCATGACCAAAATGAAGATGGTGAAGCAGAATTGCTGGAGTAACATAATTCTAGTTGTTTCATGTATATCAAAAAGTGTTTTTTTTGTCATAGTATGGCAAGCCACATACATTAGAGAAAATAATTATAGAGTCAAAAGTCAACACCAGGGGAACAATAGTAACAAAAAGTGTACAAATATTGGCATTTGCAAATGATGTTGATGTCATAGCTAGAAGCGAAAAACAGATTATAGAAGCATTTAATGCGATAGAAAGAGCGGCGCAAAACAGTGGCCTAAACATTAACGAAATAAAAACCAAATACATGAAAGCCAGTAAATCGACAGGCCAAAGAAACCTACAGAATCTGACAATAGAAGACTATAACTTCAAAAGCGTAAAAAACTTTACCTATCTACGTTCACTAGTTACCGCAGTTAACAATGTCAGTGAAGAAGTTAAGAGAAGAATACATATCGCTAATAAAACTAATTAAACATCTAAGATCTAACAACATCACAAGAAAAATCAAATGCAAAATATACAAGACCCTGACAAAACCAGTCCTTGTATCCTAGAACAAGCCAGGAATCCAGAAAGGATTGTCGAGCTAGTGATGATGATGATGATGACAAGCCACATAAAAAATGTTTTTTTGAACATGCCAATGAAATTTTTTTGTTTTTGTGAAATTTGTATTATAGATTACAAGCTTGTTGCAATTAAATCGGTAAAATGTAGAATAAATACGTTTCACATTTTATATTTTTTATTTAAACTTTAACACTGATTTACTCCCGATCACCATTTTGTCGCTTATCATATCATATATGACAATAAATCCTTTATTGTTATATACAGACCCACTATATTTCTGAATGAACTTTATGTGCTGATATGCTGGAATATACAATGTGTTGACTGCTCTTGTGAATTTTTATAATAATTATATGGTACTGATAAACATTTTATCGGCAACACTGGGGAACAAAGAGGTGGTCCAATCAACATAACCAATCTCTTGCAACGTCACCAGTCATGGTACCAGTCTCCTCGAAACTTTTGTGAACGGTAAAACGAGAAGTATATTTTTGCATTGTTTTGGTCTACATTTCAGTTTTTGACACATTCAGAGAGGTTAAGGTCAATATTGGAACAAAATGGATATTATTTTTTTCCTTCCTCTTGGGATTGCGATATTATATTTATTATCAGGAATACGCAAACACAAATCATATGTGGGTAGGTATCTTCTTTTTATTATCAGTGAGGATTAGCTCAAAATAAAGTACGAAATTTTTTTAAAGGTTTTGCATTTATGTTTATTTTTTAAAGAAAACAGCAATTTTTAACGAAATTTTAGTGCTTTATTTGATTTACAATAACTTTTTGCCCGGATAAATCAGGAAACAACTGAGTGCTTTCGGAAAATATGATAATTAGACAATAAACATTTAAAGAATATCAAAGATTCGGTAGTTTTTTCAGTTTTCGACATAAAAAAAGTACAAAAAAAGGCATTTCATTGTTTTTAATCTTTATCTACAGATAATTGACAAATCGTCTCATAATTTGGTTATAATTAATCAGAAAGTCTTTCACTGTACAGGGTGTCCAAAATTGGTATGTTTTGCAGGGTATACCGAAAACTAGAGAAGATAGAAAAAAGTAGTTAAGATGTCATGACTTCGTTTTTTTTTTGTTTGAGTAATGATTGCCCAATCAAATTATCAATAGCTCTTTACAGTGGCGAGATACAGGGCTATCATTGAAAAATGTCGAAAACGACATATTTTTAGGGGGTGAAAAAAATGTATAAATTTATTAAAAATTTTTTTTCGATTTTCTGAAATATATATCTACTTATAGAGGTATATATATATATGATGCAAATGTATGGAATGAATTTATTATTTCGAAAACAGACGACCTTTTAAAAAAACCTTAAAACACGTCAATTTTAATTTTTGAATGATAATCAACTGATTGAAAATGTCTCATTATCGCCTTTGCAACGATATAGTCATTTAAATATTTACTTCTACAGGGTTAACCAAAACTGTTGGTTTATTCTATCTAATTAGCCTTCTTCGGTCCATCTTTGGACATAGGCCTCCCCAATCCTTTTTCATTCTTCTCTCTCTGGCGCTACAGACATCCGCCTAGAGCCCACATGATTCTTGATATCATCTGCCCATCTCATTTCGGACTTTCCTCTGCTTCGTTTATATTCTCACTGTTTCCAACGTATAAGAATTTTGTTCCGTCGGTCTTCTTTTTGTCTTATATTGTGTCCGGCAAATCTCCATTTTAATTTTACAACTTCTTGTCTAACATCCCTCACTTTTGTTTTCTCTCTTATCCACTCATTTCTCTTTTTATCCATTAGTTTTATGTGCAACATTTGTCTTTCCATTGCTCTTTGGGTTTTTATGATTTTGTTTATGTCCATGTTTTTACAATAAGTGTTCAAATTAACGACCTTCAGCAATAATACAATGTAAAAAATGGGCAATAAATTCTGTTTTAACGTTTTCGATGACTTCAGGTGTTATTTGTGTAATTTCCGTTCTGATACGCTCCTTCAACTCTTCAACATTATTTGGTCGATTTTAATACACTCTGTTCTTTAAACATCCCCACAAAAAAAGGCTAATAGAGTCAAATCTGGAGACCTTGGTAACCATTCGATGGACCCCCTTCTACCTATTCACCTACCTGGGAAAAAGTTCTTATGGTAATTTCGTATCTCAACGCCGTAGTGTTGGGGAGCCCCTTCATGCTGGTACCACAAATCATTTTTATTTAAAAATAGCTGATTCAGCTGTGGCAACAGATAATCATGAAGAAATTCTAGAAAACGAGAAGCAGTTAAGTTTTCCTCAAAATAATATGGCCCTAAAATTTGATTGTTTATAATTCCGGCCCAAACGTTCACCTTCTCGGGATATTGTGTCCTATACTCTTCACGCTTCATAAAGAACACGCTTCATAAGAAAAAAGTACCTTTTGTATGAAACCCTGATCTTTGTTACATTTTTCCATAACGGTTTCGCAGAATTTAATTCTTGTATCAAATTCGTCTTCTAATAGCTCCTGGACCAGATATACTTTGCATGGATGCTACTTCTTATTTGAAGTTGATTGGTGGACATTATTATCTAGTGTGTCCTGACTTGAACTAGTATGGGGATTTTCTTGAAACTTTCTATGGGGAAGATCTTTAATATGGCCCAGCTTCTCTATTTTTTTTAAATTTTACTTACTGTTGATTGAGTAATTGGTTGGCGATTGGGATATTTAGTATTACATAAATTACGAACTTTTGCTTGAGTCCTCATTCTATCTCCATAGCCAATCACGATTAAAATCTCGATTCATTCTGTTTCTTTTAGTTTCATTTTTGTAAATGCTGTTATTAATGTAGGCAAAAAAAGCAAAGAGTAAAAATTTAACGTCTATTATTTGAAAGATTGACATATTATTGACAAATAAAGACGAGTCAATGATAATATTGATTTAAATATGTTTGAAAAATAACTTGGAATACTTACTACAATGATTAATTTCAGATTATAATGTAACATTGTTTGTTATCAATGTTTTTTTTTCGGAACCAACAAAAAACACCATTTTGTTTTATTTCCAGTGGCGTTTCTTAGTGTATTTTAGTTCAGTGAATGAATATTTATTGTAATTTCATGTTACATAACAAAGTTCATAATTTTGGTGAACCCTGTAGAACTAATATTCAAGTGATTACATAGTTGCAAAGACGATAAGGAGACCTTTCAATTGTCCTCTGTATTGACGTGCTGACGCAATGTCCAATAATGTAAGATTTTTTTTTAAAGACGGATGTTTCCTAAATAACGAATTTATTCCTCAAATTTGCATCATACGGTATAAATAATATAAAGTATAAAATAAATTCCACAAAATGTTATAAGGTTTATTGTATTCAATTTTAATTTTTTATATTAGTATTTTGTATGGCACTTAGCTTCCTTAAACTTTTATTGTCAAAGCGAACTTTTTGCTGGAAAATTTTAATTTATATATATATATATATATATATATATATATATATATATATATATATATATATATATATATATATATATTGTTATGATATGTAAAATCGAGAAAAATATTGGTTTGTTTAAAATATTTCAAAGTTCAAAAAACATTAAAATAATTCAGATAAGTAGGATAATACCCAACAAACATTTCGAAGAAGGAAAGTCTTTAACTTTTTGGATTACTGGGTCACTCATTTTTGGGTCACTTGAGTGACCCGCATAATTTTAAGTGAAATCCAAAGACAATTGAACCGGGTTTTCCAAATACATTAATGCAGTGATGAAGGACAATAGAATAGATTTTAGAAAGAGGTTTTTGTTAGTTTTTAAGAATTGTAGAAAAATATTATTTTTAAATAAGTTTTAGGAAATTTTGCTAAAGCTTTGATTGGCGGAGATTAAAAAAGGTGGGATAGGTATGTAGGAATGAAAGTTTAGCTAGATTTTTGAGAGAGAAAAGATAATCAGTTGGCTTCCAATGGTGCAAGGCGAACATCCTTTGTTTCTCGGGTAGTTTCCCAGAGGTAGGACGCAGTAGCAGTGAAAGTTTTTGAGTTTTCGTGTAGTTAGTGTATCTGACAGAAGCTGATCCAGTAAAAGATTGTAAGTCATATTTTTCTACTTATATTCCAAGAGTCACTGTTCAGGCCAACGAGAGATTCAGTTTATGGTAAAGAAAAGATATTCCAAGAGTCATTTTTCACTCAGGCCAACGAGAGATTCAGTTATTGAGAGAAGAAGAAGCTAGCATAATTTGAACGATTCGTGCATTTAAAGGAGATCATTAAGGACGATAAACTTGCAATAATTTGTTGTAAGATTGCTGATTACCTAGGGAGCGGCCGAGAGTAGATAATATAGTCTATAAGGAACAAGGATTTGGACCACTCATTATCAGAGAGAGATAGTTTTGTTTCTGCAGTTTTTCTTTTATTGATAACACAATTTTACACTTAATTTAGAAAGGATATAAATATTTTGATTAGGAGATTTAGAATAATATTTAGGATTTTGAGATTTCAACTAATATTGTTTGTACCATTAATTTTGAAGGTTCACGTACGTAGAACAAAATTTTGAGAATCATTATATGAGATATTGTTTATTGAAAACATTTGAGTGTGAATTTTATTTCATTATTTTTATTTCAATATATAATGTTAGATCATATATGTTTTTTATTATTCCGGTATTCTTTGGACCTTACCTTTCACATGTAATAGCATAGATATTGAAGCACGAATTTAACCCTGAGATAAGAGAATTAAAAAGTGTGATAGAGTCATAATCATATCATTTAAATAATTTTAATTAATTAATTAATTAATTAGCTAATTAATTGCTTGGCGCACCAAGACTTGAAATATCACAATAATATATATATATATATATATATATATATATATATATATATATATATATATATATATATATATATATATATATAACACTGTTTTTGATGGGTTGGAGTCAATAAAAGGGGCTATTTGTTGACTATTTTTTACTCGAGCTTTCAATTGTGATTACAATTTTTATCAAGAGCTTTTAAAAAATACAAAATGTCTTACAAAGTTGAACTAGAAATAAAAAGTTTTTTGTTAACTCACCAAATAAAATTAGTTTTTTATATAAAACTACTGCTTACATAATAAATACAAAAAATATTAATAAAAAAATGTCTTATTCTAACAAATGTTTCTCTGAAAAATTTAGATGAAGTTTCTTAAGAAAAAAAATTGAAATTATAAACAAATATAGAATAGCTACAACCAGCCTAAAACGTCATAAATAATAACTTAAAAATTTTTATTTTTGACATATTGTCAAAAATAAAATTTTGTTTAAAAAATTCTTCTTTGTTTAGTAACAAAAAAGAAGAAGATTTATTCACCATTGATAGATGCCCGGAAAAATGTAACAAATACATGGAAAATTCAAAATGTGATATTTTACTGACTGCATAAATTAAATAGAAATTATATAATTATAAATTTTGCTTAAATTTTGAATTTCTGAGCTTTTGTTTAAATTATTATCACTTTTGCTAATACAAACCATTTCCAAAAAAGTTCTTTTAAATTTATTACTTTCATTACATAAAATTTTAATATTATCAAAATCCATAATATGGTCTTTGTCTATTACATGCTCTGCCAAAGCACAAGATGGTTTCTTAATTCTACAATCACTCTTGTGAGAAATAATGCGATTAGAGAGATTTCTTCCAGTCTCACCAATATACTCAGCTTCACACTGAGTACAAACAATGCTGTATACTACATTTGTTTGATCTAATTTGTCTATAGGATATTTAGTTTTTAAATATAAAGATGAAATAGTTTTGATGTTCTTTGTTGCTATTTTTATATTGTCAATAACCTTTAATGTTTGTATTAATTTAGGAGTTAATGATGGTATAAAAGGTAGTGAATGATAATATATGTTTTGATTGTTGGATACAGTGTTTTGAGATTTAGCAAAAAATGCTGTTAAGTTATTTATATTTAATAAATTAGAAAAAAACATCCTATGTAGCATATCAGGAGGATAAGAGTTTTCAATTAAAATATTTTTTAACAAATGAAGATCTTCTTGTAGGTAGTCTGGATGAGAAAGTTTTAAAACACGTTCCTTTAATCCTGTTATAAGGTTCATTTTCATTTTATTTGGATGATTAGAGTAATAGCTTATAAATCTATTACTACATATGGGTTTTCTGAACCATCTAGTTTTCAACATATTGTCTGTATTTCTTACAATTCTCATGTCAAGGAATGGTAGAGAATTATCTACCTCTTCCTCAACTGTAAATTGTATATGTTGATTATGATTGTTGAAAATGTTGACTGTTTCAAGAATTTTGTGTTTAGGAAGTGCCAAAACTAGATCATCTACATATCTTTTGATAAATGGAATGAAAAAAGTGCAATTATTGATACAATCACTAATAACATCATCCATGACATAGCTACTTAGAATGGGTGAAAGACTAGATCCCATAGGGCTACCAAAAATTTGTTTATAAAAAACACCATTAAATATAAAAATATTAGAATCAAAAACAAAGTTGATGAGTGTTTTAAAATGTAATAAGTCAATATTAGTATGTTGCGAAATCTCATTCCAATGTTTTTCAACACTACTTATGATTAAATTTAAAGGTAAATTAGTAAAAAGAGATGTTACATCAAAACTAACTAAAATGTTATTAGTGATTGTATCAATAATTGCACTTTTTTCATTCCATTTATCAAAAGATATGTAGATGATCTAGTTTTGGCACTTCCTAAACACAAAATTCTTGAAACAGTCAACATTTTCAACAATCATAATCAACATATACAATTTACAGTTGAGGAAGAGGTAGATAATTCTCTACCATTCCTTGACATGAGAATTGTAAGAAATACAGACAATATGTTGAAAACTAGATGGTTCAGAAAACCCATATGTAGTAACAGATTTATAAGCTATTACTCTAATCATCCAAATAAAATGAAAATGAACCTTATAACAGGATTAAAGGAACGTGTTTTAAAACTTTCTCATCCAGACTACCTACAAGAAGATCTTCATTTGTTAAAAAATATTTTAATTGAAAACTCTTATCCTCCTGATATGCTACATAGGATGCTTTTTTCTAATTTATTAAATATAAATAACTTAACAGCATTTTTTGCTAAATCTCAAAACACTGTATCCAACAATCAAAACATATATTATCATTCACTACCTTTTATACCATCATTAACTCCTAAATTAATACAAACATGAAAGGTTATTGACAATATAAAAATAGCAACAAAGAACATCAAAACTTATTCATCTTTATATTCCAAAACTAAATATCCTATAGACAAATTAGATCAAACAAATGTAGTATACAGCATTGTTTGTACTCAGTGTGAAGCTGAGTATATTGGTGAGACTGGAAGAAATCTCTCTAATCGCATTATTTCTCACAAGAGTGATTGTAGAATTAAGAAACCATCTTGTGCTTTGGCAGAGCATGTAATAGACAAAGACCATATTATGGATTTTGATAATATTAAAATTTTATGTAATGAAAGTAATAAATTTAAAAGAACTTTTTTGGAAATGGTTTGTATTAGCAAAAGTGATAATAATTTAAACAAAAGGTCAGAAATTCAAAATTTAAGCAAAATTTATAATTATATAATTTCTATTTAATTTATGCAGTCAGTAAAATATCACTTTTTGAAATTTCCATGTATTTGTTACATTTTTCCGGGCATCTATCAATGGTGAATAAATCTTCTTCTTTTTTGTTACTAAACAAAGAAGAATTTTTTAAACAAAATTTTATTTTTGACAATATGTCAAAAATAAAAATTTTTAAGTTATTATTTATGACGTTTTAGGCTGGTTGTAGCTATTCTATATTTGTTTATAATTTCAATTTTTTTTCTTAAGAAACTTCATCTAAATTTTTCAGAGAAACATTTGTTAGAATAAGACATTTTTTTATTAATATTTTTTGTATTTATTATGTAAGCAGTAGTTTTATATAAAAAACTAATTTTATTTGGTGAGTTAACAAAAAATTTTTTATTTCTAGTTCAACTTTGTAAGACATTTTGTATTTTTTAAAAGCTCTTGATAAAAATTGTAATCACAATTGAAAGCTCGAGTAAAAAATAGTCAACAAATAGCCCCTTTTATTGACTCCAACCCATCAAAAACAGTGTTATATTTTTTCCAAACGAGTCACAAGTACTTCTTTTTTCTTACTCTTATATATATATATATATATATATATATATATTATATATATATATATATATATATATATATATATATATATATATATATATATATATATTATATATATATATATTTCCGATGCAGTTGCTGCAGTCATAAAAAAAATCAAAACCTCGACAAATACAATTATCATATTTTATTTATAAATGTATCTTAACAAAATTAATGACGAATAAGGCTGCAATGAAAACAGTATTACCTAGGGTTTATTTTTAATGGTACATATTTCTAGAAACAATGGATTTTTTTGTTTTTCATTAGCGAATAAAATTTGCAAAATTTTTACAATGTGGAAAATTTCTTAATAAAATCCGCGAGTCCCTTCGACATGTAACATGCCATCTTCAGAGCTTATTATAGGTTACAAAACTCTGATTGCATGCTAAATGCCAAAAGCACTCAACTGATTTTAATAAAAATTTTTACAAATCATCAAGTGTTTTTGAGAACATACACCTGTTACTAGTTTGACCTATATTTTAGAAGAAGTATGTACAAGTCATACAATTTATTACCTTATTAAATTTAATAAATAATATACTGTATATTAAATAAAATTTTAACTCAAAACCGCGATAATAAGGGTGGTGCCATCTGTTGAAGATCGACAAAAACTGAATTTTTCAGGCACTGGTAATTATATAACAGGATATGCTGATAATGAAGATTCTTTTAGGTATCTCCGCAAAAACGCAGTTCCTCTACTCTGTAGCGGTTCTTGTAAATTGCAACGTTTCCATAGTCTACATATTGCTCATAGTAATTCCCTCAATTGTGGCTTTTGCTTTAGCCTTTAAGATGAGGGACACGTACGAAAAAGAAGCGGACAGTTTTTGGGCAGAAATTCTTCTTACAGCAGCTTTGATTTTCTCCATTTTCTTCTATCCTTATTTTTCGTCCTTTGGGGTAAGTTTAAAACTATAATTGTCTACAAGTTACGAACGTTTTTTGGCAAATAATATAAGTTTAAAGTACAGACAAGCAAAATATTTATTATTAAATAAGTTTTTTTTTTCTCATTAATTATATTAGGCATACATATCCTGCATAAAATAAGTAATGACAACATGCAAAGAATTATAGATTTAGCAGGAGACAAAAAAATGGTGATAAGCAGTACAAAGTTTCTACACAAAATATCCACAAAGAAAAATAGGTTTCTCCAGATGTGAAAACAAGAAATCAAATCGACCACGTTTTAATAGAAGCAAGACATGCTTTAGAAATTTCAGATGTGAGAAGTCACAGAGGGGCAAATAGCAATTCCATTCACCAACTTGTGTTAATTAAATATAAATAAAAAATTAACGCCAATTAAATAAAGAAATGAGAAAAAAGGTCAAATATACTTCAAATATATTGGCCTCCAATAGTGAAAAAAGGGCAAGTTATGAAATAAATGTAGAAAACAATATTAAAAAATGTAATAAAGCTAAGTTCTATAAGAACATCAACAGTATTATATAGAAAATTCCTCGACAGGAAGTTCTCATCATTATGGACGATTTTAATGCCAAGATTCGCAGAAGACTTAGAACTAGTTGTCACCAATACATTCTTCCAATTACCAACTCGCAAGCTGTACACGTGGAAATCACCTCAAGACAGACCCGGCAGAATTATTAGAAATCAAATAGACTACATTTTAGTAAATAGAAAATTTCGAAACAGCTTTACATTTGTCAAGACTTATCCTGGAGCAGACTTAAAGACATACCACGTTCCAGTGGTGGAAGTATTTCAAGTCAAGCTTAAAACAGTGCAGAAAAGGAAAGCACAATCATACGACCTCTCTCTCTTCAATCCTGACCCCCCAGGGGGAGTGTAGTGGTCGACGTGATGTCGTGTATTGTCCGTCTCCAGAGATCTCTGTCTCTGGTCATTTCTTTTAATTCATGCATAGGTCTTTGGCATATTCCTGTAATTTGATCTATCCATCTTGTTGGGGATGTTCCTCGTGATCTTCGGCCTTCTACCTTTCCTTGTATTATGAGTCTTTCCATGTTTTCTGTGTTTGCTCTCATAACATGCCCAAAATGTTTTAATTGTTGGAGATGGACTTTACTAGAGAGTCGTTGGCTAACTTTTAGCTCTCTTAAAATTGAAGTATTTGTTCTACGGTCGGTCCAAGGAATTCGTAACATTCGTCTCCAGCAGAACATTTTAGTGACGTCTATCTTTCTTCTCTCCGATTGTCTCAGAGTCCAAGATTCACATCCGTAGGTCAGCATTGGGAATATTAAGCAGTTGATCAACCTCATCTTTATCGCTTTTGAAATTTGACATTCCTTCCATATTTTGGTCATTTTTGCTGTGGCAACTTTTGCTAGATCAAATCTACGTTTAATTTCTTCTTGTAATGACCCTGTGTTTGTGATTAATGATCCCAGATATAAGTATGAGCTCACAACCTCGAACCGGTCAATTGTGGTTATGTGTGGATGATTGTTGTGTAGTCTATCCACTATCATGATCTTTGTCTTTGATATGTTTAATTGCAGATCAAATATTTGACTTTCGTTTTCGATAAGTCGTATAAGTTCCATCAGCTCTGCTTGACTATTTGCAAGAAGGGCTGTGTCATCTGCGAAACGTAGGTTGTTTAGTTTATGACCATTTATTGAGATGCCCTTTTCCCATCCTTCAAGTGCTCTTCGCATAATATACTCCCCATATATGTTGAATTATTGTGGAGATAGTATACTATCTTGTCTAACACCCCGTTCTGGATGAAACTCGTTCGAAAGTGTGTCAAGTACTTTAACTGATATAGTAGTGTGTTCATATAGTTCAGTTATAAGCGTAATTAGATGTTGTGGTACGCCTACTTCTTTTAGTATTTGCCATAAGTGTCTCCACTTGACCCTGTCGAACGCTTTACGGTAATCTATAAAACAGATGTATAGTGGGATGTTGAATTCCCTAGATTTCTCGATTATCTGTCTTATATTCAGCAGGTGTTCTCGAGTGCCTCTACCTTTGGTAAATCCAGTTTGCTCTTCTGGAATTTGGCTTTGAAGGAATGTTTTCAGTTTCTCATTGATTATATGTAGCATTATCTTGCTGACATGGGATATAAGAGAGATAGTTCTATAATTGTCGCATTTATGGAAGCTGCCTTTTTTATGTATGGTCGTTATTGTAGATTTTGTCCAGTCTTCAGGCCATTGTTTGGAAAGCCATATTTGGTTACAGAGTAGATGAAGTAACTTTACGCCGGTTCCTTCTGTGGCTTTAAGCATTTCTGCTGTTATCATATCTGGACCAGCGTATGCTGAAACACCTTGAGACAAGAATGGAAGTCCAAGCCACGTTAAACGAGCAAGTGACAGATGAGATCCTGAAACTAATAAACGAGAGAAGATAAGTCAAAAATGATCCAGACAAATATAAAACCATAAATATATTAATAAGGACGAAAATCAGAGAAGCGAAAGAAAAAAGACGCAAGGGAAAGATGCAAAGAAATTGAGACTCTGCAGTCAAAGTACGATAGTCTCAATGTAGATAGGAAAGCTAAAGAACTCACAGAGGAAGCAAGACGAAGGCAGAAAGGAAATATAACTGATTCTGACAGAAACATCATCTTGGAAAAACAGAGTAAAATAAGAACTTGGAAAAAATATCTAGAAAATCTATTTGAAATCTTCAACGAGTGGCTAAATGAAAATTATTTTACACTTTCTGAACACAAAACAGAGGTGTATCTATTTAGCCGAAAACGAAACATTGAACAGGATCATGTAAAACTGAAATCTTATAATTTCCAAATAAAAAATGTAGTGGGATACTTAGGATTATATCTAGATCGAAAACTATTATGGAAAATTATATTTACAGATTGCAAAAGTGTCATACAGAGACTAAAAAATATAAGTGCGGCCAAAAAATTAAGTCATCTAGCAATAGAAATCCTACAGAACAATCACGAAATACTTAGCTTGCAACGGGAGGTGCTAATAGTTTGGATCAAAGGGCATTCGGGTATTCAAGGAAACGAAATTGCTGATAAGTTTGCAAAATCCGCCTCAGACTCACACAGAGATTCTATTAACCAGTGTATTTCATATACATATTTGAATTCCACACTTAAAGTTTAACTTAAGACTAAATGGCAAGAACTATATGACAGCAAACAAATAAATTATAAATCATGTCAAGTCCAAATCCCAATAATAAGATGGTTCCACAACCAAAACAACAGGAACTTTATTATTACTTTAAACAGAACAAGAGCAAATCATGCAATGTCACCACATGTCCTCATGTTTATGGGGTGAACTTGGAGACTTAACACACATTCTACTTGGTTGTTCATTAAATAGTCAAAGCACAGATAAATTTTATAATAAAGTTATTAATAACAAAATTTAACCATTGATATGTGTGGGTTTTCGATAAACAGAGTAATGAAAACCTTGGGATTGGTGTTTCTTGATGAAAACATAGAAAACTAGAATAGAAATCGCTAGATTAGTCTTTAATAGAATGCGCAAACTCTTTTGCAATCGTGATATCAATATAAAGTTACGAATAAGAATGCTGCGGTGTTATGTCTTTTCTACCCTGTTATATGGAGTTGAGGCTTGGACACTAAAACAGTTGATCATAAAAAACATCGAAGCTTTCGAGACGTGGTGCTATAGGCGCATTCTCAGAATATCATGGATGGACCGCGTCACTAATACGCAAGTACTCCAAACTTTAGACAAAAGATGCGAAATTCTAAATGAGATAAAAACTAGAAAGATGGAATACTTGGGGCACATTGTGAGAGGTGAAAAGTACGAACTTTTAAGAAACATCATGCAGGGAAAAATTAAGGGCAAAAGAAGTGTGGGAAGAAGAAAAACATCGTGGGTTCGTAATCTACGTGAATGGTTCGGGTGTAGTTTGATTGAACTTTTTAGGCGCGCTGCTAACAAAGTCGCAGTGGCCATGATGATTTCCAATCTCCGCTAGGAGTGGCACGAGAAGAAGAAGAAGATGAAAACATCGAGAAACGGTAGGGATGAATCAGTTTCCATCTCCATCGTGAACTGGATACTAGGATGTATACCATTCAGATGAGTTTGGAAAGACACTAAAGCATCCCTGCTTTATGTAGCGGGAGAAAGCAGAAAACTTGAAATTAAACTAAGCTATCTATTCAATCTTCGTCACTCATTAATTTGATATTTCTTCTTGTTGACTGCCTTTTTCCGTTTAAAATCTCACTAATTTAACTGTTTTTTAAATTTTTTAAACAAAGTTTTTGTCCACTTCTTAAAAAAATTTCTAATTAAAGATCTTCTCTAGCTAACGAGAAGAAACCACCATATACAATTTGTTAAATTTCGTTTTAACTTAAAATAATTTTTTATTTTTTAGATACTCTCTGCTTTTGGCGATTATATAGAAGCAGTAGCATTTATTCCCCAGCTATATATGATGTGGAACAGCAAAAAAACTACCAAACACATGAAAGTATATACCTACCTTTTATTCTTGCATAAGATACTGAACATATTATTGTGCATATACTTCTACTGGTTCATTGGTCAGTACAGTATAAGATATTCGGTAGTTTTGATTATAAATTTCTTAATTATGTTAGTTGCTGTAGTAACTGTACGCTCTAAACGAATTATCCTACACTCCGAAGAGGAAAAGATGGATACTAAAGCTCAAAATATCTTCCTCGTCAGTGCTGGGTTAGCACCACCCATTACAACTACCAAACCTGATGCTGCTCCTGATACCACAAATGAAGTGAACAAGCCGTCGTTAGTATAATGTTCTTATAAATTACAAATACGAAAATAAATTGAATATGTGAATTATTTTTTTATATACATTTGTACTTGTATACTGAATAAAAGTAAAAGATTAATCTCATATTTATCATTTCTGTAACCAATCAAATGCCATGGTATAGGGCTGCCCTATACCATAGCTGCTGCCCTATACCATGGTATAGGGCAGCAGCTATGTCATTACTAACTCCAAGGTTGGAAAGAATGAAGAAAGAAGAAGAAAGAATATTATGGATACTTATGGGCCACAATCAGATATTGACTTAATAGGTTATAATACTGCGGTGTGTAAGGCAAGGAGAAACCAACTTCTTCTTCTTACGGTGCCTTATCCTTAAGGACGTTGGAGATTACATTTGCCCATTCAATCATATTTGTAGCAGACCTGAATAGTTCTATGGAGGTCATGTTCGTCCATTGCCGTAGGTTTTTAAGCCAAGAGTTGCGTCTTCTTCCTGGTCCTCTTTTGCTATTGATTTTGCCTTCGATTATAAGTTGGAGCAGTTCATACTTTTGATTTCTTATGATGTGACCAAAATATTGTGTTTTCCGTTCTTTTATTATAAGCATAAGCTCTCTTTCCTTATTCATCCTCCGCAAGACTTCCGCATTTGTCGTATGGCTCATGTAGGATATTCTGAGCATTTTACGGTAATACCAGAGTTCGAATGCTTGAATTCTTTTTTGTGTTGCTTCTGTCATTGTCCAGGCTTCAACACCATAGAGCAAGGTGGAGAAAACATAGCACTTAAGTATTTTAGTTCTCAATGAGATGCCCAGCTGGCGGTTGCATAGAACTTTTTGCATTTTGTAAAACATTGTATGTGCCTTTTCCAGGCGTATTCTTATCACTGGGAGTGAGTGGTCCCAAGTTTCATCAAGATTACTTCCAAGGTACGTTGTTCTTGTTACTCTTTCCAGATCTGTTCCGTCGACATTGACCCTCACCCTTCTGTTTTGGTGCTTGCTGATGACCATCGTTTTTGTCTTCTTTGTATTCAATTTCATTCCAAATTCTCTACAGGCTATCGTTACTTGGTCCATTAAGCGTTACAGTGCTTCAGCATTATCTGCCAGTATGGCAGTGTCATCAGCATATCGCAGGTTATTTATGCATTGCCCGTTTATAATTAGACCATCCGAGGTACCTTCCAAAGCTTTCTGAAATATCTTCTCAGAGTAAACATTGAACAGCAAAGGTGATAGGACACATCCCTGTCTTACTCCCTTCTCGATATTGATTTTTCCAGATGTTTCGCTTTTTATTCTGATTTTAGCCTTTTGTTCTTGGTAGAGGTTTGAAATGATCCTTAAACCTTTATCGTCGATATTACATGAACTTAAAATATCTATTAGTTTATCATGTTTCATCAGGTCAAACGCCTTCTGAAAGTCTATAAAACACAAGTATACATCAGAATCGACATCTCTACATCTTTCAAATAGCACACGTATTGAAAAAAGTGCTTCTCTTGTTTCGAACCCATTCTTAAAACCAAACTGAGTTTGACCAGTGTGTTCGTCTAGTTTATTGTATACTCTATTGTGTATTACTCGTAGGAAAAGCTTCAACATATGATTCATCAGGCTAATAATCCTATGGTCTTCACATTTCTTGGAGTTTCTCTTCTTTGGTAGTGGTATAAACACCAATGTCAGCCAATCATTTGGTATTATGCCGGTTTCGTATATTTTGTTAAAAATATCTTCCATTACTTCGATGTGTTCGTCTAGTAATATCTTTATTATTTCAATTGGGATATTATCTTCCCCAACAGCTTTTCCGTTCTTTAACTGATTTGCCGCTTTGATAATTTCTTGCTTTATGATATAAGGTCCAGTCGATGCCTCCTGCATGTAAATGTTCGTCCTCTCTCGGTCTTGAAACATCTTTTCCACGTATTCTCTCCATCTACCTATTTGATCTTTTATGTTCAGTAGCAGGTTCCCATGTTTATCTTCGATGAAAGACGTAGGAGTTTCTTTAAATATTCCAGCGGCTTCTTTTACTTTTTTATGTAGATTGAAAGTATCATGTCTTTGTTCCAACTCTTAAATTTCTTGGCATCTTTCACTTAGCCAGGTTTCTTTGGCTTGTTGGATCTTTATTCTGATATTCTTGTGTATTTGCTTGTATGTTGTTTCTTTTTTACCTCTGTATTTTCTTCTTTCGTCCATCATGTTTAGAATTTCTTCTGTCATCCATGGTTTGTTCTTTTTTCGTGTATCTTGTTTGAGGTAGTCTTCTGTTACTTTTCTAAGTGTTTTCTCAATATAGTGCCATTCTTCCTCGGGAGTTTGTGTCGATTGTACTGTTCTGTTACTCAAGTGTCTATGCATTTCTTCCCGTATTTTTATTACCAACACACTAAAATATTCTCAAGATATTATAGTCCGTGGCAGACTTTAGATGGTCAAGGGGTGCTAAGAATCCCCACGACAAATGCTATAAACCACCCAAAAGTGGAAAACAAAAATTACAAGTTAAAAATTGGAACCTGGAATGCAAAATCTCTCTTTATGCCAGGAAAATCTCATAACATCGTGAGAGAAATGAAAAGAATGGAAGTCAACATTCTCGGAGTCAGTGAAGTTAGGTGGCCTGGATCTGGACAGACAAACATCGATAACTATGTCATATACTATGCTGGTAATGACGATCCTCATCATTATAACGAAGTGGTATTTAGAGTTGACCAGAAAAGCTGTCAATATGTCAATGTGGGAAAAAAGAGGAACAAAAATAGATGGAGAAACCCTCAATCATCTGCGTTTTGCCGACGACATAGTACTTATTACCGAAGATCTGGGTGAAGCACAACAAATGCTACAAGAATTAGAAAACATATCTTCAACAATAGGTCTAAAAATGAACATCAGTAACACCAAATTTATGACAAATTTAGTTCCCAGCAAACACCTAATTATCCAAAATAAAGTGGTAGAATTGACAGAACAGTAAATACAGATTTAACGAATTTAAAACGGGTCATACAATTTAATATATGTCTGTTTGAACTGCATTTGAAATAGTGGACCAATATAAAACTTACACAAAAATAAATCCATACCTGGGTAAAGACATTGTATAAAATATCGTTCAACTATCTGTCTCGTAACAATGTTGTTTGCGTAAAGGAAGCGATAATAGTTCAGTAAATGAAGCTCGAAAAAAGTTAAAACTTCGCAATTTTTTCGTCCTGCATGGATTGAGTTGAAATTTTAACAGAAGGTAGGCGATAGCTTAAGGATCAAAATCTATATCGAACCGAAGTGCGCTGAAGGGTTTTAGGGGTAAAAACTACCCCTAATTGTCAAAAATTATAAAATAACATTTAACCTGAATATAGGTAAGATTTGGTTTGAATTAGTTAAATAATAGTTATTTTATACTTTTGAATAGAGTTTCATCATACTTTAACCCTTAAAAAGCAACCCTTGTTAGAGATTAATGTAAAAAAATTACTAATTTTAAAAAAATGATTTCGCCTTGGATCGATTTGGATAAAAATTTGGATTTAAGTTCAATTCACCCACTGCTATATAGTTTATGTCATGTCAACGAACCCTGATTGTTCTTAGGGTTGAAAACTACCCCTAATTGTCAAAAATTATAAAATAATATTACATATTTAAGATGAGTGAAATTTGGTTTGGATTAGTTAAATAGTGATTTTTTTATACTTTAAAATACAATTTCATACAATTTTCAACCCTTAAAAATGAATTGTTATGAGTGCTATAGGTAAAAACAATTTTTTGCCAAAATTTTGCAACTTTTCAACTTTTGATAATCACCCTTTACAACATTTTACAGCAGTTTTTATAAACTAATTTAATAGATATAAATTGAAAAAAAGTAGAATTAAATACAAAAAAATTTATCAACATAAAAAGGCACCATATATTCTTATATATTTACATAAATAGTTGAAAATATTTACATTTATAGGTAAAACAATTATTATATTAATTTTATTCGTCATCAATTACATCTTCATCGTGATCTATGTCATCCTCATCTTCTTCAATTATTGGTGGACTATTATTGCACCCTTCACCTGAGCACCCAGAACAAGTAAAGTAACAGTATAAACCAACTTTTCTATTCCCACATGAAACGCCGCATCCTTATTTGCATTGGCAAAAAATAATGTTCAAAAGTACATCGGGTGCAGGTTGTTTGTTCATGCGTACGGGTAATAACAAACCATCTTTGGAATACCATCCCCAATCTGTTGCTCTGATATTTTCATTACCAAGCCATAGACATATGAGCAGATATTTTATTCTGTTGTATGGGATTTCAAAATAAGAACGCTTAAAATTTCGAATGTATAACGCCCCACTACCTAATATACCGGTTTTGTATATTATTATGCGAAATGTACTGTACTATACTAATGGAATTTTCCGGAAAAAAATTAATTGGTTTTTTTAACGTATTTCCTACATTTTTAACGATAGAGTGTTTCTTCAAGAACGATTTTGTAGAGGTTTTTAAGAGCGACAAGGATCTGTGAATTAAATCTTTTTGGAACCCTTGGTTTTTAAATGGGGTGAGTTTAAAGGGCTCAAAATCAGGCACCTCAGATGGTGCTTGATCGTAAATTGATGCTTTAAACAGCTATATCTCGCCAAATATTCATTGTAGAACAAATTTAAATAAACGAAAATTTTAGTCATTAAAACAGCTACAATTTAGTACATTTTTATTTTTTTCATATATTCAGTATTTTCGGGGATATTTAAAAAAAGAAGGGTAAAAAATATGAAATTGTAAATCGTTTCTCGCTTTATGCTGTACTTTTTCTAAAACTAAGCATTTTAATTGGGTCAAACTTCTTAGACATATTAACAATACATGTACAAAGAAAATTGCAGAAGGGTAAAGATCGATTTTAATTATGGGGCTGGTTAGGGGATTGTTTTCATCGATTTTTTCGTAAAAAAATGAGGTATTGACCTTATTTTCATCATAACTCATTCAATTTTTGAGCTAGAGTCTTGTTTTATGATAGGTCTATTTATGCTCTTTAAAAAAGGTTCGGTGAGTTTTCTTCCAAAAATGCATCATTTTCCCGATATTTGACTTTGATCTTTCAAATTTGGCATTTGAAGAAAACCGCTGAACATTGATAGGCCGTATTTTGGTTCCTGTTATATGGCAAAAACATTTTAAAAAATGAATTGTATTTGTCTTTTTAAAGCTACAAATTTGTTCTCTACAATTTTTTTGATAAAATTCACCATTTTCGAGTTATTCGCGAAAAATCGATTAAAAACGTCGTTTTTTTCGTCTAAAAGTTGTTACTTTCAATCGCGAATAACTTGAAAAATATCACTTTTACAAAAAAAAAATGTAGAAAACATTTTTTGTTTAGAATCACTTTTTTAATTGAAACCTGTAGTTAAAACGTAAAAAAAATTTTTCACCCCCGAGATGGGGTGGCAACCACCCCCAAGGCTTTGGCGCACTTTGGTTCGATCTAGATTTTGATCCTTGGCTATACCTTCTGTTAAAATTTCAAGACAATCCACGCAGGACGAAAAAATTGCGAGGTGAAATGCTTCATTTCCTGGACTATAAGTGGTTTGGCAGCATAATAAAATCGTAGATTTATGTGTAGCTTTCAATTTTTATGATTTCAGAATCCAGCAGCCCGCCGAAATACATAATATTTCGTATGTTCCGAATTTATTTCGTTCAATCTGTATATCGTGGTCATGAAATCACAATAGGCAAGGACAACCAGACCTGCGAATTTCAACAACGAATAACACTTGCTCGAGCAGCGTATGGTTTACTAAGAGACATCTTTAAGAGCAAAATTCCGATACCTATGAAACGGAAAACATTTGACCAATGTGTTCTGTCTATTATGACATAAGGAGCAGAAACACTCACGCTCATAAAAACAACACCACTAAAAATGCGAGTGGCACAAAGGCGCATGGAAAGATCAATTCTCGGCGTTACAAAAAAAGACACAATAAGGAATCAAGACTTAAGGAAAAGAATAGGTATCAGTGATGTCGTCGAACGTATAGCCAAGCTGAAATGGAATTGGACAGGTCACAAGCAGTCACGCCAACACGCTGAATGGACGGCATTAGACGAATATCCAAGAAATGGCAACAAGAAGCACAGAACCGTGAAGAGTGGCGAAAAATGGGAGAGACCTATGTCCATCAGTGGACAGAAGAGGTTGCATGTTGATGATGATGACGTATTCTGTCTAATGTGCACAGAGAATTAAAAAATACTTTTTAAATGAAAATATTTTTATGTATTTCAGTGAAACAAAATCAATAACTGATATTATAATAGATGTATTATTGAACATAAGAAAAAGAAGGACAACATTTAGTGAAATGGTAAAAACGATAAATATGTTGTCATTATTAGACTTTGGACTAGGGTTTGAAGAAACAGTTTCATTTTAAATCATACGACAAGTTTAGAACTGCTAAGGTGATCGCTTTTTTAAGTCAATCATAGCTCTATCTTCTTTTCGCACCAATTATTAGTAAAGAAAGGCATTTACCGTGATTCATTTTATCCAGCCCATAAATTAGAGTATTCCAAACAATTATTTGGCAAATTAATATGTTTTATTGTCTATTGAACTGAAAGAGCGACTACAATCACACCCTGGACGTTTAAATCGATAAAACCGTACTACTATTTAAGTATGTGGCTGAGTAGGAGCTGCTCAATCCGGCGTCGACTTTGTGACTCTTGGACCTACCAAAATGAAGAAGATGTTGCTGTACTTGCCTGCCGATTGGTATCTCTTCTGTTACTATACTTTCATAATGTGCGGAGTGACCAACATTTTGGGGGGTATATTTAAGACAAGATCTGTTTTTGGTGAGTACTATTTTTTTTTTATATGATCTTTTTTGTTAATTTGGTAGTTGGGCGGTGGCTTGAGTTAGTTGATTCTTATTTTAATATTTTTTTAGCCGGTAAACTAAATTTTAATATACAAGTATTTTAATAATTAATTTTTTTATTTGAATAATTTAGTTTTTAGTTATTATTATTTAGTAGAGTTAGTTGATTGAAAAGACTGCATCGCTCATGAGTATTACTTGTTATAAAATTTTATTTTTATTTCAGTTAAAATATTTTTAATTTTTAATTTTCTAAATATTTTTTTACTTTCTTGATAATTATTACAGTTCAATTTTCTATATATTTTATATCATGTGGCGTCTTGTAAAATATTTTTCTTAATAACTTTTTATTTTCCATACAATTCATTTGTATTTATTGTTCTATTCATCATTTTTCTTTTGACCTTTATCCAAAATACCATTTTGTTGGCACGTAAACTAAATTTTAATTTACGTTTAGTAAGTTTTTGTGTTTGATTGATTTATTTTTTAAATATTAATTTACTAGAATTAGGAATTTGAAAAGTCTACATCGCTCATTAGAATTTTTTTATAATATTTTATTTTTGATTTAATTTACACTTTTTCAATTCTTTGTTAAAATATTTATTTACTTTTCTTATAATTATTACATTTTAATATTGTAAATGTTTATCGTGTAGCGACATGTAAAATATTTTTCCCAATACTTCTATCTATCTAATTAGCCTTCTTCAGCCCATCTTTGGACATAGGCCTCCCCAATCATTTTACATTCTTGTAAGCCCACCTGCTTCTTGATATCATCTACCTATCTCATTTGGGGCCTTCCTCTGCTTCGTTTATATTCCCACAGTCTCCAACTTGGAGTTGGAGACTGTGGGAATATGAACAAAGAATTTTGCTCCATCGGTCTTCTTTTTGTCTTATATTGTGTCCGGCAAATCTCCATTTCAATTTTGCAACTTCTTGTCTAACATGCCTCACTTTTGTTTTCTCTCTTATCCACTCGTTTCTCTTTCTATCGATTAGTCTTATGTGCAACATTTATCTTTCCATTGCTCTTTGGGTGTTTATGATTTTGTCCATGTTTGGCTTTGTAAATGTCCACGTTTGGGAACCATAAGTAAGAACACGAAGTACGTATTGATTGTATACTTTGGTCTTAAGATGCTGTGGATATCTTTTATTTTTAAGAATGTAGCTTAGTTTGCCAAATGCTGCCTATGCCAGTCTAACTCGTCTTTATCTCTCTGCTGTTTGGTTTTCTTTGTTAAGTTTTAGAGTTTGACCCAGATATATATAATTCTCCTTGTTTCCTGATGTCAAGGAAGTCCCACAAGGAGGTCCCACATGACAGAGAACAGCTCAAGATAGGGAAAGATGGAGAGAACTGGGGGAGACCTATATCTAACAATGGAAGGATAGAGAATAAGTTCAAAAAAATATATAATTCTGAACTTGTTCTATTTCATCTTGTCCGATTCTCATTGTAATGTCTTCATCTGTATTTGATATGGTTTTGGTCTTGCTGTATTTCATATTTAGGCCTATCTTTCCAGCTTTTACCTCCAATTCGTTCATCATTTCAAAAAATTCTTCTTTTTTATCGGTTATCAATACGATGTTATCAGCGCACCTTAGATAGTTCAAGCGTTGTCCACAAATTTTTATACCTTTTCCATCCCATTCTAATCTTTTAAAAGTATCTTCCAGGCCTGATTCAAAAGTTTCGGTGATATTGTGTCACCCTGTCTCACTCCTTTATTTATTTGTATTGATTTTGTTCCTATATATACTTTAATTGTTGTTTTGGCTTTCTTTAATATATATTGGCTATTAGTTCAATATATCTGTGGTCAATTCTGCTGTTAATCAAAGAACTTTTCATTGCCCAATGTTCGACACTGTCGAAAGCCTTTTCGAAATCTATGAACGCCATACATAGAGGAATGTGGTATTCATTTGCTCCTTATGCTCGTAATATAGCAGAACAAGGTCAATAGTGTTTTTTTCGGTATTTAAAAATTATTACAGGTTATTATATCAATAGTACTTTATTCATTGTTGTTCATAACTTCATTTATTTTTTCGTTAATTTCGTTCAGAAATTAGCTGGCGCCCATTTCAGTATTTTCCTTGGCATTTCCGTATATTTTCTTATCTTACCCTTTTTATAGTTCCAGATTTTCAGTTGCCTTATTATATTGTATTCTTTTGGTTAAAAGATCTCTTTTTCCCTTATCTCAAAGCCAAATTCTTAGTGTAGTGAGGCTAGCCCGAATTCTTGCTTGAGGTTTTGTGTCTCTGTGTTCTTTTGAGCTAAGCCATTTTTTTATAATAACTTCTTTGCTAGTTCTTCTCTAATTTATCATCTCCTTCTCCATATACCCCCTAAATTTTATTTAGGTTTCAATTGGCTAACCTTGGGTATACGTTCTATATGACGTTCTATAAGTATTTTCATACTTGGTAAATGGTCACTTATGCTGAATCCCTTTCTAAAACCAGCTTGTTCTTTCGACTGGTATTCATCGAATTTTGTCGTCAATCTATTGGTTAAAATTTTTGTTAGGAGTTTATACATTACATTGAGGAGTGTTATAGGACGGTAGTTTTTTATATCTGCTTTATCCCCTTTCTTGTGTAGGATAATGGTTACTGATTCCTTCCAGTTGTTTGGGATTCTTTTTTCTTTTGACATTTTGTTAAAAAGGGAATGTAGAGTATTAATTAACACTTTTCCACCATATTATAACATCTCTGCAGTTATTCCATCTTTTCCAGGCGATTTGTTGTTTTTCATTTCTTTCAATGCCTTCTTTATTTCTGATTTGCTTATTTCTGGCTGTAGCTCTGAGTTGACATTTTTTATTTTAACCTTAAGTTGGTTTTTAATTTCTTCTGGTAGTTCCTTTTTTGTTTCTGGATTCTTTTTTGATTTTGGATAAGTAGGTGTTCGCTGGGAACCAAATTGTTGAAGATACTGTTTCTAATTCTTGTAGCATTCGTTGTGCTTCACGCAGATCTTCGGTAATAAGTACTGTATCGTCGACAAAACGTAGATGATTGAGCATTTCCCCGCCTATTTTTATTCTTCTATTTTGCCACTTTAGCAACTAGGGCTAACTCTAGTTAGCCCTAGACTCAACACAACACAGTTCAGAGGTAATGTAAATCAACAAAATTTCACCAGCTTCTGGGGGACATGTTAAATGCCCCCAGTTGTATTTTTTTATTAATTACTGAAGTTAATGGTCTATTGCATTTACCTTTGTAAATTCCACGAAGATTTTTTATTAGTGATGTCCTTCTAGTGTTTTTCTGCGGCTAAACAATGTTTTTAACAATTTTTTATTAAACTGATGATGGAATGATTTAAATTCCGAAAAATCTTCTTTAAAATAAAGTTTTAAGCTTTTAATAAGCACTTTTTTTCTAACTTGATACACACGAACACCAAATGATTTGTATTTCAATTGTTTTCTGTTTTCTTTGTGATGAAATGTACCATGTTTGCGAAAAAATGGGAAAAATGGCGCAAAAATTGTGTGAATGGCGAAATTTGAAAAATCATATTTTTTTCGTGTTTTTCTTGCTTCTTTTTTTAATATATTTTTGTAAAAAAAAATATTTTTGACTACAGAAGGTAACGTTTCAATAGAAATTTAATTTTGAATAATTTTTCTGCAGATATACTCGTATATGTATGAAAAGTGCATAGAATTTGAGCTGAATTCTCAAAAAAAAACTGAAAATGGACTAATTCATCCCTTTCTTAAAATGGTAGAACGCCATGACTTTTATATATAATTTTCCATTGACTACAAAGAAATAATAAAATCCTTTTAACTTTATAGCTCCTTTATTAAGTACATACTCAATATCATAGATTTAAATTACCACCTGAATTATGACTAAATAAAAGGAAAATTTATGCTATTAAAAAAATCATTTTATGTGTTGTTTATAGTTAATAACATTGTTTTTATTTTGTATTATAATTTGTTTACTTTGTGATAATCGCAAAATGTAGTGTAATATATGTAATGGTTATTATTCATTGAAACGATTAAAAAATAGTTCGATACAAATTTATTAGCGACCTGTTTCATGCTTTAGCACAATTTTATCGCATAATTAAGATAAGTCACCTACATTTTGTAGATGTATTGCAGACGAAATATTGTCATTAATTATTCACCGTCTAGTTATTTGTTAATTGTTTATTGTGATTACATCTGCATTCTAGAAAATAAATAGTTTAAGAATGAGCTTTTGAATATTTGCACGTAGCGTCATATTAGTCATAATTACATTTTTAAAATTCCTCGTGACTTTTCATGCAGGTTTTTTAAATAATGTCTCTACTTTCTACTTCTAAATTCCTTTTACTAGCTAAGGCGTCGGATTTGTTGCTATGTTGGTGTCTATTCTCATGTTCCACTTATTTCTGGTTTCTCGATATCATTTTCATTTATGTGAAATTCATACCTCTGCTCTTATAATTTCATTCATCCTCTTCTTCTTCTTCTTCCTTCTAGTATGTAGACTTTAAAGCCTGTTTCTTCTTCAATATTAGTCTCCTAAATTGTCGCACCATCTTTTTCTTGATTACTATTTATAACTGGGAATAAGCCACAATTAAAGATAAGAATACTTTTGTTGACGTTTCAATTTCCAATTCGGAAATCGTTCTCAAAATACAAACAGTGAGTTTACTGTTTGTATTTTGAGAACGATTTCCGAATTGGAAATTGAAACGTCAATAAACGTATTCTTATCTTTAATTGTGGCTTATTCCCAGTTATAAATAGTAATTAATATACAATGCCACAAGAAAATAGCTTCAGAACAATATCTTTTTCTTGGTCTGCCAATACTTCTTCGTCCATTTGGTGACTTATCTCGTGCTATTCGTACTATTCTATTCTCTGCTATTCTACTGATATGTTCGTTCCACTCCTGTTTTCGTTTTGTCACCCATCCATTTATGTCTTCTATATTGCATGCTCTTCTTATGTCTTCGCTTCTCTCCCTATCCAATAGACTTCTTCCTGATATTCGTCGGAGTATTTTCATCTCTGTTGTTTCTAGTAGTCGTCTCGTTTTAGATGTGTCAGGTCTTGTCTCCGCCGTGTATGTTAATATAGATACAGATATTCCAGTTTTTTGGTTTGTATGGTTTTTATGACTTCGCATTCCTTCCCCATCTTCAGCAGAACATCTTGATTTGTTACTCTTTCTGTCCATGGTATTTTCCACATTTTCCTGTAACACCACATCTCGAATGCCTCAATGTTTTTGATGTTTATCTTTTTCAGTATCTAGGCTTCCATGCCGTACAGCAGAACGGAGAAAACATAGCACCTTAACATTCTCGTTCTTAAGTTTATATTTATATCCCCGCTGCATAGGAACTTTTTCATTTGCACAAACTATTGTGTCGCTATTTCTATTCGCCTCTTGATTTCTCTTGTCTGGTCATTAGTATCAGTGAAGCAAACCCCTAGATATTTGTAGGACGTAACTCTTTCAACTGGCTGATTATTTATGGTTAAATTCACATTGGTGTATAGCTTCTTTGTTACAATCATGAATCTACTCTTTTTGATGTTCAGTTTTAGACCATACTTATTGGTATGAGTGTTTATGTTTTCCATCAAAAACTGTAAATTTGCTAGGTTATCTGTTACTATTAGCGTGTCATTAGCATTTCGTGTATTGTTAATTAACTCTCCGTTAATGTTCATACCAATATTTTGCTCTAGGAGCGCTTCCTGAAATATTGTTTCGCTATATATATTGAATAATAGTGGAGAAAGCACACAACCCTGACGCACACCTCGACAAATCTCAATTTCTTCGGTTAACTCATTATCAACTTTGATTTTTGCTGTTTGTCCCAGTACAACCTGGATATGATGTTAATGTCGCGACTGTCGATGTTTTTGCTTCTTAGGGTTTCATACAGCTTTTGGTGTCTGACTTTATCGAAGGCCTTCTCAAAATCTATGAAACCTACGTAGAGGTATTGGTTTACATCCAAACATATTTGCTTTAACACACTCAGACCAAACAAAGCTTCCCGTGTTCCCAGTCCACCTCTAAATTCAAACTGTGTGGCGCTTATATCCTCTTCTAATTTATTAAATATTCTTTTGTGAACTATTTTTAAAAATACTTTTAGTGTGTGGCTCATTAATGCTATAGTTCTGTGGTTTGAACTAGTTATATCTATTCCCAAATATCTAAACCATGCTTCCTGCTTTATTATTTATTCTCCATTCATCTTCCTTTTTTAAATTCTTTCTTGCCTTGTGATATTTTCTTTCTGTGTGTGTGTAATGTCTCACATTTGTTGCCAAAACTCAAAACTAAAATTTCGTGCTTCAGGTTTTAGTAGTAATCAAAACTTTTAGTGGCCAGTTAAAATATTTGCGGCAAAATAGAAAAACTGCATACGAAACGTGAACTCTTTACCTTTAAAATGCATCTTAATTTTTTTAGTATAGCCCAGTGTGATTATGTAAAAAATCATCGATTTCACGGCAAAATTTTTCGCAGATATTTGAAGCTTTTAAGACATAGGTGTCTCATTTAGACCCATCTCATTAACGTGCACACTTTGCAAACTCCTGGAAAAAATTGTCAACAAACGCTTACTTTGGTATCTTGAAAAACATAATATTATCAATACCGCTCAATCACGATTTCGTCCAAATCGTTGCACGATGCATAATCTTATCACTCTTCAATCCAATATCATAGAAGCATTCTCTAATAGAAACAACCTTATAACTGTCTCACTCGTTATAGAAAATGCTTTCGACACAGTATCAAGGCCGGCAATTCTAGAAAAACTTAAAGAGTCTAATTTATCTGTAAACATATACCTATTTGTTAAGAATTTTTTAATTAACAGAAATTTCAAAGTCTCTGCAAATGATAAAATGTCTCCCTCATATATCATGGAGACAGAAGTACCTCAAGGATCAGTCTTCAGCATAACCTTATTTTTACTGCTTCTTAACGACCTTAGTTCCTTAGTACAACCCCCTGTCAAACATAATATCTATGCGGATGATCTAGTTATTTACTGTTCGGGTAAAGTAACAAGCTCCACTAGTAGTCTTTTGCAAAATACTATTGATAACATCTCTCACTGGTCTAAAAAAATTGGTTTCAGCTTCTCGCCTACAAAGTCTAAAATAATTAACTTTAGCAAAAAATATAAACAAACTGTTTCACTCATAAAATTAAACGAGCATCCACTATAAGTAGTTGAAAATCACAAATTTTTACGGGTAATTTTCGACAAAAAATTAACATGGAAGAGACATATAGGAAAAACTAAAGCCAGTGCTTCAAAAAATATAAATCTTTTAAAATCACTAGCCAATCGACAATGGGGAGCCGAAGAAGAAGTCCTATTAAGTTTATACAGGGCCCCAATAAGATCTAAGTTAGGCGACGGATCTATATTATATGTGTCTTTCCCTAAAACTTATTTAAAATCACTAGATACAATTCAAAACACTTCATTAAGAATATGTCTTGGAGCCTTCAGATCTAGCCCTACAGAAAGCTTATATGAATCGTGTGAACCCCCTCTAAATATTAGAAGACAACGTCTATTAAACTCCTATTTTGCTAAGGTTTCTGCAAATCCAAATAATATATGTTTATAACTTATTAAAAATTTTCAATTAACAGGAGCACACAGTAGAGCTACTGCCAATTAATCACTACAGTTTCTATTGCCACTCTTAGAAAATATTGACCTAAATCTCACCACCCCCATTATTCAGCCCAATACTCCACCTTGGCTAAAAATATTACCTGACTTTAACGTAAATTTGTGCAGATATATGAAAATGGAAACTTCCATGATACTTATAAAACAAACTTTTAACGACATAATTAATAGAGGGAAGTTTGATAACATTATATTCACAGATGCTTCTAAAGACGGAGACAAGAAAACTAATGAAAAGGAAGAAGAGAGAGTATCAGGAACAAATAATCAGAGATATAGAAGAAAAAAGAAAGAACAAACAAGCGAGGCAGTTCTTTAAAGGAGTTTCAGATATCAAGACCGGGTACCAAGCAAGAACAGGAAACTTTATTCAAAACGACAGTGGACAGCTTATCACTGATGACAAGGAAATCTTAAAAACCTGGAAGGAATACTTCTATCAGCTATTGAATGACCAATCTAGCAGAAGTACATCAAACATAGAGGTACATACAGCTGAAATAGAAGACCAATACCCGACATACGAAGAAGTAATACAGGCAATTAAAAAACTCAAAAATAATAAGACACCAGGTAGCGATGGTATACCCGCAGAGTGCTTAAAACATGGAGGAGAAGCGTTGTACAGTTCGATATACAAGCTAATTCAAGACATTTGGCAAGAAGAAACAATGCCAGATGAATGGAAAGAAGGGGTTATTGTACCAATACACAAAAAAGGAAACAAAAAGCAATGTATTAACTACAGGGGAATAACACTTTTAAACACCACCTACAAAATCCTTGCAAACATCCTGCTAGAAAGAACCAAAACATACACAGAAGAAATCGTTGGAGATTATCAATGCGGATTTAGACCGGGCCGCTCTACAATTGACCAGATATTTACAATAAAACAAATAATGGAAAAATGCTGGGAGTTTGATCGTGAGCTTCATCAGATGTTCATAGATTTTAAACAAGCATTTGATAGAGTATGTAGGGACAGACTGTGGACAGCGATGCAGGAACTTGGCTTTCCAAAAAAACTAGTCCGGTTGATACGAATGTGTATGGAACGGTTACGATGTAAGGTGAGAGTTGGACAACAATACTCGGAGACATTTGAAATAAACAATGGACTAAAACAGGGAGATGCACTTTCACCACAACTCTTCAACTTAGCTCTGGAGCACATAATCAGAAGTGCAAGAATCGAAAAACCGAATACAGTATTTCATCGAGAAGGACCAAACTTACTACTGGCATTTGCAGACGATATAGATCTAATAGGAAACACGCGATTAAAGATGAAGGAGACTTTCGTAAGGTTTGAGAAGGAAGCAGGGAAGATGGGGCTCCAAATCAACGAAAATAAGACGAAATATATGTATATGAGCCGCAATAACCAAAGCAGAGACAGAATCGGTCAGAACATTACCATCGATGACTTTAACTTTGAGCGCGTTAGAGAATTCAAGTATCTTGGAACAACAATAACTGAAGACAATAACGGATCACAAGAAATAAACAACAGGATTCAGGCCGGCAACAGATGTATTTTTGCCCTCCAAAACCTTATAAAATCAAAACAACTAACACGAGGTACGAAGATACAGGTCTATAAAACAATCATACGACCCGTTGTGATGTATGGAAGCGAAACGTGGACGATGACGAAGGCAAATGAAGAGAGACTACGTGTTTGGGAAAGAAAAATCCTAAGGAAGATCTTTGGTCCGGTGCTTGATGAAGCATCAGGACAATATAGGATAAGAACTAATAAAGAGCTTGAAGAACTTTACCCAGACACCAACATCATAAAAGAAATAAAGTCCAGAAGACTCCAATGGGCAGGACACCTCAGAAGACATTCTGATGAACGAACAGTAAGACTGGTGTGGGAGGAAGTCCCAACTGGAAGGAGACCACGCGGACGCCCTCGTCTTCGGTGGCGAGATAATATAGCAGGAGACCTAAGCACTATGGGCGTGGAGAATTGGATGGAGGTTGCTCAAGATAGAAAACAGTGGAGGCATGTTGTCGAGTCGGCTAAAACCCACGAAGGGTTGTAACGCCACGGAGTAAGTAAGTAAGTAAGCTTCTAAAGACGAAGAAAGTGTCGTATGTGCTGTTACTTCCACAAATAATATACTAGCAATGTATAGACTACCCAAGATGACCAGTATATTCACAGCAGAACACTACGCTATACTTAAAGCTCTAGAGGTTCCAATGCAGGTTACCAAAAACTTATCAATCTTCACATATTCTTTATCATATATAAATTCGATTAAAAAAATCTACACATCAAATCCTTTAGTTAATGAAATCCACGAAAGATGTACAGTACTTGCTAAATCAAATACTTCGGTTTCGATGATATGGAATCCTTCACATGTTGGTATTAAAGAAAATGAGAAAAATGAAAAAAGAAAATAAACTTTTTTACATCTTTTTTAGGATCCCAAAATTAATATTCTCGACAAAATTTAGCTGGTTCCTACGATTTTCAGAGGTTAAGTAGTATTTTCGACTCTGACGACTGGAGTAGTCACCAACTAATTTTTTTATCAAAAGGTGTCCCCGATTTAAGAAAGTTTAATAAAAACTGGATTACAATATATAACTTGTTTTGCTTTATTTTTTAGGCGTGTCTTATCAGACACATTCGGTGTACTTACTATGGTTTATTACAACGCTTGGAACTTATTTGTATCCCAAGATACAACTGTCAATAGACATTAATCTAATCATGATAATAGGAATATCTGCTCTGTGGATAACCGTTTTGTTCCACTGTCACCGTAGTACACACCAACACCAATATGAAGTTAATTTATATGGGTTGTTTATGGCCATAATGTTTATGATGCTTTATCTCATTGAAGATGATTTTTCGAAGGTAACAATCTTTTATTATTTTTATAGTCATAAGTAGACTTCGGCAAATATGCAAATAAAAATGTAGAAAATATGCGCATAAATATTCACGTGTTTACCCGAAAATATGCAAATATTTTACAAAATATGCATAAAAATAAATAAAAAAATCGTAAAATAGTAACAATTTTATTTAAAAAAAAGTGTACATAACTAAATATTTCCTACTATTCATTAAGATTTACATTTATTTTAAGTAACTACATCATTTTTAAGTATGAATAAACTTATTTAGAATTATGGTAACAATAAATGACCAAGTGGTGTTCAAAATTTTCTAACAAAAACTTGTGGCTTCTGTCTGAGTACATATATTTATATATGGAAAAACTTTGTTCAACATCAACTGATGTAACGGGAGCATTTTTCAAACTAACCAAAACATTTGGTTCTAAATTAATTGTTTCCGAAATATTTCCAGCTAGAACACTGACTACTTCAGAAAGAATATGGTAACCTTTATTTTTTTCCATAGTAGCTTCAAATTTTTTTAAAATATCTTTTCCAATATTACCTCTAACGTTCCGACAACATGACGCAAATTCTTTTATTAATGCTGTACTTTCGAACAATGACAGTTTTGGTGATTCTAACTGAGTAATTGTTTTTTGAACAAAACTAAAATTTGATTTTATAAATGAAAGTTCTTGTTGAAGCTAGTTACTCTGAAAAGTTTGTTTAGAATCCAAAAGAGAATGGGAACTTTCATCTGTTAACGTATCAATTATGTTCTTTATTTTAACAAAATGATCTGCATAAAAATTAGCTGCTTCTAACCATGTTCCCCATCGCGTTGAAATAGGTTGTGGTGGAAGAGAAATGTTAGGTAGCATTTCTTTATAAAGTTGAATTCTTATAGGAGATTTAAGAAATACTTTTTTGACACTGGATATCATGGTATTTACAAGAGGAGACTTTTTTCGTATTTCCTCTGCAACTCTGTTTAATCCATGCGCTACACAAGTAACATGTATTAAATGTGGGAAAAATATTTTTAAATTTTGTCCTGCTTTCACCATATAAGGAGCAGCATCCGATAAAATAAGCAGTAATTTATTAGAAGGAATAGTTGTCGGAACAAAAAAAGGTGCTAATGTTTCTTGTATAAAACGCGAAATTGTTAACGCATTTGTTTTCTCAAGTTGCTGGTATGAAATAAGATGAGATTTTGGTAAGGTATCTTCTTTAAGAACACCAATCAATAAATGAGCAATATACTTTCCTGAGGAATCAGTGGTTTCGTCTACAGATATGTAAAAATAATTATCTGCAATTTCTTCCTTAATATTAATTAAAACCGACGAGTATAGCCCGTTCACATTATTTCTTCTTAGAGACCGATCACTTGGAACATTAAGTTTGCAATATTTTTTTAGAAACGAACTAAAATTTACATTTGCTAATTTTGAAAGCGGTATGTTTGCAGACACTAATGCGCGACACAAGTCTTCATTAAAAGTTTCTTGCTCATCTAATTTTTTTGAAGTAGATTGGAAACATTTAGCCATTAAGTTTGATGTTTTCCTCCTATTTTTCCTTTTTTTTGCAATGTGTGAAGCAGTTCTCACATGTTGGTCTATCTGAAATTTCTTCTCACATGCTATCTATAAATAAATATAAAACCTTTATTTTAACCCAACCTTTATAATATAAAAATATACAAGGTGTTTTTGGTTAATCAAATAACTGGTTTGGAAAAAAACACTCGCTAAGTGTATTAAATGCAGTATTAATCCACAAATTAGTTTTTGTTACTAACCATTAGTACATCATATAACTTATTGTAAAATTCAACAAAAGTTTTTTTTTTGTTATTTCAATTACAATAAAAATAATTGTGTTTTAGAATAGCTGACTTCATAAAAATAGTAAAGGTGAAAAATTTTTCTAAATACACACCATTGTATTGTACCATGGACAATTTTTTCTTACTAAAGGAAGCTATTTTTCATTTAAAAACAACCTACGAGTACTAAATTTCAAGTAAATACGTTTATTGGTTTTAAAGTTATTGTTGTTATTAACTAAAAGTATTTAATTTTTTTTAATTTTAACACCCTGTATCTCGAAAAGTAAATAAGTTTGACCCCTCATTAACTATATCGTTTTGTTCAATTTTTCGAGAAGTATCTACAGTCAAACGTTGTAAGTGTCATTTGGAAACACCCTGTATGTATGAAATATTAGATATTTAATAGAAAATATTAGATACTTACAATTTTGCCACAGACTGAACAGTAGATTTTTCCCATATCCATAGACAGCTCTTTATAAGGTTTAATCCAAGTTGAAGCACTGGTTGTTTTAGGCATTATAAAATCACAATCTTCCTTTTTGTTACGCACAACGAGTGTTTACGCTTTGAATATCAAAACAAAAATGATTTACAAATCTGAGCATCAAATTAGAAATGTTTAGGTACCTAATTCAATAGACTGGGAGATTTTGGAAAATCCCTAAATTAGGAACAAAACTATTAGCCGTTTACCTGCTGTTAAGATACAATAAATTGTAGATAGATTTGGGGATTAGATTATAAAATGCAAATGAGCGAACCCTTAGCGATTATCCAATAACTGAATGCCTCAGTGACCGAGACTTTCTAAGAATGTTGAGGGCTACTTAAATTGATCTTCTTTGAAATTGTAAATGTTTTGTACCTGTAGAGATTACGTACTTAGATCATTTCTTGATTAAAATGACTACAAAATTTTATACAAGAATTGAAATAAATTGGTATGTTTAAAAATTTTCAAATACAGTATAAAAATCTGAACTTTTATGCACTTTATGCAAACTTTTATACAAATATGCACAAAATATGAAATATTTGCATAAAATATGCACAATATGCAAAATATGCAATATGCATATTTGCCGAAGTCTAGTCATAAGTTAAAAAAAGTCATATTCACAAGGATTTTTATTTTTATTTTTATATTGCAATTTACAATTTACCTAATAAATTCATTAAATAAAATGGATGAATATGATGTAAGCATTAAGCATCATCCATCAGGGGCTTACTGTAAACGTCTTAAGTTTTTTGGTCATAGTCTGTTAAGTTTTCTTGTAACTGATTGGTTAAGTAGTTCTCATTAGATGGTTTTAGGTGCGATCTATAAGGTGTTGTCTTTATTTCGCAATTTGTATTTTATAAATCGCAAATGCTTTTTAGATCCTATTTCTTGGGTAAATCAGTTCCTTTTGTTTAAGTTATCTTTTTGACGATATATTTCCGTTTTTTCCCTCTCTCTAGATTTTCATGTCCATTCTCCGACTCCTGCTCGTTGGAGGTCTTCTTCAACTTCTTGCAGCTACTTTGATCTTGATCTTTCTCTTTTCTTTCTTCCTCCTGGATTCCATTATATTATTACCTATGTCACCGCTTTATTTCCCGCTCGTCAAATTTGACCTAAACATCTAACTTTGCGCTGCTTTATTTTAGTCACGATATCTTCCTTGTTCTTCCTTGATCTCTACATTTGATTTCTATACGCATTTTGCTGTATCCTTATTGGTCCCAGTATGGTTTCCATAATCTTTCTACTCGCTATTCTTTAGTCTTCTTTTTTTTTGACCATCGCCATGGTTTCTCCTGCATATAATAATATTGGCCTAATTATGGTGTTAAAAATGTTCATCTTATTTTTCTTAGTCAGTGTTTTGCTTTTAAGTAATCTTTTGTTTGTAAAATAAGCTTTATTCGCTGCTAATATTTTTTCTTGTATTTCGGACATCCTTTCTCCGGCTTTGCTTATTGTAACTCCTAGGTCTTTGTAGTATTCTACTTTTTCAAACTCAGAACTTCCATCCTTGATTTTTTTTTATTGGATTTTTCCGTAATCTTAATATTTTTGTCTTTTCTTGATTTAATCTTAGTCCCATTACTTCCCCTTTCTCTTTTATGTCTTCTATCAGTTCTTTCAATATTTTCTCGTTCCTTGTCAATAATAGTAATATCGTCTGCATATCGACCATGCGGAAGAAGAGAGTTACAATTCAACAAACTTAATTTTCCAGTAGAGCTATTTAAACATTTTTAACAATAAAATGTTTGATACTGTTGAGGTCTTATAAAATCTAAAATTGGTTTTTTTTGCATACATGTAACTTTTATCTTTCACTTCAAACCTTGGACTGTACAATATTCCATAAAATACTAGTTTTAGAAAAAATAATAGTTGTAACCCTTTTGAATATAAAAATTGTATGATATAAGATCTTAACAAAATGACTTTAGGGCTTATAAATGTACTAATATTATATTTATCTTAATGAATATATATTTTTTATTAATATAAAACAGTCGTTTAGCAAACATTGCTTTTATGAGCAAAAAATTATAGTTATAGAGTTCTATATTGCAGAAAATTACCTTCTGTAGAAAATGATAAACATAATTCCAACATAAAACAATTTTATTTCTATTAAAAACTAATAAAAGTAATAAATGCTTGTCTAAATAATCATATTTTTGGAATTTTAAACACTATGATTCAAATTTGATGCAATAGCTATAGCCAAAATAATTTAAAGGTTTTTAAAGAAATCCAAGTAATAATGGGAAACACAATTTTTTTTAGTTAACTCCAGTACCTCTTTTTCTTTGACTCTAAATTATAGTTTGTTTCCAAAAGCAGGTTCTAATATTATATTATCAAATTCAATATTTTTTTTTGTCATTAATAATTTCGGTTTCCATAAAACTTTCTTCGTGATACGAGGACTTATAAAACGAGGTAGTGGGATCAGATTTTTGCAGTTTAATAACTCGGAGATTGAAAAATTTGACGTACTTTGGAGTATTAATGTAAATATAAGACATATATACGATAATTCCTTTAAATCAAGTATGTATGTGAAACACAGTTCGTTCAGTTGATATTTTTGGCCCGTTCTTTAGCCCGTCTGATTATTACATCATATTGATCAGGAACAAAGATGGGACTGGACTTTTTATATTTTGTAATCTCATATGACATGTAGGCTGTTTCCTTCGTTATGGCTATGTCCCTTAACGAAGAATTTGTGGTTGATTGACTTGATTCTTAGTTTGTTGTTCATGTATACATAAAAGGCAAGTATATAATTGTTATTGCTTTTATTACAAATATCTTCAAGATATTAGCATGTTCCTATTTCGTACGCACCTCACAAACCTTCTCCCTTGTGCCACAAATAGCAGACTTCTTCTGTAGTTTTAATATTAAATATACTAAAATTAAAAACATTTAACTTTGAGACGTAATAGAATGAATTTGAATGTCCAATAGGACACGGCAAAACTTTTTGAAGGTCATAAACTAAAACTGTCACATCATCGGTGGTCTTATTTGTGTCAAATTTGATGCTGTATATTCTTTTTGCTTTCCAAGATTTCCATGGCTATAAAATTTTGGAAAAATGTGTTTAAGTTGTTCAGCAGAAATTTTGTCAGAGCATTTAAGTCTGCATTTTTGACCACATGGTGGTAGAATGAATCTTTTTTCCTCTTGATATTGTAGCATTTACTTTTTTCTGTTTTCTTCTTCTTCAGATGCAAATCCACTAATGGATGTTAGCGATCACATTTTCCATTAATTCTCTATTTCTTGCAACATGTATCAGAGATTTTATGTCGTTAATCCCTGTCCATTGCCTTATGTTTCGTAGCCAGGACATTTTCTTGCGTCCCATTCCTCTCTTGCCTTCAATTTTACTCTCGATTATAAGTTGGAGGAACTGGTATTTTTCATTTCGCATGATGTGACCTAGATACGCCGTTTTTCTTTTCTTGATGGTTTCGAAAAGTTGGCGTTCTTGGTTTATTCTTTTAAGGACATCTATATTTGTGATTTTCGCTGTCCATGGTATTTTTAGGATACGGCGATAAAGCCACATTTCGAAAGCTTCTAATCTGTTTATATCCCTCCTTTTTTTTTGTATTTGAGTAGAAATATAAGATTCTTTTTTTCTGTATTTGAGTAGAAATATAAGATTCTCCCTTGTTTCTTTAATTCGGGACTTTTCTTTGTTTTTTTCCAATTTTCTCAGTTTGAGTTTGAGCCGACACTTACTTTCTTTTTGATGGACTCTCATCTTGATCTACTTCTATTTCTGCTTCAGAATCAGAAAATTTTCTTGGTTATTTTTTTGTACTGTCTAAAGTAGTGGTCAAAATCTTCACACGCACCTGTAAATGTTTTTACATCTTTTATTGTCGATTGTTTTCGTTTATTAATCATCATGCGATCAATTTGACTGTTTGTGTGACCTCTATGTTAACTTATTTATTTTAGAGTGTTCAAATTTTGTTGAGCGTATTAACAAATTTGTTCTGGTTGCTACAAGTTGCATTGTTGGACAAAGACCTCCTCCAATTGCTTTCACGCTTTCCTATCTTTTGCAGTTTTCATCCACTGCTTTCCAGCTACAGCTGTTATATCGTCTATCCATCTCTTTTTAAATTTTGCCACGCTTCTTTTTGTTTCTCGAAGTCTACAGAATGTCACTTTATGAAACCATTTGTTGGTGTCTTGTCCCCCCGGTAAGAATGTACTGTTAACATTTTACATGGTTGCCGCTAGCTTTTAGTTCAATTTGTAGATGAGTCACCTTTAATTGAAAATTGTTTGACTATATACCAAATTTAAGTTTATAAATTTATACAGTGTGCAAACAATCATCAAAAGGACTAAAAATAAAAAAATTAAAATACTTTGAATTTGACCAAAATTTTGTCCGAAGCGTTTTTTTGCACCTGAGTGTAAATATAACTCTGGTTACTATGGTATCTTTTTAAGTTCTTTTTCTTGTTGTTCGTCCACTGCTGGACATAGGCCTCTTCCATTTGCTTCCATCGATTTCTACTTTTGGCAATTCTCATCCACTGCTTGCCCGCGACTTGTTTAATATCGTCTGTCCACCTCTTCTGCGGTCTGCCTACTCCTCACCTGTTCTGTCTTGGTCTCCAGTTTGTTAATCTTTGTGTCCATTTTTCGGGATTATCTCGGGCAACGTGTCCGACCCATTGCCACTTTAGCCTTGCAATACGTTCTGAGACATCAGTAATTTTTGTTCTTTCATGAATGACGTTATTTCGAATCTTGTCTCTCAAACTAATCCCTAGCATGGCTCTCTCCATTGCTCTTAAGGTTGTACTGAGCTGCTCTAAGGTTTTCTTTGTGAAGGCCATGGTCTCCAGTCCATATGTAGTTACAGGCAAGATACATTTGTCATAAACTCTACGTTTTAGACACATTGGTATATCTTTATTCTTCAAAATAAAGCTTAATTTGCCGAAAGCTCCCCAAGACAGTTGTATGCGTCTTTTTATTTCGGCTATTTGATTTTCTTTGCCGATTTTAATGGTATGTCCAAGATATAATATAGTGGTCTACATTTTCAAGACTGACGTTGTCAATAACAAGATTAGTTTGTAAAGTACTCATTATTTTTGTTTTCTGAAGGTTCATTTTGAGACCTATTATATTTGACTGCTGGTTTAATTCCTTCAACATTTGCTCCAGTTCCTTGATATCTGTACTAAATAATAATATGTCATCCGCAAACCTCAAATGACTCAAACGTACACCATCAATGTTTAGACCTTTTTCCTCCCAGTCAAGCTGTTTGAATACATTTTCCAATGCTAAGGTAAAAAGCTTTGGTAAAATAGGATCACCTTGTCTAATACCTTTATCAAGGCGCATTTTTTGAGTTTTTTCGTCTTCATTGATTTTGATGTGGAATGTGGCCTGTTCATAAATGTTTTTAATGAGTGTAGTGTACCGTGAGTCTATTCGAGCATCCTTCAGGGCTGACAAAAAGGACCAAGTCTCAATACTATCGAAAGCCTTATGAAAGTCGATAAATGCCATATATAAAGATACATTATATTCTGTGGTTTTTTCTACTAATGTTCTGATGGTTTGTAAGTGATCATTAGCACCAAACCCTTTTCTAAATCCCGCCTGTTCAACCGGTTGATATAAATCAACAAATTGGTTATTATTCTTGTTAACAATTTGTATAAGTGTGACAACAAACTTATAGGTCTGTAGTTTTCAATATTAGTAGTGTCTCCTTTCTTGTGTAAAAGTATTATTTCGGAGTTTTCCCATAGGCTGGGTATTCTTTTTTCTGTTAGACACTTATTCAGTAAGACTTCCACAACTTCTACAACGATTTTTAACATTTCAGACGTTATACGATCCTCGCCAGGAGCTTTTTTGTTTTTCATTTGCTGTAAGGCATGTCTAATTTCCGAAGAGGTTATTTTAGGGAGGGTTTCCGAGCCGACGTTTAGAATTGTTCTGTGGTCTGTTTCGGGGTTCTGTATAGTAGATGTATAAAGATTCTTATAGAACGTTTGTATTTCCTTGATTATTTGAGTTTTTTCGGTCACGGTATTCCCCTGTTGATTTTTGATTTTAGTTATCTTTGATTTTCCTTTAGTTAAATTTGATTTCAATACTCTCATGTTTCTATTGTTTTCGATGGTTTGCAATATTTGTTTTGTTTTATAAGCCCGCAAGTCTGACCTTATGCGCTTTTTAACTTTATTGTTGATAGCTTTATACTCTGGTAATTCTTTCGATGTTCTTCTTCTTTCTTCCATTAAATTTTCATTCGTCATTCGTTAATTTTTGTGTTATTTCATTTATATCTTTCGTGTTGAATACTGGTAGAGGTCCTAGTTTCTTTTTTAGTTCACTTTGATATTCCTCTTGATTCATTTCGAGTGCATCTGTGTTTGGCAATTTATCCTGTGTTACTAATTTTCTTCTATCTAATTTCGTATTTATTTCTATTCGCGTCCTAACTAATCGATGATTACTACCAGTGTTGAAAGAATTTAGTACAGTAAAATCTTTAGCAATTTTTTTGAAGTTAGAGAGTATAAAGTCAATTTCATTTTTTACTTTGCCATCTGGGCCTAACCACGTCCATTTTAAAGTTAATTTATATTAAAAGTTGAGGTGGCCTTTGTTCAACAAACAACGTTTAGAATTGAATTCAATTTGTCCAGATGTTGACCTATCTATAAGATCATCTTTCTTTACATAATTATTAGCTATCCCTTGTACCTAAAGAACAAATATATAGTAAACTTTTTGCAGCTTTTACATTGTATTTTTATTGCAGGTTTTAGAATTATCTTCACTTGCGACTTCCATAACGGTCCACATACCACAAGTCCTCATGGTTTTGCGAAGCAAAAAACTCACAAGTTACATTTTCTTCTACATGTTTTATTTACTTTGGGCTAAAATATTTTTCCTATTGCACGTAACATGTGGACATCCAAAACATTACGGACTTGATTTAATTCATGGAATACTTGGACTGCTATCGGTCGTAGTCTTTATCCCCCTATATTGGATCTGTGGAGTGAAGCGTGTTAATCATCCTGCCTTAGAAATGGACACCAAACAAACCAACAACAAGGTAATTAAACTTATTGAAGTAAGCCGCCTATATGACGTGTGTAAGATCGTGGCTGTAGTAACCCGAAAAGACAAAAAAACTCAACTACAAAACGTTCAACAAAACCAACCAATCAACGTCCAACCAGACACTCCAAAGCCTGCTAAAGAAAATAATCCTGAAGATGTTCCATCCAAAGAACAAAACGCTACGACAGCCTAAATATCTATTTACAGTTTTTGACGACGACTTGCGCTTTGATGACGGATTTTGACATTATATTATTATATGTTTGACATTATATATCATTCTATATATCATAGGTTTAAGTTTTGCTTGTATACTTTGTTAACAATTATTGTACAACTTCTTATTGCCTTTCCAAAATCGCCAACTATTTCATCCAAACTCCCTGATATATCGGCCCTATTATCATTATCGTAATTTTCTTTACTCCTCTGTAAATCAAATTATTCCTTAATTACAGTTGACTACAAATTTGTATCTGAGGTCAGACTAATATAATTATTTATAGGCATAGATATCGGCAGCAGAATTACAGGCCTTGAAGGCAGCGTCTTCCAAAAAATTGCTTTTTTCTCCATTGTATATTTTGTAGATAATACTATGAGATATAATAAAGAAAAAGAAGACCGTTATTCCAACATTTTGTCATTTTTTTTTGTTTTGCCAAACTGCTGATGCCAAGTGGAATAATCTTTCTTTCAGTCTTTCGCCACCTTCTTTAAAAATTTAAGCTGGTATATCTCAGTTCCCTGCTTTCTTGTTATTTTTCAGATCTTTTATTATTCCCCTAACTTTATTCAAAGTTAGTTGCTTGCACGTCCTTTTTATCTTATCTTCTTGTCAACTTTTATTTTCCCCTAGTTCCTCTTGTTGGTTCATCAGATCTTCGAAGTATTCCGTCCATCTGTTTAATTCTTCTGTAGTTTTCTCTACAAGTAAACCTTCTTTGTTTCTGCAATGCATTGTATTATTCTTTTTAGTTTTCCAGGATTTCTAGGTGCAAATCCAGGGTCTTCTTGGTAAAAATTGTGTACCTCTTTGTTTATGTAGTCTTCTCTAGGTTTTTTAATTAATAACTTCTCTTCTTCTGGTCACATAGTTTTCGATCGTATTTAGGGTATTTTCTTTGTATTTCATACATATCTGGCTTAAATATCTTCACCGAGTCTTCTTTCCAGTTATTTTACGCTCTTCATATTCATCTTAATCATCATAATTTGACTCTACAATTATATATGAGTCTTGTCCGTGTTTACTCTTTCCCTCCATTGTTGTCGGTCCTGAGCAGCTATTTCCCATTGCTGTATTCCCATTTTGCGTAGATCACTGTCTACTGCGTCCTATCTCTTTCTTGGGCGACCAACAAGCGTATACTTCATATTGGATGATTTATCTTTGGCCTTCAACTACCTCAACATATCCTGTTTAGTGTTGACATCTGCTGATGTCAATGGATTTTCTATAAACATTGAATAGTAATGGCAATGGTAGATTGGTGTTAATCCCAGGCTTCTTGTATTATATTCATTCTATTTAACCTTTTTTGTCATTCCTCTGTGCCAGTCTCTGATACTTTAATTTGTTTTTAAACTCCCAACATAGCTAGGCCATCATAGCTAGTGTAACGATGACTATTTTGATCAAATAATTCCCATTTTGGCATAAATTTATACCATATTCAGTTTTACCCTAATAAATTTAGTGTGGCAATAATTGTTTAATAAGGTATTCTAATTAATCAGCGTTTCCTATATTTATACATAATATATACCTATATATAATATACATATACTCATTTATATATAAATACTTTATATAATATACTAGTCAAAACATAATATCTTCTGCATGTTGATTGTCCAAATTTTAAATTATTTTAATACTACTGTCAAAACGACTAATTTTGGTAATACAGTATAACCTGTCACATCCGGATTATAATATCCAGATAAACATTATAGAGTTTTTAAGGTGTATTTCTGTTCTTATAAACAAAAACTAAACCTTCATAAACTTGTACATTTATACTATGTGCTCCATACTAAAAACAAATGGTTACAAAACTTACACATTAGTTTTTGAAAAAATGGGTTATTTTCTGCTGCTTTCCACACTGTATACCTTTTTTTGAAACCAAGTCTCTCATCCTTTTTAAGAGCATCACGTCACTTGCACAAGTATCTTTTTGACTTTCACCGTAGCGCAACAGAGCCTCGAATGACTTGAATGCTTCATTACGACCAGATTTTTGTCAGTTCTTTCATTCCCTTCGTTGTCTTAGTTTATATCATCATTCTGGTATATTACGTTTAATGTATCGCCGTCTATTAATTCATTCTGTTCGTCTATACTTAACCACTTGTTAACATCGTCTTCTTTCATTTTTTTTCTTTACCAGTTCAGTGATCTCTTCTTCGTTGAAAATTTCATTGATACCTTCCTTTGGCTTTTCTCCCGTCCACTTATCAGATGTTTTGTGTTCTAACAGCTTCCTCCATGATCTTACATTGTTGGTTTTATGTTATCCCATGCTTGTGCCTCCACATCACCACATTCAACATGTCCACTTTTTTTAGTCTCTATAACTTTTTCTCGTTCATCCATTCCAGCAATCAATGCCGTCAGTAACTTTCGTCGATAGATACGTTTTATAGATTCTATAACACCTTGGTCCATAGACTGACAGAGGGATGTCACATTTGGGGCAAAAAGACACTTTATAACGCAATCTTTTAGTTCTTCTGGGTCGAAATAACATTGTCCAACAGCAGAACTGTCTTTCTCAGTACATTATTTTTTGCTTAATGTTTTTCAACCTTTGGTAAAAATTGATTGTGAAACCACTCTTTGAATAGAAGACTGTTCATCCAAGCACTCTTTTCATGACGGTACCAAACTGACAGGGAAGAAAAGTCTCTAAAGTTTCTAAAAGCCCTAGGTTTTTTGACTTTCCGATAAATCCTATAGGGAGTTTGTGAGATCCTATAGCATTGCTGCAGACTAAAATTGTCACTCTTTCCTTTTTCTTTTTGAATCCTGGTGCACTGTGTTCTTGTTTTGAGGCCAGAGTGTAGGTTGGCAGCATTTTATAATTGAGAACTGATTCGTCACAATTATAAAGCTGATCTTCGGTAATTTCTTCTTCTTCTAGTAAGCTTTGCAAGGTCTTTTTCAAGACTTCGACAACTTCTGAGTCAGCAGACAGTTTCTCCAAAACATATCTGTAGCTTCCGCACGCTGTACCGATTTTTCCAACTCTGCAACCATCCTTCAGTTGCCTTAAAATCATTATCACCTCCAATTTCTTTGTTGAAGTGTAAGGCCTTTTTCTATTAATATAGGCCCTGAGATTGGTAATCCCTGCTTCCTCCTTTGGGTGAACCAAAGATACAAACAGTCATTGATATGATTGTTAGGGTCGCTTTCATCATTTTCAGTTTCTTTATCCCAGTTGTTGAATGAGCACCATTTTTCAATTTTGTTTCTTTCTTCTAATCACTCCCAGTGCTATTCCGTGCACTCATTGCAACAGAAATCTTCTTAGCCGTTTCACCAGTATCTAGACTTTTCAACGCACGTAACTTTTCTTCCATTGTTCCAACAATATTTTTCATTTTTCGCGGTCATTATACCACAAAAACGATGGACAAACAAAGAACAAATAACAAATAAACAAGATCCACAATGTCAAGTAGGTAAAAATCTTAAAAATTTCACGCCAAACAACTTTTAATGCTCAATAGCAAACAAAGACTGAGAGAAAACACAGACTTACAGTGGGATAAAGTCAAAAGGGTAGAGAGAATCATTCCAGGTCACATACCACGCTAGAAATGCATCCATTCGTAGAGAACTACATAGTTGAGGTGCCATTTATATCTTCGAAAAATTCATTCCGCGAACTGTCCAGATATGGGAAGATCCGGGTGTGACAGGTCCAGATCTGGCAGGTTAGACTGTACTGCTATTAACGCACTATTTGTGCAATGACATAACTTCTGCTCCATTTTAAACTTGATTCAATAAATTTTTCTCAAGAATTTTCCTTTCTGGAGCGATCAATACTCTACTTTTTTTGTCTTGCTCTTACTAAGCTACAAATTTCGGGAAGTGTGTTTTGACTACCACTAGATTATTCTTCTTTTAACATTATATATCGTAGGTTTAAGTTTTGCTTTTTTACTTTTTTAACAATTATTGTACAACTTATACCGTATTATAAGTACAAGGTTCTTATTTCCTTTCTACAATCGTCTAATATTTGATCCGAACTCCCTGGTATATTGGTTTTACTATCGTCATTTTAAATCACTGTAGCGTATTTTTGTGTTCTTGCTTCAGTGTCCAACTTTTAAGTCTCTCTTTTAGAGCTCTTACTCTCCAGTCTTATCTCAAGTCTATATTGCAGATAATTGTTTTTTTGTTACAAATGAATTTCCTGCTATTCATATCCTGGCCCTTATTTCTGTTTTTAATCAATATTTTCTGACATCTAGATTCCCAAGTATTTTAACCCCTTCTATTTGTACATCTCCCCAATGTATCTCGGTTTGTATATTTGGTTTCTTTGTTATTATCATCTACTTTGTTATTAAATAGAGCTTGCTATAATCTCGGTGTTATCTGCATGCCTTCGGCTGTTAATTGTTCATCCGTTAAGGATTATTCTTTTGTCTGTTTTTGTTCTTTAAAATTTGAACTAATACATCCATTGTTCCATTCTCCCACTATATCCATTATTTATTTGATCCTATTTTGGCATTCCACTTATCTATCTTAACAATCTCGTCTCCACACACGCACTTCTTACTTTTATCTGATTTAAATTCTTAACACTTTAGCTAGTGGATCATAACTAGTGTCACGGTAATTATGTTGATACAATGATTCCCATTGAGTTACCCTAATAAATTCAGTGTGACAATAATTGTTTAATAAAGTAGTCTAATTAATCAGCTTTTTTTATATTCATACATATATACCTATATATTATATACATATACTTTATACATATATTCCTATATAAATATTTTATATATGCTAGTCAAAAGATAATATTTTCTGCATGCTGGTTATCCAATTTATGAATAATTTTGGTAATACCAATAATATTATTTTCATAATATCAAATTCAAACATAATAAATATATTCCTATTAAAATATTTTATATTTTTTTTGTCGAGTTCTCACTAAACTACAAATTCCAGGAAGTGTGTTTTGACTAGCACTAGAATAGTGTTCTTGGGACTTCTTGATGACGGCTTGCGCATTTGATAACGGATTTTGACATAATATATCATTATATATCATAACTTTAAGTTATGCTTTTTTACTTTGTTAACAATTATTGTACAATTTACATATTTGTATCTGAAATCTCAATATTAACTGTATTTATAGATATAACTTGTTAAAAGTGAAACTGGAACAAACTATGAAGTGGAGATATCCAGGAGTGGCTAGTATACCTGTTGAATACAAAGCACGTGGTGTTCGTGTGTATTGAGGTGGTGTTCGTGTGTATTGAGATATAAAAAAAGCGCTTATTAAAAGCTTAAAATTTTTTATTATAAAGAAGATCTTTTCGGAATTGTATCATTCCATCATCAGTTTAATAAAAAGTTGTTAAAAAACATTGTGTGGCCACATAAAAAACATTCGATGTTTAGCTCTAGACTCTAACACAGATCAGAGGTAATGTAAGTCAATAAAACCTCACCAACTACAGGGGGTCATATAAGATGCCCCCAGTTTCATTTTTTAATATCACACAATTCAAGAGTCTATTGCATTTACCTGAATAAATAACATGAAGATTATTTTTTAAATCCAGATGTCCATCGAATGATTTTTATGTGGCCACACAATGTTTTTTAACAACTTTTTATTAAACTGATGATGGAATGATACAATTCCGAAAAGATCTTCTTTATAATAAAAAATTTTAAGCTTTTAATAAGCGCTTTTTTTATACCTCAATACACACGAACACCACGTGCTTAGATATAACTTACTTAAAGGTCTTCTATCAGGTCTTTTCTACGTTTAGCGTTCAACGTATCCTCTCTGGTGTTTAACTCAGACTTGCATGTGATGACCATCCCAACCTATCTCCTCTGGTGCTAATCTTAAACTTACCACAATATTCTTCTACTCAAAGTGTGGTCTTCTAATCGAAAGTTGGATTTCGTAATCACCATCTTTACTATATCTACAGCTAGTCTGAACAGTTTTATTAAACTGCATCTAAATCAGATTCCTAAAAAATTCAACCATGACATTTTAATTCTTTCGTACAATTATTTTCTCTTATCTTTCCTTGTATTATCCATGCTAAGATTCCATATCGCTGTCGCCTCATTACGTGTCCAGATATTGTTACCTTTTTATTTTTTTTGGTGTTTATTACTTTGTAGTGTTTGTCCATTTTTTTTTCATATTTATTTTTCTTGCGTAACCACGCTCTTTCAAGCATTCTTTCGTAACACCAAGTGATTTCAAGTTGATATTGTAGTATCAAAAACAAATATTATCTTAGAGCTCTTACTCATAGTTTTATTTCAAAGTCTTTATTGCAGAGAATTATTATTTTTACATACTCATACTTGATATTGCTATTCTGGCCCTTAATTTTGTTTTTGATCAATATTTTCTGAAATCCAAGTTCCCATGTGATTGTATTTTTCAACCCCTTCTATTGGTACAACTCCTAAATGTATCTTTGTTGTATATTTGTTTTTTGTTGTTATCATATATTTAGTCTTTTTTATATTCAGTTCTGGTCTACATTTTTCACAAAAACTGCTTGTTTTGTTTGGAAGTAGTTAGAGTTGTTCAGCAGAACTTACCATAATCACGGTGTCATTTGCATACCTTGTGTTGTAAATACTCAATCAATTAATCAATCAATCAATCAATTTATAACGTTCTACACCATCTTCTGACTTCCAGACTCCATTTATCTTGGTCGTTTCTTCAACCCTCCTCTTTCTTAAGGATTTATTGATTCTAATCGATTCGTATCTAATCTTGGTTTACCTTTGTTCCTCAATGTGGTGTCCAGTTCAATACTTTCTTTGGTATTCTGTGTTCATGCATTCTTTGGACATGTCCATACCATCTTAGTTGATTTATTCTGATGCCCTCTGTTATATTGTGCTTAACACCCATAATTTTTCGTATTAACTCTGTCTAATCTAGATTTTTCAGACGCTCTTCTCCAGAAGTCCATTTCTGTTGCTTTTAATGCTTTTAAGTTTTTGTCTTTCCGTAGCCATACCTAACTTTTATTTCTTTGGAGATAGTTTTGTCCCACAGTACACTGATTAATTGCCTAATGGCTTGTCTTGCCTGGTTATTTCTATGTTTAATTGTTTCGTCTAATTTACCTTCGTTGAATTTGCATTTCTAAATATTTGTATTTTTGACAGTGATTTATTTCTCGCTGTATTTCTTCCAAGAATAGATTTTGTTGAATTCCTCCAATAAACATGTATTCAGTTTTCTTGAGATTTCCCTTTAGCCCCCATAGTTCAAATTCTTCGATAAGTTTACGGGTCATATGTTCGAGGTCTTCATAGTCTTGGGCCATCACTATCTGGCTGTCTGCAAAACTCAATGTGTACAATAGTGTATCGTTTAAAGGAATTCCCTTGTTTCTGCATTTTCTTTTCCATGTCTTCATCGCTTGCTCTGAGTAGATCTTTAAAAAAGTATCATCCATGTTTGAGTCCTTTGCTGATAGTGAAACCCTTTAATACCTCCTGACCTTTCTATATTTTACTTGTGTTGTTCTTGTAGAGGTCTTAAACAGCCTTGATTAAGGTTACACTCATATAATATGTTTTCTCGAGAGCTTTCCAGAGTTTTTGTTGTGGCACACTATCATAAGCTTTTTTAAGGTCCATGTAGAGGAGATGTATTGGTTGATTTCGTTAATTTCGTATACTTCCGAAATAATTCAGCAGAATTTCGAAATACTTCCTTCGTTAATTACTATTCCTTTACTTTCAAATAGTAATGCTTCTTCAAAAATTGATTCACTATATATCACATTAATTAGTAATGGAGATATAATATATTCTTGCTTAACTCGTCTTCTGATTTTAGTTTCGAAACTGTGGTCTTTATCCATTACATTTTGTGCTCTTTAATTTAAAAAAGTAAATTTTGTCTGTTTCTTTAGAATTTTGATTAATATATCCATTATTCCATTTCCCTAATATATCTATTTTTTATTTGATACTTTTTTGCGATTCTACTCATCTATCTAAATAATCTTGTTTCCGTAAATGCACTTCTTACTTTTATATGTTTTTAAATTCTCAAAACTTAAGGTAGGTCATCATAGTTAGTGTCACAGTGACCATTTTGATAAAATTACTCCCATTGTGGCCTCAATTAATACCATGGTCAGAGTTGCCCTATTAACCTAAGAACTTAGAATACACCAACCCCTTGGTCTATTCTGTGCTAATAAATACAGTGTGACAATAATTGTTTAATAAGGTATTCTAATTAATCAGCTTTTTTATTATATTTATACGTATATACCTGTATTTAATCTACATATACTCACTTATATATAAATATAATGTGCTAGTCAAAGCACAATACCTTCTGCGCGCTGATTGTCCAAATTTTAAATAATTTTATTAATAAATTGAATAATTTTGGTAATACTATTCACTATTTTTAATAAAATATGTATGCTACATTTGAAACTTGATTTCGACAAATTTTTCTCAAGAATTTTTTACTTTCTGGAGCGATTAATACTGTTTATATAATATTTAGTATATTAAATCTCATTAAACTACAAATTCCTGGAAGTATGTTTTGACTAGCACTAGAATAGTATTCTTGACGACGACTTACGCATTTGATAACGGATTTTGACATTATATATCAATATATATCATAGGTTTAAGTTTTGCTTTTTTACTTTGTTAACAATTATTGTACAACTTATACATTATTATGATCAGGTTCTTATTTTCTTTCGACAATCGTCCAATATTTGATCCAAACTGCCTGGTATATCGGATTTACTAAAATCTTCGTTATTTTCTTTACCTCTCCGAAGTCAGATTTTTCCTTTTATTACATTCGATTACATATTTTCAGCTGGAATTAAAATCCTAATTGCAATTATAGATATAACTTGCTTAAACATCTTCCACATGTCTTTTTTCCACTTCTTCCAGTTTCTTCTGGCCCTTATTTCTGTTGTTAATAATTATTTTCTGAAAACTAGATTCCCAGTTATTTGAATTCTTCAACGTCTTCTCTGTGTACATCTCTCAAATATATGTTTCTTTGTTTATTTGATTTCATTGATATTATTATATTTTGTTGTTCAGCAGAGCTTGCCATAATCACCTTGCTGGCACCTGCGTATATTAGGCTGTTCAAAGTGCTTCCATTAATTATTATTCTTTTGTCTGTTTTTTTTTGGTCTTTAAAATTTTGAATAATATATCCATTTTTCCATTCACCCAAATATAATCATTATTTATTTGATCCTTCTTTGTCACTCTACTCATCTATCTAATCAATCTCGTCTCTGCCACAGGCATTTTTACTTTTATTTGTTTTTAGATATTCAACACTTTAGATGGTGCATTATAGTTAGTGTTACGGTGACAATTTTGATGAAATAATCCCTATTTTGGCATCAATTGATGCCATATTCAGTTTTACTCTAATAAATGTGACAATAATTGTTTAATAAGGTATTCTATATAATCTGCTTTTTATATACTCATAAATACTATATATACATATATACATACATAATGCTAGTCAAACGACAATGTCTCCTGCATGCTGATTGCTCAAATTGGACAAATTTTGCAAAATTTTCCTGACTACTATAGATTTAATAAGTTGATCGATACAACATTTTTTCCAATATCTTTACTCAATTTCCAGTTATTTTTTTTAACCTCATCCCTAGTTGTTTTTTTCTTCATTCCTTTTGATGACTACACTAAAAATTGAAAAATCAAATTTTTTTAAAATGATGCAGTATTTTGGTCATTTTCACTATTTTTTTAATTACTTAATTAACTTATTTCAGGTACGAGTTAAACTTGATTTCAACATTTTTTTAAGAATGTTTTCCTTTTTGGAGCGATCAATACTCGTTATAATATTCTCTTGTTTTCACCATCTTGATCTCAATGAACTACAAATTGCTGGAAGTGTCTTTTGACTAGCATTAGAGTGAACTCGAAAACATGTCTTACGACATTCAAAAAATTTCACAGAACTGCTCAAAAATAGTAGAGAAGCAACGTAGTTATTTGCTATCTTTGTTTATTAGAAAATACAGACTCTCTTTAGAATTTTTCTCTTGAAAAACTAATCCTTTTTCTCGATGAAAATAGACTAAATAACAAGAATATCAGCCGTAATATAGCATCTGCTATTAAGTACAACTTAGAACTTATTCGCCGTAAGATACGCAATCGAGTTTTAGTTTTAATTATTACAATTATTATTATTATTATTATACTTATATATTTTATGGGATTGTTCTTAATAAAGTTTTTCAGCATTAAATTGTATTTTTAATTGATTATTTTTTAAATATCACACCAAATGCCTTCTAAATATCTTGAATTTGATTATTAGAGATGCATCAAGAAAAAAATCTAATTATAGTAGTCTATGTAAAAAATTCTTACTGGAGGCTATTGAATGATGCTAGGAATAACCCTTTACTCCGACATTGATCTACTGTTCACCCTTGAAAACAGCCTTTTTCACTCTTTACGTAGATTGAGTTTACATATGTAAAGTGTATTTTAAATGAATTTAAATCTTATCCATTATATAGTCTTGTCCTTCCCCAAAACTTTTGTGACCCTTTATCATACCTGATACTCCTTATCTAACTAAAAACTCTCAGAACTAACGTTAGATGTGTGCAGTATGAACTTAGATTACCCTAAAGAAACACGTTATTGAAATGTGAAACTCTGTGGAACTCTCCACAGAATATGCCAGTGAGCAAACTGCGTCCATACCTGAAACAAAAGAGACACTGTTACAAATATAGAATTAACAATTTACTAATTTAATTATTAAGTAAAAATGGTAGTAGAACTCTATACAGCAATAAACTATTTTTCGTCTTTGTACTTCTGAATTTCCATGATTTTTTAAGCGTTAAACTTTGCTTTAGCCCTGTCCCTCGACAGGGATGTGTGCTTTCCCCTCTTTTATTTAACATTTATTCGGAAGCCATATTTCAAGAGTCTTTGGAGCATACAGAGGTGGGAATTAAGGTGAATGGAGTATTGATCAACAACATACGATATGCTGATGATGGTGTCTTAATTTGTGACAACATAGTCGATCTTCAACAACTTGTCACTATAATCGGAGAATACAGTGAGCGAATGGGATTAGAGATTAATACCAAAAAGACCAAATTCATGATCATCTCCAGAAACTTGCATGCGCTTGAAAACTCCACCATAACACTGAATAGTAAATCCATAGAAAGAGTGAGTAAATTTAAATACCTGGGATCGTGGATTTTTAAAGACTGGGCATCGGACAGGGAAGTAAAATGCCGCATTGAGCAAGCTCGACAAGCTTTCGTAAAATTCAAGAAGGGACTGACTTGTTCAGAGTTCGATCTTCAACTGAGACTAAGGTTTACTAAGTGCTACGTATGGTCAGTGCTGCTATATGGCGTAGAGGGCTGGACACTCAAAACGAGGGATATAAACAGATTAGAAGCTTTCGAAATGTGGCTTTATCGCCGTATCCTAAAAATACCATGGACAGCGAAAATCACAAATATAGATGTCCTTAAAAGAATAAACCAAGAACGCCAACTTTTCGAAACCATCAAGAAAAGGCGTATCTAGGTCGCATCATGCGAAATGAAAAATACCAGTTCCTCCAACTTATAATCGAGGGTAAAATTGAAGGCAAGAGAGGAATGGGACGCAAGAAAATGTCCTGGCTCCGAAACATAAGGCAATGGACAGGGATTAACGACATACAATCTCTGATACATATTGCAAGAAATAGAGAATTAATGGAAAATGTGATCGTTAACATCCATTAGTGGATTTGCATCTGAAGAAGAAGAAGAAACTTTGCTTGCTTTTCAGTATGTTTTCCCATTTTTTGCATATTTTTTTTGTCTTATCCAAAGGTGTCTTGCTCAAGCGTCTCTAATCAGGTTTCTTTTGTTATTATATACTACTACCATTAGCAGTAATAGTAGTAGTTATATAACAGTAATAATAGGTATAATAATAGGTAATAGCTAATAATAGGAGCAGTAAAAAGAATAGTGCACACTATGTTGCCAAGGTAGTTGAGGTTTTATATGGCGAATACATGGTAAAATATTTAAAAACAGTTATTGGAAACAATAAATTTGTCACTTGTGTCTCCGAAGGCGACATAATAAAAAAACTGCCTTCACCAGATTTGGTTGGAACATCACAACGCCAACAAAATATGATGTCTTTTAATGTTAAATTTGATACATACAGTGCAATCATGTTTGTCATCTTATAATTCATGTAATAAATAAGATTCCGTTCGTTTGTGTTGTTTCTTCTTAATCGAAGGTAATTTGTTCTCTGACCACAGGTAGAACATAATGTGGACAAAAGTACAACACAGTGTCGTACCTTTGGACGACCTGTCAAATAAAAGGTAACAAACGAATCCATAGAATTGAATCCACAGAATTCATAGAATGACACTTTGTCATTTATAGATAAAGGTTGTATCTACCTACTTCTGTATGCTTCAATGGTTGCTATAAAGCAATTTTGAGCCAAACGACATGAAATTTGTTCAAAGGTACAACACTCTCTCTTAGGTAAAAGACACTATATGTAAAGGTATATGAAAAACAATATTATAACCAGTGCCGGATTAAGGGGGGGGGGCTATGGGACTCTTAGCCCCCGGCGGTAAATTTTGAGAGGCGGTACGTCGCTCCCATCACGTTTTAATTCTGTATGTGGATATTTCAAATTTATGGGGTTGACAAATAAATAGCTTCAGAACAATAATAAAAACGGGAAATCCACTGCGCCTGGCGACAGCGTGTCCGGCTCCAATACGGTATGTCGTCAATCGTTAGTCGTGTTAGCGCAGTTTTCGAGACTAGTCTCAAATTTTACTAATTTTTATTAGTGAAGTGTTTTCGTGACGTTTCTAAAAAATGAGCGGAAAAGAAGGAGGTTCATTTTGGAAGCGACAAAAGTTAGAAAAGCAACAAAAATTAAATGCAGTATTAAAAAAAACCCCAAGATTCAGCTTTTTTTTTACCAAATCCGGGCAAGTTAGTATACCAACGAGCACTTCTTTTCAAGACGATCCAATTGCAACAGTTTCAGATGTTTTAGAAGGTAGGTATATTTGACTGTTTTAGTTACTTTTTAAATAAAATAAAATTTGCAGCAGGATCTTCATCACGTCGAGATGATTCATCCACAGCAAATTCAGACCCACTTTGTGATATCGAGTTACATCCTGAAAAGAGTTCTCCTGGACTTCAAATTCTAGTCGAAAGTGGTGTTAATCGAGTTGATTTACAACATCCAAAATTCTAGCCAAGAAATTGTGTAGATGAAGTGCTGAAAGAATTCAAAACACAGGATCTTAATTCTTTAGACTTTGAATATTCAAAAAGATAAATAGGGAAACAAAACAGGTACTGCACTAAATCACTATTTTATAAGGTTTTAAAGAATGGTGAAAAAATTCGGCGTGATTGGTTAGTTTATTCCAAAAGCACAGGCTCTTTATTTTGCTTATATTGTCGACTCTTTTCAAGCGAAAATTGCACTTTTTCCGTTTTTTACTGGATTTGACGACTGGAAAAAGGCTAAGGAAAAATGTCACAGTTATGAAAGATCAGTCGTTCATTTAGAACATTTTAAAAATTTTATTTCAAAAAATTCATTGAGTATGAGAAAGATCGATGATTCTCTGCGGCAACAGATTGAACATGAGATCACATATTGGCGAAACATATTACAAAGGGTCGTTTGTGTCAAATTCTTAGCTATTAGGAGGCTACCTTTTAGAGGAACCGGCGAAAAATTTGGTTCGACTAGCAATGGCAATTACCTTAGATTACTAGAGTTGTTGGCGGAATATGATCCTCTTTTAAAAGAAGATATTGAAAAATATGCTTCAAAAGGCTGTGGTTCAGTATCTTATTTATCAAAAACAATTTGTTTTGAATTTTTGCAATTGCTTTCGGACCACATATTAGAAGAAATTGTAAAACAAATTCATTGTGGAAAATATTATTCAATCAGTGTTGACTCTACGTCTGATATAACACGTACAGATAAATTGACATTCATTATTAGGTATTGTTCGGACACCGGAACACCTCTCAAGAGGTTCATACAGTTTTTAGACAACACTGGCCACAAAGCCGAAGATATGGAAGCTAGCATTGTAAAAATTTTGTCCAACCTTAATATAAATATCGATGACTGCAGGGGACAATCGCATGACAATGCGAATAACATATCTGGCGTTTATAGCGGTCTCCAAGCCCGAATAAAATCTAGGAATAGTTTGGCAAAATAGGTACCATGTGCAGCCCATTCCCTAAATTTGATTGTGCAGCATGCAGCAGAATGCACTATGGAAAGTACTTCTTTTTTTTTAGTTGCTGAAGAAATTTATGTTTTTTTCTCAGCTTCAACTTACAGATGGAAACGACTCACTGATCTATTGAAAAATGGTGGCCATACAACATTTGTTCCAAAAAGAGTTAATGTGACTCGATGGTCAGGACGATTTAATGCATTAAAAGCTCTTAATTTATGCTATCAAGATATAAAGCAAGCACTTTTAGAGTTATCCGCTAACGATGACGAGAAGATGCCAGTACGCTGTCAAGCAAACAATTTACACGAAAAAATGGCTACGTAAGAATTTGGTATTTATGTTGCCTCTTGGTTCGAAGTACTGGAAAGAACTGACCTAGCAAGTAAATCTTTACAAAGCGCAAATATGGACTTACATACATGTTCGTCTTTGTATAGCTCATTACAACATTTTTACGAGTCTCTTCATGATAAATGTAATTTATTTGAACAAAAGGGGCAGCTTTTATCACAACAAACGGAATACAGCAAAGAAATTAGAAGTCGCAAAATAAAATTACAGTTTGACGAAGCAGATACAGAAGAGAACCTTACACCGCAAAATAAGATTAGAACCTAGGTGCTGTATAAAACAATTGATTATTTGGCAAATAATCTGAAATCTAGAGGAAAAGCTTATGAAGATCTTGCCATCACTTTCTCATTTTTATTTTCTCTACCTCTTTCAGAGGATAACGTGATTTCAGACAAAGCGTCGGTATTAGTGAATATTTATTCGAATGGCTTGGATACATCTCTACCAAGTGAGTGTATTCAATTAAAACATTTTATAATGTCACTACTAGGCCAAGTTGAGTATAAAAATCCAAAAAATCACAGGGCTACTTTTGTGATGGAGCTTTTGCATAAAAATAATATAATTGCAACCTTCCCAAACGTAGAAATAGCACTAAGAATCTTCTTATCGTTGATGGTTACTAACGCAACTGGTGAAAGATCATTTTCCACTTTAAAACAGGTCAAAAAGTATTTGAGAAATTCGATGACGGAAGAAACATTAAATTCGTTCGCTGTTTTAAATATTAATAATGATCTGCTTACAAAATTAGATTTTAATAAAATCATTGACCTGTTTGCAAGTAGGAAGTCCAGGAAAATTTGTTTTGTAGATAAATATGTTAATTTACTTTATAAGTTGTGAGTTTGTGTCTTTGTGGCTTTTTTGTATATTTGTAATAAATTACGTAATAATATTTAAATAGTTTTAATGAATTGTTAACCTAAGGCAAGGCGCTCACCAACGTGGCAACCAAATGGCGTGGCAATGGCGAGCGAGTGCTGTGGTGTCCCAGTGGCAGATAGAATTGTTAAACCTTTATAAACATAATGTAGTCACACGTATCGAAAGGTCGCACGTGCGACTACATGTTTATACATTTTACCTGCCACTGGGACATCACAACATTTGTTCGCCACTGCCACGCCATTTGGTTGCCATGTTGGTGAGCGCCTTGCCTAAGACGCATCTATACCTACTGGAGAGTGGCGGTATAGTATGACTTAGCCCCCGGCGGTCCATGAACTGATTTATAAATCCGGCACTGATTATAACCTTAACCACAATAAGTGTACACAACAAACAGTGGGAATAAACCATGATTAACAATATTTTCAAAATAATGAAAGACATATGGATGATGAAATCCTTAATATGATATTTATGATATTTTTAAATGCAAGTTACCGACGCAAAAATCTTACAAAAAAATAGATCAAAATCTTTTCTTTTTCCGTTTTTTTTTCACTTTCATATAACCTATTCTGTAAATCGCCTTTCTTTATTTAACATATCTTCGCAAAGGACAGTTTTTTTTTATGATATTGACTAATTAATCTCAGAATATTTGATAAAAAAAATCTCCACAAATTATAATATGTCAGAAAATTACTGCTAAACATCTTGCACTCTTTTACATATAAAATGTACTGGACGACTATCTAATACTGGCAGATTACTTTAGATCAATAGGTAAGTCATAGTTTGAGTACGTGATGCTCAGTCGGGTTTGGCCACTCGCCAATATTTCAGCTGTAGATTCGCACACTCAAAATTCCAGAGAATGGAAGCTGGAGATTATTTTCTTCTGCTGACTAATTCTTTTATGTATTTTGGAGAAGCGTTCTTGTTGTTGGGTATCAACTTTCGAAAATCATATGCTGGTAAGTAGGAAATTGTTATTCGGATGATTATCTTGTGACTCAGAGAAATCATTGGGCGTTTACTTATCATAAGAGATTATTTGTTTATGTTATATATATTTATACGTTTGATTTGGCACGTAGTTGTACTGTTAAACTAAAAAGTTATAAATGAAATGGATGGTCTCATGCTAGAGTGAACCAAAAGCCGAAATTGAAAGTTTTCAGTACGACATCGACAGTTAAAAGTTATACAGATGTTATAAAATATACACAATATATTAGAATTTTGTTTGAAGTATAAAAGATTTTAAGACCTATTCAAAAGAACATTTCTTTAAATTTTTTAGTGACAGCACATGTTTTTGTCTACTTTTAAGGCTCTTTTATCAGTGTTTGCAGCACATGGTTCACTTTAGCAAACTTTTTAGCATGAGAAGTATAAATAAATCGATATTTTTGTTTGTATCAGGTTTATTAACACATCATTAAAATTGAATTAACAATATATGAGAATAAAATAAAAAAATAATAGTAACAATATTAAGATCGCATTGTTCATCTCATTTTCCTCTTCATTGTTATTGTCGTTCTCTTCTTCCATGTCATCTTCCAATACTTCACTTGGTTGAAGTTTATTGTAAAATTGATGATTGGTTGGCATGGTGTTACGAATTGCAAAAGTGATCTGATAACATTAAGCTTTGCTTGACTTAATTTTTGTCCTTCAGGGTAAAGAATGCGTAAGTTTAAAGAAGCTAGGTTTACAGGTCGGCCTTACAATCTCGTATTTAGATTTACTGAATAAAATTGTGTTTGGACTCCTGGATGGTCTTGAATAAATTTTATTTTGAGCATTCTACTTTTTGTTCATCTTTTTGCGTCTTTGAGTGTTTTTTGCGGTTAACCATATTTTGTTTTAATGCATCTATACTCTTGAAATTCTCTTTGTCCATGAATTATATTTTAAATTTGTTCTTTTTAACTATCTAACTATCTAATTAGCCTTTCTCGGTCCATCTTTGGACATAGGTCTCCCCAATTTTTTTTATTCTTTTCTGTCTGTGCTCACGTGCTTCTAGATATCATCTGTCTATCTTATTTGGGGCCTTCCTCTGCTTCGTTTATATTCCCACGGTCTCCAACTTATAAGAATTTTGTTCTCTACGGTCTCCTTTTTGTTTTGTATTGTGTCCGGAAAATCTTTTGAGTTGCAAATTTGAATTTTGCAACTTCTAGTCTAACATCCCTCACTTTTGTTTTGTCTCTTATCCACTCGTTTCTCTTTTTATCCATTAGTATTATCTGCAACATTTGTCTTTCCATTGCTCTTCGGGTTTTTATGATTTTGTCCATGTTTGCTTTTGTAAATGTCCACGTTTGGGAACCATAAGTGAGAACATGGAGTACGCATTGATTGTATACTTCGGTCTTATGATGCTGTGAATATCTTTGGTTTTTAAGAATGTAGCTTAGGTTGCAAAATGCCGCCCATGCCAGTCTAACTCGTCTTTTTATCTCTGCTGTTTGGTTTTCTTTGTTAAGTTTTATAGTTTTACCCAGATGTATGTAATCCTGAACTTGTTCTATTTCATCTTGTCCGATTCTCATTGTGATGTCTTCATCTGTATTAGTTACGATTTTGGTCTTGTTGTAATTTATATTAATGCTTATCTTTCCAGCTTCTACGCCCAGTTCTTTCATCCTTTTAAACAATTATTGTTTTTTATCGGTTATTAATACTATGTCATCAGCGTACCTTAGAAGGTTCAAGCATTGTACACAAATTTTCATACCTTTTTCTTCCCATTCTATTCTTCTAAAAATATTTTTTAGAGCCTGATTAAAAAGTTTCGGTGATATTGTGTCACTCTGTCTCACGCCTCCATTTATTTGTATTGACTTTGTTTGTTCCTTCATATACTTTAATTGTTGTTTTGGCTTCCTTAGATATTGGCTATTAGTTCCGTATATCTGCGATCAATTCTGCTGTTAATCAAAGAACTTTTCACTGCCAATATTCGACACTGTCGAAGGCCTTTTCGAAATCTATGAACGCTATATATAGAGAAATGTGGTATTCATTTGCTCGTTCTATAAGTATTTTCATACTTAGTAAATGGTCACTTGTGCTGAATCCCTTTTTAAAACCAGCTTGTTCTTTCAACTAGTATCCGTCGAATTTTGTCATCAACCTTTTGGCTCTGTCGTCAATATTTTTAACTATTGAGTTTAAAATTATGTTATGCCATTGTGTAGGCACATAAATTTTGGGATGATATTTTAACTTTTTTTCTATGTCACCAAAATCGCTATCATTTTGTAGATATCAATGTCCTGGCTTAGCAAACTTATGAACTACTTCCATTAGGTTTAAATTAGGGGACTGCATTATGTACATTCGTAACGCGGCAATATTAATGTTGCGATTTTGGCCGTCACATGAGTCTGATCAAGCAGTCAATATGTCCTTATGATCATGGGTATTTATGAATTTTAAAATACATGATCCTATTTCCTGGGAACCTCGTAAGGCAGTGCTCTCATCCCAAATATGCATTTTCCGATATCATTTACCAAATTATGTATCCCAAGATTGTAGCAAGAAAGCTACCTCTTTTAATATACATTTTAGAAACAATCATTACTTTCTGAAGATCATAACTAATTACTGAAGCTTTCCACTGTATACTAATCTTTACGTCTTCATTTATTAGTTCTGAGCGAGGTAACTTTACTTTTTTGTGGTTTAGTTTCTTAGCCTTTACCATTGATTCATCTTTCCTCAGCATCCTTTATTTCAATGTTCAACCTGTCACATGTTTGACAGGTATCTTTTCGTGGAGGTCTAAAGAATAAAATCATGTCTTAACACTTTTTCATAAAGTGATTGGCTTGGAATTTTGTAGACATTTTTCTTTCTTAAACTATCAACATAGAGTCTGTACATTAGTGACAAATTTAAATTACAATCCAAAAAAAAAAGTATTTTTTTGTGATTGAGTTCTACAGTAAACCCTTATGATAACGAATCTGTGAAAATGACTGCTTCCAATTTGGGCTGGTTTGATATATATTGTAGGGCTTTAAATATGGCATACAATTCGGCGGAATATATGGAATAGTCATTAGATAACTGGAATCGATGTTTAATTGTTTCGTCAACGAAAGCTGCGCATATCGTTTCCATTTCTAAAGTTTTTGACGTATCTGCATATATTTGGTAATATCTTTTGTACTTGTCTGTAACCGCTTGAAACAGTTGTAGAATTATATGTAATGAAGTATCAGATTTAGGATACAGTAGAAGATTTGTATTACATTTGGGGAGTTTTATGTTCCAAGGAGGAGGGTAGTTTATTTCATTAGAAATAACTTTCGAAACCTGTGATTATTTTACTAAATGATGCAGAAAGAAATAATTTTTGTTCAAAAGTTAAATGAAAATTGTCAGAAAATGTGTAAAAGTAAGAGGGGTTATTAGAGTTTGCTCCAATTTTAGCTGCATATTGTAAGCTTAGTATGTATCTTCTAATTGAAAGAGGTGGTTCATCACCTTGTACATACAGACTTTCTACTGGACTGGTCATGAAGGTTCCAAAAGCAAGCCTTTATGCGGTATTTTTTATGATGTCCAATTGCTTTAATAAACTATCTTTAGTTGAACTGTAGACTATTGATCCATAATTTAGCTTGCTATGAATCTGTGTTTTATATATATTTAGTATTTGTGTGGTATCAGCTCCCCAATTATGATTGGCTAATACTTTGAGAATGTTCACATTTTGCATGCAAACTTTTTTAAGTTGTTTTCCAAGTGAGTTTTGCATACTGCAAATTTTGATTTTGTTCATAAATTATTTTAAACTGATTTTACTTTATTTTCAGGTGTCTCCTTTCAAACGCAAGTCCTCCACTTGATAGCGGCTTTGTCAAATATTTTGAGTCTATTTGAAGCTCCCATTAAACTGGAATTAGTAGTTTTCATCGCATTATGTCATTCGTTGATATCGGTATTTCCAATTTTCATATTTTATCGGTACTACAGTACATACCAGAACCAGCATGACACGATAATTCCTTATGTACTATTTCCATCAACTTACATTCTTGCTGGCTTCACTTCAGAGGATGACTATTTTAAGGAGGTAATGCATTTTTGTTTTATTTTTATTTCATAGATTGCACAATTATATTGAATAATTTATTTTACTAGAATTTTTAACAAATGATAATTGGGTTAGGTTGTAAAATTAGTCAAAAATATTGATAGATTTGTCTAGTCTATCAATGATATGACATTTATAAATTGGCATTTACAATATTAATTTTGGTTAATGAAGAAAATTTTTAAAATTTTTATTTAGAAAATTATGTAAAAATATTATTTACTACAAAAAAAATTATGACATTTCCATACTATTTTTGTTGGGAATAAGTCGCAATTTTACTTTAGAATTTAGTTTATTTGGCATTTCGATTTCCAATGTAAAAATCGTTTTCAAAATACAAAACATTGATAAATTAAATAAATTTTGTTTTTATATGTTTTGCAAAAAATTCTTCTAATAATTTAATTTTATCTGACTCATTCATATTGACAATTCAGAGATATATTATACATTTTAAAGTAGATGACGTTGTATTCTAGTGTCACCCCTAACACAAATCGACTACTGTTAACATCAAATACTACATGTTTATGTCGAAAAACTACTGTCTGACCTTCTGTGTCAACCCATCAAAATTTGAGAAAATCACAGTCCGTTCTATGCACGCCTATCTGTTGAAATACTATTTTAACATTGATTTGTTTTTATCTAAACAGTGGTTAAGTGAAGATTTATTCTTTGAATGTGCAGATGCATCAAACACTGGACGTACAAGTACTTTCTTTCTTTACCACTAGGCGGTAAGGTAAAAACTGTCCTAGATTGTAATCAACATCATTTAACTTTTTATCTCGCTCAATTATACCCTCAGCTTACCAGTCAACAAAAACCTCACCATAGCTCTCCAAAAGACACAATTACTGAGGAGAGAAGAGTGACCATCTAACCAAGGAAGACGAATCTCATAGCGGCCCATCTGATCTACACTTACAGTCTGCATAAAAAATTCCCTAGCAGTTAAAGCAGCCTCCTCTTTGGTATGTCTATCTGTAGGCTCTTTAATACCAATTGCTTCCAACTCCCAAAGCTTACTTAAGCCATCCTTTATGAGAAGATTTAATGTGGACATGACATTAGAATGTTTAGTACTTGTAGGTTTTTTTCCGCTAAGTGTCCATTCAATGAAAGTTGTTATAGCTACTGACCCACAATCTAGTTTGTGACGACCCCCTCTATGCAAATAACTAGCAACATCTGCTCCCAGCAACAGTTCAATTGGTCCAGGTAGACACGATTCTTGGCTTGTTCTCTTCACGGACCATGAAATACTGGAGCTACATCATTACAAATTGTTAGTTGATCTAAGACCTTAAAACAATATGTAAAGTTCTTACCCTGTATTGTGACTTTATAACAGTTACGAGAGTTTGCAACTTCTAACCCTCCAAACAGACAATGAACAATTTTTCATGTCGTTTAACTGGATATTCTAATATTAAAGCTGTGTCCTTTAATATATATGATCTTTCTGACACGCTATCAATTAAGACATGAACAAATCTACTATTACCAAAGATACTAATTAAAGTGACTCACACAAATTTGCAAAAATACATGACCTTTATTTTGGTTAGTCAAAGCGTAGTCGTCCGTGACATCATTAGAAGACATGTTCTCATTTTGATTATCCATCATCCTAAGCTTACCTTCACTTACTATTAACCTGAGACACATCAAGACTACATAAGCTTGGCTACAGATAACACATCTTAGCCTTGTTATACATCTTTTTGTATGATGTCCCACTTTTAAAAATCTAAAACAAGCCTTCTTCCCAATGAGAACATCCCTTTTTTGGACAAATGTAATTTTTTGTGCCTTAAAGCAATTTTCAATATCATGTGTACCTGAATAAAAGACACAACCAGAAATTTCACAATTAATTAAATTAGCAGCAGTTGGACAACCTGATGACATCTTGACACTATCTTTAGAGGATAAAGCCACTTCTTCAGATAGTCCAAAATCTTCAGCAGCTAAAGAAATCCTTTGTTCATTCTCTACTTCATTTCTGAGAAAAGTTATCAACAGTTTCAACCTGTTTTCCAATGTACATCTCTATAATTATAATTTATTCGTCTTCCGGTTTGGACCGTGTCATTTGTGAGTGACCCAAAAGTGGGTTCATCTCGACGTTTCGCTACAATTGTATGTAGCTTCTTCAGGAGAACAAAGAAAAAGAAAAAGAAAGAAAACAAAAGACAGGAAGATGGGTAGTTAGCAACGGTAACTCAGTTACTCAACGCAACCAGAGGCGAATACTAACTACCAAGATGGGCATTTGGTCACAGTAACTCAACTACTCAACGCAGCCAGAGGTGAAAACCAAATGCCAGGACAGGGATTCACGTCCAACAGCTCAGAATACTAACGCGTCGAGAGAGTGGATTCACTCCCCGCCTCGAACGCCCCGACGCGTTAGTGTTCTGAGCTATTGGACGTGAATCCCTATCCTGGCATTTGGTTTTCACCTCTGGCTGCGTTGAGTAGTTGAGTTACTGTGACCAAATGCCCATCTTGGTAGTTAGTATTCGCCTCTGGTTGCGTTGAGTAACTGAGTTACCGTTGCTAACTACCCATCTTCCTGTCTTTTGTTTTCTTTCTTTTTCTTTTTCTTTGTTCTCCTGAAGAAGCTACATACAATTGTAGCGAAACGTCGAGATGAACCCACTTTTGGGTCACTCACAAATGACACGGTCCAAACCCGGAAGACGAATAAATTATAATTCTGACTCTGGCCGTGGAAGCCTACGATCTCATTTTACATCTCTATAGTTAATATTTGTGGAGCGTAGCCATATCGTAAGCAATTGATGAGGTAAACAAGATTTGATTAATGGATACAGCATTACTAAATACTTGTCAGATGTGATACCTAATGTCTCCAGTGCGCGCAGTTGAGTTTTAATTCTGTCATATAGTTTGGATATATCAATCTTTTGTCTAGATACAGACTTACTTAAAATAAGTTTAAGTAACTTTATACTTCTATCTGTAAGTCTTCTCTGCCAAATCTGCTTTGCATATTTTCCATCATTTTTCTATAATTCTTAGCCATAGCTGGATAGCTCTCTATTAGTTGACGTGCTCTACTACCTGGTTCTGTGACTTAAATTTAATATTCTTATCATGGCAATCAATAGAATCATCTTCGTGTTTTTTTTGAAGTGTGCCCAGAATGCCAACTAACTTTTGATACTGCCATCATAGTTTTTATATTCAATGGTAGGTAATATTTTTTTTTTTTTCGTCTTTATAGAGGGGGGGTCTGGAATCTTCAAAAGACATCTCAGTCCAGAACGCCGCCTGACTGACCTTAGTGCAGGATTCGTTCTTCGTACTCCCGGCGATAGTTCCAGAGATACTTTAAAATGCCCTCTCGTCGCCGAGTCTACGCCGAATGCCTACCTGCTAAACCAGACCCTCCTCTGTCATCCAGCGATCCGGAAGCGGAATGGCCGCTGTAAGGCCGGCATCACTTCCGAAGCACTACCTTTATTCATTCATTCTCCATTCATACACATCCACACTCCTATTTCGGCATCATTCCCAGAAGGGCATTTTCTCCTTCCCCACAGTCAAACTCACGCATTCTAACTCAAAAAGTGTGACCCACTGTTCTAACTTCACCTTTCAGCATCATTCACTCTACCTTTGCCGTTGGTCCAGCTGTCTTTCTTCCTCTTCCTTTTTTTTATCACTGCACGGATATAACTGTGTATGTTAATCCAACCTAATTTATTTTCAATCATTCTCTCAATCATTTCTCTCACTGTAACAAAATTCACACCTGTCTCTCTCTCCATTCTATTCCTTTCCACTATCCATCTGCTGCAATCTAACATCGTATGTGTCACAGTGTCCGAGTATCCACAATATAGGCATTCATCTGTATCATCCTTACCGATCCTATAAAGGTAGGCCCTAAAACACCCGTGTCCTGTGAGCACCTGCGTCAGGAAATAATCCAATCGCCTGTGGTCACAGTCCATCCAATGGTAGGTAATATGAATGTTCTTATACCTGTTAACTCTGGCTCATCTGTATTCTGGGACACTGCACTATGCCTGCTGGACGCTACAGTCTTTGCTTGTTGCATCAGCTTGTTATATCTGGTTCTACACTTGGAAAACTTTCTCAAATACAGATCACAATTCTCTATCTCTGCTTCTAGCACCATATTAGTAGAGCTTTCTAATAATAATTCGGTAATTTGGGAATCAACTAACTGAACCTCCTCAAATAACAGTTTTTAGGATACTTCTATTGACTTGTAGTCCAATGATTCTGCTTTCATAAGACCTTCTAACTCGTTGGACGTACGCGTACAAATAACCCTTAATATTCTTCTGGTTTTCTTCTGACTCTTCAATTCTGCTGCCATAGTGCGTTTGGTTAAAAACCACGGAAACGTTTTCAAAAGATATCACAAAACAAAGAACGCGGTAAAAACTTATTGGCCCAACGTAAGGTCCAGAAAAACAAAATTCACACCGAAATCCAACTCAAAAAGTCCTCAAAAAATCCAACCAAAAACGTTACAAGTTGATTTCATGTAATCAAATCAACTATTGATTTGATATTTTTAGAACAATTTCCGAACTGGAAATCGAAAAGTCAAAATAAACTGATTTAACAGAAAACTTGTCGCTTTAAACCAATAAATATAGTAGTGTAGGATATTACTATACTCTTTATATTGTTTCATAAAGTTTATACAAACTACACTAAACTGAAAAGCGCGTACAATTGATTTAACATATATCTTTGTCTTTTAGGTTGGCAGACTCCTCAACGTGTGTCTGCCATTAGTGGCAGATTTACCACAAATCTTTATGTCTGCACATCTTCAACAGCTCCCCACCCACGTCTTGTATTACTTCATAGGCGTGTTCCTTTCGAAAGTCAGCACTGTAATATACGCGATAAACAACCACCTACTCCAAAACGGATACTTTTTGGCTACTCTAGTTGATCTCGTATTTTTTGTAGCTGCTTTAGTTTTTCTGTCTTTGTGTGGCGTGGAGATTGTGAAGTCGGTGAAGATCCATCAAGAAGATAATGCTGAGAGGAAAGTAGTCTACGTATCGGGAAAAGGAGGAGAAGATAGCAGTTTAATGCTCGAGGAACAGGAAACTAGGGTGTAAGCCTAGTTTTTTATTGTAACAGAGATTTGTGTTATTAGATTTAAGAATTTTATTGCTAAAATAGTTAAAATAGTACAGAGCAACTAGGTTGAGGCAATAGCTTTAATGTGTACTTTGTAATATATTTTGTTGTATTGAAATAGTCAAACCTAGTTTATTTGAGTTTAAAAATATAAATAATCTGTTTTTTATTTAGAGTTTTTGGTTTTGTACACGAATAAATCATCTGGTCGGCGAAGGAGGTTGGCAATCATCTGGCTATTCTGATCTTAGATACTGCCGCTCTGAATAGTTCGATTGATGTGCATCCGTACCATTCCCCAAGTTACGCAACTATGAGATTCTTCTTCTTCCTACATGTCTCTTGCCCTGGATTTTTCCTTGTATAATTAATTGAAGTATATTGTATATTTCATGACGCCTAACATGCCCCAGGTATTGCAGCTTTCTTGTCTTGATTTTCCAACATTTCCATTCTTTTGTTGACTCTTCTCATGACTTCGTTGTTTGTTACATGTTCGGTCCATGATATCTTCAGGATTCTTCTATACACCCACAGTTCAAATACTTCCATCTTTTTAGTAGTCGATGCATTAAGAGTTTATGCTGCGATCTCGTAAAGCAGAGTCAAGAAAATATAACACCTTGCCAGCCTAACTCTCAAGTCTAATTTCAATTATCTTGCACAAAGTACCTTTTTCAGTTTATTGAACAGCTTGCCACCATTGCAAGTTTGTACTCAATGAAGTTTGTTCGTGCTTTCTCTATTTGAACTTTGATTTCTTTGGAGTAATCGTTTGTGTGATCAATTATTGTGCCAAGTCCACGTGTTGTTTTCTTTAAAGGGAAAGCTGATTGCTTTCCCATCCATTGCTTTCCCATCCAGTCAAAGACGTGGATGGATTTCCATTCCACGTCTTTGACTGGTTCAATGAAGGTTTCAGAAACATCATCAAGAAAATGTCCTACTGATAAAGCTGTTAGTAGATTTGTCTCTGAATCCTACTCACAATTGTAGTCATTAAAATACGTCTTCTTCTTCTTCTACGGCACTACAGCCCAAAATGAGCCTTGGCCTCCTTTATTTTTTCCTCCACCCTTGTCTGTCTGTGGCTGCTCTTCTCCATACACGGACTCCTAAAAGTGCTTGTGCGTCGCTGCTTACTGTGTCTTCCCAGCGCTTTCTTGGCTTTCCAACTGGTCTCTTTCCCTGCATTCTGGCGTTCAGTGCTCGTTTTGGTAGCCTATCCTCTCCCATTCGTATCACATGTCCGGCCCATTGCAATCTTTGTATTCTAATGAAGTCTGACAGGGGTGTTTCCTTATACAGTTGATAGAGCTCGTTGTTATATCGAATTCTGAAGATTCCGTTTTCCCACACAGGTCCTAGTATTCTCCTCAGTACTTTTCTTTCGAATGTGTCGAGTTTGTTTTTGGATGTTTCTTTCAGGACCCATGCTTCGCTGCCATAACATGCTATTGGCCGAATTAAAGTTTTATAGATTCTCATCTTTGTATTTCGGTGGACACTTTTAGACCGAAATATATGGGAGAGGGCAAAATAAGCTTTGTTTGCCTGCGTTATCCTTTTTCGTATTTCTCCATCCTCTGCTCCATCGGCATATATTTCTACTCCCAGGTATGTAAACTTTCCAACCGTTTCAATGTCATCTTCATGTATAATATTTTGTGGAATTATATTTCTTCTCGTCTGTACCATTATTTTTGTTTTTTTCTGTGTTAATTTCCAGACCTAGCCTTTTTGTTTGTGTTTTTAACTCTGTGTATGCTTCCTGTGCTCCTGTTGATGTTCTACTCATAATATTAATATCATCGGCGTAGGCAGCCAGTTGAACCGTTTTATTGGTCAGTAGGTTTTCTCGTCCAGTTTGCATTTGCCTAACCGCATACTCCAGTGCCAGGTTAAACAATGTTGGTGCCAGCCCATCTCCCTGCTTTAGTCCCTGCGAGATTTTGAAAAAGTCTGCCGGTTGTTTTGTATTCGTACACATGCCTGAGTTTCATCCATTGTGGCTTTAATGAGTCTAATTAGCTTATGTGGTATTGCTAATTCTGCCAATATATAGTATAGTCTGTCCGTTTTGACTGAATCGTATGCCTGTTTGAAGTCTACAAACACGTTGTGAACATCAATGTCGTGTTCCCACGATTTGCTCAAGACCTGCTTGACTGTAAATATTTGATCCATTGTCGATCTTCCCCGTCTGAAGCCCGTCTGATATTCTCCAATAATATTTTCTGCTAGTGGTTGGAGTCGCTGGTTTATAATATACGTGAGGACTTTATACGCTGTACATAGTAGAGAGATTCCACGGTAGTTTTTGCATTGGAGTTTGTCTCCTTTTTTATAGATTGGGCATACTATACTTTTCTTCCATTCGTCGGGTATTTTCTCTTCTTGCCATATTTCTTTGATAAGCGCGTGGATATGACTTGATAGGTGGTTGCCACCTACCTTATACAGTTCTGCTGGAATCTCGTCAACTCCGAGGCTTTATTGTTTTTCTGGGCCTTTTCCTCTATGGTTGGAGCTTCTACTTCAACTTCGTTCTCTTCTACATGGTTCGTACCCATTTCATCTTCCATATCTACTTGTGTTTCAAGTAGAGTCTGAAAATAATGCTTCCAGGTTTCTGTGACTTTCTGTTGGTCACTGATTATTTGCCCACTTTCATCTTTGCATAGGCTTGTTTGAGGTTTATATCCACTTTTTATCTTTTTTAGGTATTCGTTTTCCATTCGTATTCCATTTCTTCTATTTGTCCATTTTCATAAGCTCTCTTTTTGTTTCTGCATATCTTGTCTGCTTTCCGTCATGCGACTTCAAATGATGTTCGTCTTTCCCGTGTTCTTCTTGTTATGTACATTTTGTGCGCTTCGTTTCTTTCTTCTATCTTCTAAAATACGTCTGTCTCTTTCTTATTCTTCTTCTTTCTGTATAGTTTATTGTTGAGCGATTTTTTCTGGAATATTTATCATTATAATTTCAGTTAAGTTCTAAGTTTTATTTGTTTTTTCTCAATCAAGTCTAATTCTATATTTAAAAATTAACTTGAATATTCTTCTGCATTTCACAGTCTGTAATTGTTATCTGAATAAACCACCATAATTAGCTTTTTACTACAAGGATCAAGCTTAGATTTCCTCTTTAGAAATTAAATTGTAAGCATTACAACCGAACAATTTTATCTTTTTCGTATTTGGCTTTTCACCATACCACATTTCAGCGGGTGTTTTGTTATCAGATAAGTTTCAATGTAATATTTAATTAAGTATGCTGCTACTCGCACAGCTTCACCCCACATGCTTTTATCTAAATTTGAATCAAAAATTAAACATCTTTTCTTTTGCATAATGGTTCTGTTAATGAACGTTTGGATGTACACCGACTTTTGATTCCATTATTTAAACATAGCATTTTAAACGCTTTTGAGGAGTATTAATTTCCATTATTACACATTATTTGTTCAATTTTTACATTTAATTCAGTAGTGATCATATTCTCTAAATTTATCTATTACTTCAGATTTCTTTTCGGTCAAATGCCATACAAAAATGTGTGAATAATGGTCTATAAACGAAACAAAATACTTTTTATTATAATGAACTACTGGATCTATAGGACCACATACATCTGCTGACACAACTTCTAAAATTTTTTATGCTTTTTATTCATTATCAATACTGTGAACTGGTAATCGGGATTGTTCTCCTTTTAAACAGATACCAGATACGGGAAGTTTTGCAGAATTAGCCATTTACCTATGCATCTAGTAGATACTAACATCTTAATTTAACAATATATAAGATATTTCTTTACTCACTCATTATCACAACATAAATTATTTTCATTATTTTTATATATTTCTATTTAAATACAATTTTAACACGTGGTTTTACCAACAGATTGTACATACCAAATATTTTTATATGAGAAATGCCCCTCATGGTTCTAAAAACATCATGGTTTAGAGAGGAACTGAAGACAAAATGTGAAGAAATGAAGAAAGCCATTTTACAATACTTCTTCTTCTTTGGGTGCCGTGTCCGTATTCAGACGTTGGCCGTCATCATGTTTACAATTTCCTGAAACCCTTCTCTGTTGGCTGCTGCGCGATTTTACAATACAGAACACAACAAACACAACAGGCATACAGCCACTATAAACGAATGAGAAATGAAACGAATACTTTAGTTAGACAAATAAAAAAGCAACACTGACAGAGTTTCTTAAAACAGATGGAACACGACTTATACGGAACACAAAAAGAAATGTGAAGAATGATCAGAGGACAAAGAAAAGAGATAAACGAACTATTAAAAACAAAACACATTTTTAAATGAGGTTAAGGAAACATTAAGGAAATTAAAAAATAGAAAATCGCCAGGAAAGAACGGAATACCGAACAAACTCCCAAAGTACAGATATCCAGATCTGACTAAACAACTATTAAAACTAATCCATAAAATAATAGATCAAAACAGAATTTCTCAAGAAGAGAGATCAAGCATCCTAATACCTCTCTTTAAAAAGGGAGATGAATCGGATCAGGAAAATAACAGAAGAATTAATTTATTTCACACAACACTAAAATTAACAACCAAAATGATAACAAATATTCAGAATGGAATTATAATACTAGCAAAAGAATAACAAGGTTTTAGGTCGGGAAGATGATGCGCCGACGCTATATTTATAATAAGGTAAGTGCAAGAAAAATCATTAGAATACAACAAACCGGCATATCTATGGGTCAAATTTAAGACGTTATCCACTTACTGTACGCAAGAGAGATATTTCTAGGAATAATCAAAACGGTCAAAAATATCTACCAAAACAACACAATAAATGTAAAAGTAGACTAGTCCCGTGGTTAAATGAGAAATCCACTGATGGTTAGCAATTATTTTCCACGTGTGTTCGGATATATCTTGGTCAAACTGCTCTGTCTCAAGTACAATATTTGGCAACTCATCTCCCCGAATATCTATATTTTGTTTGGGAATGTTGTTCTGCCTTATGATTGGCCTCTGCATAAACTCTTCAATGGGACTGACCGGAGTCTTTAAATAGCTTCCAATTGCTATTTCCAATCCGTTACTTGATGTGAGTAATGTTATGTTTCGAGTCCGAGCAACGCATTTTGGTGAAGTTTTATAAAACTAGTTTGATGGATTATATGTTCAGATCGAGAACCATCGCACATTATAGCGTATGGGAGAATGACTAACCACAGGTTCAGTGTGCTCATTTTTAACTGACTGGCTTCCTTTATCGTGTATTCTAATATATTGCAAGTGGTATTGGTAGTTCTATCATATAATTCATTTAAGATACAATTTGGCTGAGTATTCATATTAATGATTCTCATTGGTGAATATGCCAACTCTCCTTTGTTTAATTCTATACACCTTCCTTTATCTTAATTTGCGTTGTGCACCTCTATGTAAGAAAGAGGAGCTTACTACTATATAAACACTGACAAGTATTATGTGGCAAACGGCCTTATTATCTTCATATGTCACTTCAAAATAATTTACATAAATTATTGTAATCTACTGCAAGTAGATTCCTTGGGACCAACAACGAGCGCACAATACCACCTCTCACCGACAACGGAATAGCTGTGACTCTCAGTAGGTTCTTTTCAGTAGGTTGTATCTAGTGTTGTCAATTATTAGGAAATAGCCAATAATAACGATGTTTTCTTCTTCATTTTGTACGACCATATCTATTATTGGCTGCCTTCTTATATCTACTCCTTGTGGAAGGAACATTGTAGCATTCGAAATGATTGACTCTATTTGTCCAGGTTTTATAATATCTATGAAGTGTCCATGATTGTAAGGAAGATTTAATATTTTTTCGTATGTGTTTGAATAGTCTTTTGCGTCGTTTCCACTAAATGATGAAGTTTTCCCATCCTAATTTCTACTTCTCTAATTTTTGTCGAAGACTTGTACGAATTTATTAGATCCAGCCTTCAGACTATCAGTAGAAACACCACAAAAACGATGGAACGACATCTTACTGAAGGCATATTGAAAAACAGAGTTATATAAAAAGCAGAAGGTTCTTGATTTCTGGTCTAATAATTGAAGTATATTCGAAAGCTTTCTTCGAGTCTACAAAAGTTACATGTCGGTTTTGATCCCTTTTGATTTCTTTTCCATTATTTGTTGTAAGGTGAATAAATTATCAAGACTTGTACATTCGGAAGTATAAATGCTCTAGTACGATTAGTCTTCGATAATAGTTCAGATCTTATTTTCCAACATTACTTGCAATAATTTTCAATAAAAACAACGATGGACTTGCTACCGATTTCGTACAGCGATACAAATCCTCTATATGTCGTGAACTTATTTCCTTTGGAGAGATATTAGAGCTATTGTACACTTCTTTGCATTATTCCATTGCCTTTTTAATTATTTAATTTGTTGTTTGTGATTTTTAGCCTTTCAGTTAGTATAAATTATAAGATATTCTGTAAGCATTATTTATCTATCCTTTATTTTGATAAGAATACTTTGATTTAGCAATGCAATAAATAATAAACAAGAACATGAAAAGTTCCATTGCCTTACCCTATATCGAATATATTAAATATTTTAATAAACTTTTAAATTAAAATATACTAATCTCTATATTAATTTAATATTTTATATGTATTTATAAATATCTGACACTTATATGCAATACTTTTTGTTTCAAAATGTCAACTTCTTATCATCTCTTTGTTATGTTTAATTATTGGACGTTATATTACTGATTAAAGCATTTAAAAGTTGTGTTTTATTTATTATCCTACTGTCTAATGTATATAGATATATATTAATCAGTTTAAACGATTTATCAAAATGTATAAATAGCTTTTATTCATGCAGTAAATATTTATAGGAGATATAAAACCAAACATCTTATTTCGATATCATGCTTAATGAGAAATTTAATTTCTTATTACTTTGTCAACACTCACTAAAAGAGATGGAAACTACAAAAACTCTTCACTTGTACTCTATATTATACTTTATTCTTACTCTTATACTCTATTCTATACTTTACTCGTTCTAGAAAATAGGTGATTCTTCAAGAACTGAAGTGCATATAGTTTCTGCTTGTCCACTACAAGATGAGGACAGTATCAATTATAGTCAATTAGATATAATATACAAGGTGAAATACAAGTCACTTTAACGGAAACAATTTAAAACAAAATGTAATTTCAAAAATAAAATTTATTTCAACAAATCACACCCTTAGTGCAAGACTGTTATCATGTGCAATCATGGAATTCGATTGTAAACATACATATCAATCCCCTGTAAAACTTTACCAACTTTCAAATGCTTAACCAGCTAAATATTACAACAACAACAGTATAACTGTTTTGCGTTTTGGAATTAAACCTCCTTGCAAAACTGTTGTAATTCTAATGTAACAGAGGTAACTGTAACAGTTTTGCACGGAACATTGCAATGGTTTCGATAACAAGCAATGAAAGGCACGAAAAAAGTGAAATATTTGTTATTTTAATATCTATACCTGTGGTGTTTAATTTTAATATATAGCGTGTCTACGTAATCCATTAACGGCCGAGACAATAAACAAAGATTTACGAGACCAATCTACTCATAAGTTTTATGTCCTTTGTGTTACATTATATTTTCCTTAAAATGTGTGTGATGTCGTATGACCATTTATTTATTAGATTGGATTAAAAACACATAAAATAAGACTAATTATTTACAGCCAAAAAGTATTTTTCTCATGAAAGGAAAAACAGTTATCTTAAAACTTGTGTATTAACAATACTGACAGGTTAAAAATATCTATTCTCAGAAAACTTGTTCTATACAAACTAAATCCCAAATTGTATTAAATCTTCATGTAACCTTCTGAGGCGATTGTCTTATCATATTGTCCCTCTGTAATTCCCAACTTTTACTAAGGTAGTGAATTTTAATCCTTTTTTTTAATCACTATACTTAAGGTTGCCTGATTTGCATATTTTTATTATAGTCCTTTTGTTTTAAATTTTAATAAAAATATCAAAAGTTTTACAAATAATTATTCTACCTTGTTATGACATTGTCATTACAAAGTGAAGGAGTTGTGGCTGTCAAAAACATGTGCAGAGATAGAAAGAATAATTTGCCGCTAGCGATAAGCCGTTTTCTTAAGTACCTATTTATTCTAGGTAAAGATAGTTCAAACACTCCTGACCATGGAGCTGCGTGAAGGCGGAGTCAAATTCACGTGAATGCAGAAAGGTTCTATTGTAAGCGGAATTATACAGTTCATAGTACAGTGCGTTTCGCATGGAAGTGGGGACTAAACCAAATTTCGTCTACTGCGCTGTGGTCAGGAATGCTTGCACGATCTCTAGCTATCTGATTTCTTGGAATTTATTAAATGTAAAGTTTAATACCATACTAAACACCATTCGGATATGATATTAGAAGCCTACTATAGTTTTAATAAAAATATTTTGGCCCAAGATGATATACGAGAATTGTCGGAGAAGAGTACAACAACTAACAGAAACTGTGTCTACACTTTTTACAATTTTTGTCGTGCAAAAGTGTAACTTTAATATTTCTAATTTTTTTAGCATTCGTAATATTTTCTCTAAAAATCTATTTTTGGTTAATGTAATATAGGCTGAAAAGCATGCAAAATCATAATTAAATATTAATTTTTCTTAAAACTTGTGTCTTATTTTACCGATATTAGCAAGAAAATAAACAAAATCGTCTTTATATCGAAATTTACTTATTCTGACTTACTGCAGTCTTGCACTGAGGGTGCGAAATGTTCAAATTATTTACCTTCTTGTTCAATTTATACTTTATAGCGTTTGATGACTGAATTACAGATTGGTCTGCATAAACTTGCTTGTGTTGTGTGAAATGAAAGGATCTCTTTTTCGATGTATTCCTTTAATAAGTCTTCTAATGTTTTTGGCTTTCGTTGAAACACTGCATTTTTTATTTTATAAAAAAATCGCATACGAACTTTACACATTGCTTAACATTATACAAAAAAATTACAATACATTATATTAAAACAGGAGAAAATATTAAAGACGAATATTGCTACCGTTGAGCTATTCCATTGATTCAGGAGTAATTTAATGGATTTCGTTTAAACTACCTTTGAATCGTGTGGCTGACATTCTTAGATGATGTAGTAAACTTTTTGTTCAGTTGCATTGCAATTGCCACGTAGTGAGCAATGCCCCATTGGTTAAATGATTTATTGCATGCTCCGCGTCCTAGTCTCTTTGACCTACACTATTCTCGGCGCGGCAGAGGGAAACTGTTGGGTTTGACTGTCGGATTTTCTATTAGATGTGCGCTATTTACTTCTTCGTTCCATTCACCTATCCAATGCTCATTGATTGCAAAATTGTTAGCTGTTCGTGTTGGTGGGTTTCGAAATTTCAGCCGCAGTTGGCCCTGTTTTAGCTGATCGATGTCGCTTTTTATTAACAGTGATGGGCACTTTTGACATGTCTGGTATTAAGCTTTAAGGGCAGCTAATCTTCGGAAAAATCATGAATGACAGATGAGATCCTGAAAATAATGGACGAGAGAAGAGACGCCAAAAATGACCCAGACAAATATAAAACCAAAAATATATTAATAGGAACGAAAATCAGAGAAGCGAAAGAAAAGGAAGCAAGGGAAAGATGCAAAGAAATTGACTCTACAGTCAAAGTACGATAGTCACAATGTACATAGGAAAGTTAAAGAACTCAAAAAGGGACTAAGATGAAGAACTAGTCCCCCTGTGGGTTATATATAACTGATTCTGACAGAAACATCATCTTTAACAGAACCAAGACAGTCTCAAACGATTTGTACGACGATTTTGAGAAACAATTACCCAAAAGTCAAGGTGTAAGCTGAGGATCAGATACTGTTAATACATCTAAGACTGTTACTTAACCTGTTTAATTCAAAGTGCATCAATGCCTACTTTTATATAAAATCAGAAAATATAGAACAAAAATACTTTTTTTTAATTTGAATTTAAATTTTTCATATGTGTAGTAACATTCCTATCTTCTTCTTCTTCAAGTGCCCTGTCCGTTGCGAACGTTGGCTATTAACATGGCAATTCTGATCTTGTTCGCGGCGCTTCTGAATAGTTCGACCAATGTGAGCCCGAACCACTTCCGCAGATTTTTTAGCCACGAGTGTCTTCTCCTGCTTTGTCCTCGCTTACTGTCTATTTTCCCATCAACAATCAATTTCAGTAGACAGTACTTATCGTGTTTCAATATGTGATCTAGATATTCAAGCTTTCCTTGTTTAATTGTGCTCAGGATTTCTCTCTCCTTTTAGATGCTTTGGATTACCTCTATGTTGGTGACATGTTCGGTCCAGGATACATGAAGAATGCGTCGGTACACCCACATTTCGAATACTTCTAGTTATCATGTGACCGTCTTTCTCAGCATCCAGGCCTCCACACCACATAGTAAGATCGAAAAAAGGTAGCATTTAACTAGACGTAGTTTTAGGGGAAGTATACATAAGATTCTACATGGTCAATTAGTATCTTTCTTTGTCGAGCAGATTGTTGCTTTTTGCTTATCAGCAATCACTTTGTCTTCTTGAAGTTAAGGCTCAGTCCGTATTCCTCACTAACTGAAAAAACCTTTTTTTATTATAATATGTTGTAATTCGTCTATGGTACTGGCAAGGATCACCGTGTCGTCGGCATATCTTATATTGTTCGTTAACTCGCTGTTTATTTTTAAGCCCTCATTTGTATTTTCCATACATTTGTTAAATATTTCCTCGGAATAAATATTGAATAGGAGTGGGGATAAGATACACCCCTGACAGACACCTCTTTTGATCTGCACACTTCCAGTGAGTTCGTTGCAAATTTTTGCTCTTGCTATTTGACCCCAGTATAGGTTTGCCACAATTCGAATATCCTTGTCGTCAATACCTATCTTTCGCAGAATATCTATCAATTGTTCATTGTCAAATGCTTTTCTAAAATCCACAAAGCACAAATACACGTCCTTATCAACATCTCTACATCCCTGTATAAGCACCTGGAGAGCGAAAACTGCTTCTCTAGTTCCAAGTGCTTCCCGAAAACTAAACTGAGATCTATCAATATTTGACTCACATTTATCATTATATTCTTTTATGAATGATCTTAGTGAACGTTTTAGAGACAAGATTGATCAAGCGTATAACCCGTTAGTCATTACCGATCTGGGCATTTGGTTTCTTTGGAATTTGGTAATAAATGTTGACTGCAGCCAGTTCTCCGGGATTTTGCCGCTATTATATATGTTGTTAAAAAGTACAACTAGATTATCAAGGAATTGTTTGTCTGATTTACATAGGATCTTTAATATTTCGCAAGGTACATTGTCCGAACCTGCTGACTTTTGTTTTTTAGTGCTGCAATGGAATTGCACGTCCGTTTATCCTTCTCCATATAGGTGATTATCAGTCCTGTCAGATGCAAATAATTTTTCTAAGTATGATTTCCATGTTGTCAAAATCGTTGATGGCTCCGAGATAAGATTTCCATCGCTATCGTTTATACTAATGGGTGACTTATTGAATTTTCTCTTGTTTCTCATTGACTTTATTTTTTCCCAACATTCCCATACAAAATTGTAATAATAACGTATTTATATTAACTCAGTCTATAAGTGATCAATCTACTGTATATAAATTTTTTTTTTTCTTAAAATTTTTTGTACCTTTCCCGATCTCCCCTTCTATTCCAAAATTATACAGAAAACGCGTAAAAAACTTTTGTGTCTGCCAAGTTTTCAAGACAAATTCCCCTCTTTCTTGCCGTTTATCTTTTGCTGCTGGGTCCGTTGAATAAACTTATAAAAGAGTTACTCACAAATGACACGTTTCAAACCTCGAAGATAAATAGTTTTTCCAACATGGCGTTTGAGATAAAGTGCTGTAAGTAGTGTAAGGAGACGTGCGATGAAAATATAATGTTTCTTAGAGCAATCCAGGTTGAAAACTTAAAAAGCTCGACTAATTTTAACAGGTGCTGTGACTAAAATATGGTAAAAATAAATCAAAAATATTTAATGATCGTAGAAAAACTACTTTATAATATCAAATAATAATTCTCATATATAAAATATATTGTAAATGTACTGTCGAAAAACTCCACTGCAGCTTTATTAAAAAAAATAAACTATCGATTTTTCTATTTCACAAAATATATCGATGGAAATACATTTTAATTATAAAGTTAGCTGTTTATTTATTTTTGTTTGCTGTATGTTTTAAAGTGTGATTATGTTCCAAGACTAAACAATGAGAACTGAATGACAAAGCTTTATTTTATAATTTGAATCAACAAAATATTTTTATAGACATTTGAATCGCTTGGCTATTTTTTAAAATGTAGATTTTGCGTTCTCTATTCCACATTTAATTTCTAAAAAATGGTCCAAATTTTTTTTACAATCGTACCAAAGTAGGTGTATGTTTTTACTTCCTTTATTAGTTGACCATTCACACAGCTTCGTTCAAATTGCTGTTCCATAAAAATTGCTGTTTTACATTAGTGTCATGTATGTCACAATATGTGCATTTTTTTTTTTCGTTTTTAATCAATGTTCGTTAATTCAAAGGCGCTCTATCAATTGGTGAAAAACAAGGCAGCTCCGGTAACTCATAATGAATATTCAGATGTCCCTTATTGGATTCAGTGCAAAAAAGAGAAAACTCTGAGCTGCTTCGTTTTTGCATGGAATAAATAATTCATATTTTAGCTGTTTCGATGCAGCATCTTGTGGAAAGACAACATGTGGAAGACGCTGCCGTGGCCTCATTGCCGAGATGCCGCATTTAGTAGGTTGTTATTCGTCTTTAATTAAAGTCAGTATTTTTGTCCAGGTGACTCCAGATCAAGTCATAGACGATTTTCTGTGATTAATTTAAGTGCTAAAATTTAATTACTGGAACAAAGTGATTCTGAAAGTTATGACGGTGAACAGAAACAAATGGTTTATAAAAACAAGTAGCCAAGAAGCGAGCAAGACATGTAAGCGGAATAAAAATCTTTCTAAGAAAAAGAAATTGTTAATTAATCATCCCAAATTTTGGCATATGCAGATAATGTGGACCTAGTTGCCCACACAACACGCAAGCTAGAAGAAATGTGTAGCACCTTCTCAAATGCCTCAAAATCTATGGGCCTGCAAGTAAATGAGGAGAAAACTAAGATGATGGCATCAACACCCAACAATAGAGTCAGGAACATCGGTCCCCAATTCACGGTTGATAACTCTACTTTTGAAGTGGTGTGGACAAATTCACATACTTAGGCTCCCTGATCACCAAAGAGAACGCCATAACGGAAGAAATCAAGCGAAGAATAATAATGGCAAACAGATGCTATTTTGGACTGAGTAGACATATGAGAAGTAGAAACTTAAGCCAAAAAACAAAAATAACTATATACAAAACCCTTATATAGCCAGTGTTGAGATATGGATCGGAGACATGGATTATCTCCAAGGCAGAAGAAGACCTGCTTATATTTGAACGAAGGATCCTGAGAGGAATATTTGGTGGCATCTGTGAAAATGGTGTTTGGAGGAGGAAATACAACTACGAGGTATACCACAGATATAAACAAATATTTGGTGGTAAAGACGTAGTATCTCTTATAAGAATAGGAAGACTAAGATGGGCAGGACATCTAGCAAGATCACAGCAGAACAACCCTCCTAGAAGAATCCTTTTGTCACAACCCGTGGGAAGCAGAAAAAGGGGTAGGCCAAAACTCAGATGGAAGGATGGTGTAGATGAGGATGGTAGAAAGACAGGCGCAGCAAACTGGCAACGGTTGGCAATGGATAGGACTGCCTGGCGTAATAGACTTGGGAAGGTCGAGGCTCTTTCATAGGGCTGTAGCACCATTGATGATGATGATGAAGAAAAAGAAAGTTAAGCGAAAATCTTATCGGCATTAAAAATAAAAATAAATGTCTGAAAGTTGATAAAAAAACTGGCAAAAACTGTAATTGTAAATTTAATTGTTTTCAAAAAATTAACGAGGTTTCTAAGCCAGACACTTTGGTTGGCAATATTCAATGATATTGCTAACAAAGAAAAACAGGGCATATTTATTGGGATGCAAATAGTTATAAAAAGTTTGCCAGATCGGCACTTAAGGTGGGTGTAGGACTAAAACGTTCTTGTTCCTGTAAATAAAATGTAAAACTCGGCACAACTTTAAACAAGATTTGTAGAAATGGTTTTTATTCATTATATGGCCTTAGTAAGAAAATAGTAGAACTTATTATCAAGCACTTAAAAGATAATATACTAGTACCAAATGATATGCGTGGAAACCACCAAAAGATATCGATTCGCAAATACAATCATTTCTCAGAAGATAGTCGCACTATAGCCGCACTAAAATTGAAAACAAGTTTTATTTGTCACCTAAGCTAAATATTCTGTATTTCAAATTATAAGTCACGGTCTAACCCTTACCAGACTTGCAACAGATTGGACAAACTCATATTAACAGAAACAGTAGATAAGTAAAAATGAATCTAGTACCTAAAAACACGCTGTACGAGAAAAAGGCAAATTATTTTAACATTACAAGAAAAGAGGAATTTTAAAGGATATCGTGGAGGATTTTTAAAGTAATAGCCTTGTTAAAACCAGGAATTGACACAGAAAACCCCAGTAGCTACAGATTTATTTCTCTATTGTGTCACTTTTTCAAACTAAACGAGAGACTGATACTCGCCAGAATAGAAAAAAAAAAATGTCGACAATCACCTTATTGCACAACAAGGAGGATTCAGACCCGGCAAATCTTGCACCGGTCAATTCTTCGCACTAACAGAACACATTAAAGAGGGCTTTGAAGAAAAACTTATAACAGGGGCTGCTTTTATAGATCTGACAGCAGCCTATGACACAGTAAGGCACAAAACATTGCTCCGCAAATTATACGACACTCTCAACGCAAAATAGACTTTTTTGGTTATGCTGGAGGGTAAAGTAAGTAGGAAGAGAGTTCAAAAATACGGCCTCTCATAGGGAAGTGTTTTAGCACCAATGCTCTTCAATATATAAACAAACGACCAACCTACTCCGACCGAAACCACGCACTTCCTCTATACTGACGATCTTGCAATATGTGCTCAAGGAAACAGTTTTAAAGAAGTGGAGGAGAAACTCGAAACTGCCTTAAAAACAATGACAGCGTACTACCTGCAGAATTCTCTGAGACCCAATCCCTCTAAAACCTAAGTCTGCGCTTTCCGCCTTCGCGCAAAGAAGCCAAGCAAAAACTCCAAATTGTGTGGAATGGTAATATATTAGAACACACAACCAACCTATATATCTTGGAGTACCTCTGGACCGGTCCCTCGCCTACAGACAACATTGCATAAAAACGAGAGGGAAAGTAACAACAAGGAACAGCATACTCAGAAAGCTAAGGGGAAGTAAATGGGGCGCACGTCCTGGCGTTGGAAGTTTAATGTTTGATTATTTTGATTCTGTTGCTTTTCCATTTATTTATGTTTTTGATCGCGTTCCTAAGTTCTTGGCTTTTGTATGATACAATTTATTAGTCTTGCGTCTATTATCATTCTTTATTTTTCAGTAGGCCTAGGACACGTCAAAAACCGTTAATAAATACCATGCTCAAAATAACTGTCCGTCAAACATAGCTGACTTTATTATTGTTTATCATTGTTTTCTCGAATTTGCCGATAAATCTTTATTTGAGAATAGTATTGATTAGTTTGTTAGTTGGTTTCTGGCAGAGTTCAAGTGAAATTCGAGAAAATGTATCCGGTTCCGGAGTTCTTTCCTGTCGTGGAAATATTGCATACATTTGCAATGTGTTTTTTGCCTGTTTGTATTATACTCAAAGGAAATTGTTCAGGTAATTTTATATTTGAATATTTAATAAAAGTTAGTACATTTTTTCAAGAAATAATATATTATACACTATAATCTGTCAAGGTATAATTTCTTTTTAACCATACTTTTGAGAAAGCGGAGTAAAATATTAGATATATTGGACTTAAATATTGGATTTTTTTAATATAACTTTACAGAGTAAATAAAAAATGTTTTATTCCATGTTGCGTCACAGGAACTCTTATTTATTACATATTAGATTAATTTTGATACTTGATTAGTTTTTCCATAAAAACAATATCTAATTGGGAAGTAAGAATTTAAACAATAAAAGACAGTGTTTAAAGGAGTTTAATTCTTATTTACTGTTAAACTGGGAATAAGCCACAATTAAAGATAAAAATACGTTTATTGACGTTTCAATTTCCACTTCGGAAATCGTTCTCTAAATATAAACATTAAATTAAACAAATTTTGTTTTTTGTTACATAGTGAAAAATTCTTCTAATAATTTAATTTTATCTGACTCATCTATATTGACAATTCAGACATACATTATGCATTTTAAAGTAGACGACTTTAAAATATTGCCAATACTGTTGAGTTGCGTTCCTGGAACGACTTTACTTATAAGATAGTTCATTCGATTACATGAAATCAACTTTAACTTGAGAATATCCGTCAGAAAAAATCATAGCATGTAATTCGTCTTTAAAAAGACAAACACATGGCATGATGACAGTAAAATTCTCCTGTTAGTGATTCCATAGTAAATTATGAGAGAAAAACCAGGAAAAAAACCTCATAATACTATCCCGACATTGTAAGTATTTGTTCGTGAATTTAGTTTTACCTTCAACAAACATCAAAATTCTGATTTTATATGTTACGTTATTTAAAAAAACATAAATGATGTATCCTCTATATGTTACTGACTTACTAATACTGGTATTTTCTTATTAATAACTTCCTCTTTCAATATTGGTAACCAGATCCTACTACATTCTGCCGAGGAATTTGCGACACAATTGGCCTCATTTAGCATAATTAGAGCCGCTTCTTTGATTTTTCTTTTTTTACTATCCGTTTCTTTTAGGACTACATTTGAATTATTCCATTGAATCCTATGTTCATTATCCCATGCGTGTTTACAGATTTGAGATCTATCAAATTCTCTATTTTTAATATAAGATTGATGTTCACTTATTCTAACATTTAATGGCCTTGATGATTCACCTAAATAAAACTGATCGCATTCACAAGGTATTTTATAAATGCAATTCTTTGTCGTTTCTTGTTCATTGTTAGGTTTGATTTTGGACAAAATAGATCTCAACGTGTTTGTTGTTTTGAATGTTGTTGAAATGTTGAATTTATTTCCTATCCTTTTAAGTTTTTCTGATAATCCTTTTATGTACGGTATTGTTATTTTCCTCATATTATTCCTTGTGTATGCTGTAGGATCTTGTTCTAAGTTGTTCTGTTCTATTCGATCGATTGTTGAAAATTCCTTATTTATAAACGATAAAGGATAATCATTTTTTAATAAAACAGATGTTAACAAATGTTTCTCCTCCAAGAACGAATTTTCGTTAGAACAAGTAATTTTGGCTCTATCGTTTATGTTTTTTTAAATAACGTAACATATAAAATCAGAATTTTGATGTTTGTTGAAGGTAAACTAAATTCACGAACAAATACTTACAATGTCGGGATAGTATTATGAGGTTTTTTTCCTGGTTTTTTCCCTCATAATTTACTATGGAATCACTAACAGGAGAATTTTACTGTCATCATGTCATGTGTTTGTCTTTTTAAAGACGAATTACATGCTATGATTTTTTCTGACAGATATTCTCAAGTTAAAGTTGATTTCATGTAATCGAATGAACTATCTTATAAGTAAAGTCGTTCCAGGAGCGCAACTCAACAATATTGGCAATATCATTTTAAAGTCATCTACTTTAAAATGCATAATGTATGTCTGAATTGTCAATATAAATGAGTCAGATAAAATTAAATTATTAGAAGAATTTTTCACTATGTAACAAAAAACAAAATTTGTTTAATTTACTGTTTGTATTTTGAGAACGATTTCCGAAGTGGAAATTGAAACGTCAATAAACGTATTTTTATCTTTAATTGTGGCTTATTCCCAGTTTAACAGTAAATAATTTACAATGCCACAAGAAAATAGCTTCAGAACAATATTAAGTTTAATTCTTGTAAATACGCTTTTAATTTTACTCGTCTTCTTCACTTTCGTTAGTAAATATTGATAAAATTGGAGTTCGATCTACCAAAACTTCATTCGTTGGAAGACTATGGCACCATGCCCAGATTTCCTCCTGAATGGCACGACTACGGAACAAACGCAGCAAGTTTTTTTTGTGACACTTATTGGCAACATTCCTGTATATGGCTTAACTAGCTTAAGGCTAGCAGTACCTTTTGGTCATTTAGGGCCATAAACAATATGTTTTTGTATTTTGCACTGTGGTAATATTTGAAAAAAATATAGCCAGTAAACTTTTTTTAAATTTCAGGCATTTTATTCGGAGCTGGGAAGCAGTGTCACCATTTTTCATCTTTGTTTTCTCATCTCTTTCATCGCCTTCACCGTGTATGATGTACTTTCATTGCGGTCAGACCTGGCAATAAGAAATATTTTTTTACTGGTGCATTATAAACACATCCTAATTTTTTTGGATGTGTTTTATTACTAAAATAGGATTGTACAGGTACTGTGCCTATTTCGGAGCTGCCTATTGTACGATGAAGCTTCTTTCACCAATAGAAGTAGCCGTTATTTTCTGTTGATGGCTCATACATTGTTAAATTATATACATTTAGTTTCCCACTATAATAGAAGCTAGACATCTATAAATGGGAAAGTTACAAAAATTTTTTAAAAGTTAAAAGTATCTGATTGGGAGCTGTCATCAGATAATGGTTTTTTTGTTAGCTTCTTTTGCATTATACATTTTTTTTCTCGATAAATGCGATGAAATATTACAGTTCTTGGGATTTGATAACAATCATTTTTACATTCGGAACGTAACTATTTAGAAATATTAACCTTCCAATCGAGCGGATCAGATTTATTAGACCGTTCGCTTTTATTTTCTACAACATCCCCATCGGATCATTTCTCACTATATTGACTTGCTTCATAGTCGCCATATTTAAGTTTATATACCCCACTTACCTGTCTACAAGCTTACATCGGTCAAACTGGTGGAACTTTTAACAAAAGTATAACAAAATATAAAAGGGCTTTTAATAATAGAAAAACAGATTCTATATACCTCATAAGAAGCACTTCACGTTCTAGATTATAATCATTCTATTAATGACGAATTTTAAATTCTTTACATAAAAAATAAAGGCCTCAAGCTAATTTGGAATGTTAAAGTTAAAGACATAAGTGGGTAGTACACAAAAAGTGTAAACACATATCAAAAGTAGATTACTTGAAAAAGGCACTCTGCCGAAACAGCTGTAGTGATAATAGTATATTACTTTATGAGGCGGAGAAGCATGACTTTTCTTGACGCGCCCGATATTACGCGCCGAACGAAGTGAGGGGCGTAAAAGAGGGCAAGTCAAGAAAAGTCGCTTCTTTGCCGTATAAAGTATACTATTTTTTCTTCAAACGTAGCAATTTTCAACCATAAATAGTACAATTCATAAGCTATTTTTACTCGAAATTAACTGTGACAACTATCAAAGTCGCCTAGATGTTAGAAATTAAAATAATTAAGTCATCGGTGGGATTTACGTCTCCCTGGTTACAGTTGTTTGACAGTTGTTTGCAATTATTAAAAACAGCTTATTGTTGTTGCAACCGCAAGCGCAAATTTAGTGCGAAAATGGAAAACCTAAACGAAATTGTGTCCGCGGCTAATGAAGCAGTCATGTAAAAAGCTAAACTGTATAAAAAGTATGCATAACTGCGGCCTGAAAATTTCACAGAAAACCGATTTTTTATCAGGTAGCAAAATGGAAAGTGTTACCGAAGCGTCATGGGAATACATTCGATCAGCGCAGTAGCCCAAAAAGTAGCTAGTTATTTAAATTTAAACGATGCAAGCGCATACACGGGTCACTCTTTACGACGAATTTCAGCAACACTTTTAATTGATGGAGGCGGAAATCTAGAATGCCTCAAACGACATGGGGGCTGGAAATCAAGCACGGTTGCCGAAGGATATATTGAGGATTCAATAAGAAATAAAAACGATAATGCTCAAAAAATTTTAAACCCTCATGATTCGCCAACATCGGGAATGATTGCTGAAAGTTGTTCTCGACCATCAGTATCATCAACAATTACCAATGCGTATCAAGGAACATTTTTGCACGGTTACAATTTTGAAAATGCCTCATTAACTAATTGTACTTTTAATATTACTATAAACAAAAATGATGTTTAATTGTTGTTAATGACATTTGTATTGTTGCTTTGTGACATGTTTCATATTGTTGCCATGACAACATTTTTCCCTTTGCCGTAAAGAAATGGGAAAAAAACTGCTGCCGGCGGAGACATCAAACTTTGACAGAATCAAGTTAGATAAGTAATGTCATCATTATTTGACGTTTGAAGAAAAAATATTATAATAAATTTTGTATATGTCTTGAAAATGTTTTATTGGTATATAAAATGAATTTCCATCAAGTAACGCTCAAATCCATAACTTTTTAAAAGTTTAGAATCATTTTTATCAATCACAAAGTTTTGTATGTCAATGATGTCGATAAATTTTTTTAAATTTCAGATGTGTCTGGCAAAACACAGCTACTGCAAGCAATGGTGGTCATCACTAGGTATGTACATCCCTACGCTATAGAAGGCTATGCCGATTGGACGTCAATGACCAAAGGAATGCAAATGACGGCAACAATATTTACTGTATTTATAATTTTTGTGGTTATGGATAGCTATGACATTAAATCCGATATTTTCACGGCAGAACTGTTGGTATTTACAGCGATGTATTTGGCTCTTCTCTTTCCTATAAAAATGGATTCGTATTGGGTAAGTCTGTTTCTTTTTCGTTTTGGAACTTGTCATCAAACTTTCAGTCACGTAAGTAATACATAACTGTTTGGACTTAATCCAATCTTGCTACAACGCTCCTACCTCTTTCCCCTCGCTGCAACACTGCGCTGTCTCTCTCTTACGTTTCAACTGCCGAATGAAGCAGCCACACTAGTGAATGATCCGTTCACGTATCATTTACTGTAAGTTATAATATTTCTTATACAAAATTACAGAGCAAAAAAAGAACTATTTAAAAATAAACTGTTTATAATTGTAATTCATTTCTACTAAGTAAGGGCAGCTTATTTATTCCATACAACAAAAATAACCACCACTTAATGAAAATACACCAAAGGTCGCAGGAATAATCTGAAGTAATTGTACCTAATTACTTGTACCCAGCCCAAAATCCTCAGGGAGTGGTTTGCTTGCACTTCCATACAATTGTTCCGAGCGGCAGCCTCCAGGGTCAAAATTGCCATGATGATAGCCAACCTTCGTAGCGGAGATGGCACGTGAAGAAGAAGAAGAAGCCCAAAATATGTATTCAGCTACACTTTTAAGGTGTTAGAGAGAAGACATGCCAATCCACATAATCTTAAGTGTTATAGAGAGAAAACATGTTTAAGGCAATTTTTTGTAACACATAATAATTATATCTCCTTTGATCTTCTTCTTCTTCTTTTTTTATATAGACATAACTGTCTGTTTTTCAATGTACCTACAGTAAGTTTTCAATCCATCTTTTTCGTGGTCTTCCTACTGATCGTCTTCCTAGTGGGGAACATTCTCTTGCCGTCTTTACTACTCTATTTGTTGTCATTCGGCTTATATGATCGTTCCATTCTACTCTTCTATTTCTTACCCAGTTATTGATGTTCTCCACCTTGCATCTCTTCTTCTTCATGTGCCTTGTCCGTTCCGAACGTTGGTAATCAATACGGCTATTCTGACTTTGTTTACGGCAGATCTGAATAGTTCAGCAGATGACAATCCGAACCATTGCCGCAAGTTTTGGAGCCACGAGTGTCTTCTCCTCCCTGGACCCCTTCTGCGTCTATTTTCCCATGAACGATCAGCTGTAGTACTCTATATTTATTATGTCTTATAACGTGACCCAAGTATTCCAACTTTTTTTTCTTTATACTTATTCCTATCTCTCTCTCTTTATCTATCCGGCGTAGTACCTCTTCGTTGGTCATGTGCTCAGTCCAGGATATACGTAATATACGTCGGTAAGCCCACATTTCGAAGACCTCTACTTTTTTTATCAATGTTGCGGTCATTGTCCACGCCTCCATTCCATATAACAAAACCGGGAATACATAACATTTCAGAAGTCGAATTTTGAGAGGTAGGGTGAGGCTTTTAGAGGTGAAAATTTGCTTCATGTTAGTGAACGATGCTCTTGCCTTTTCTACTCTTATACGTATTTCCTTCGCTTGATCCCAATGTGAGTTAACTGTTGTTCCCAAGTAGATGTACGAATCCACGTGTTCAATTCTTTTCATTGTCTAATATCAGTTGCTGTGGTGGTTGTTGGGTTTTGCTTACTAACATCCATTTGGTTTTTGTGATATTTAGTCTGAGTCCGTATTGTGCACTTGTTTTTTGTATCTTACTCATTAGGCAACTCAGTTCCTCCATGATACTTGCTAGAATCACAATGTCATCAGCATACCTTATGTTATTAATTATTTCTCCATTTATCTTTATGCTTTCTGTGCTTTCCTCCAGCGCTGTCTTAAATACTTAATCTGAGTATATATTAAAGAGAATTGGAGACACGATACAGCCCTGTAGTACCCCTTTCTTGATCTCAATTTTATTGGTCAATGTAGATCCTACTTTCATTTTAGCTGTGTGACCCCAATAGAGACTAGCTATTGTTCGAATGTCTCTGTGGTCGACTCCGATCTTATGGAGAACTTCAATTATCTTTTCGTGCTTTATGTTATCGAATGCTTTTGCGTAGTCTATAAAGCATATGTACACGTCTTTGTTTATATCTCTGCAGCGCTGGATGAGTACCTGTAAACTAAAAAGTGCTTCTCTTGTCCCAAGAGAATTCCGAAACCCAAACTGCGAATCTCCAATGTTATCCTCGCATTTTTTTGCTTATTCTATTGTAAATAACCTTGGTGTATGCCTTCGAAATGTGGTTAATTAGACTTATCATCCGATGTTGATCACAAGACTTTGCTTTTGGTTTTTTTCGGTATGGCAACAATAGTTGACTCTAGCCAGTCTTCAGGAAACTCCCCGCTGTTATAAATATTGTTAAAGAGTCTGACGAGTGAGTCTAGAAATTGACTGTTTGTTTCGCACAGCATTTTCAATACTTCCCCGTATACGTTATCGTTGCCTGGTCTTTTGTTATTTTTAAGACCCTTTATAGCATTCTCGACTTCTGATTTTAGAATAGAAGGGCCAGTATCATCATTGCTCAGTGTACACCCACTAGGACGGTTATCATTAAACAGTTGTTCCACATAAGTTTCTCAGATTCTAACTAGTTTGTCGGGGTCTAGTTGTAGATTTCCCTGATCATCGCACAGCCCTTTCGATAAAATATTGTAGCTTTTCTTTGTTGTGAGTTCCTTTATCTTCTTATGCATATTGTGATAGTCGTATACCTTTTCGCACTGTTCGATTTCTTCGCATCTTTCCGAGAACCATTTCTCTTTAGTTTTTCTTATCTTAGCTCTTATTCGTCTATGGGTTTCACGGTATTTGGCAGTATCTTTAGTTTTATATATCCGTCTCTCTTCCATCATGTCAAGGATTTCTGCAATCATCCAGTCTTTCTTTTTTCTCTTATCAGGTAGTAAAAACTTCTATCTGTACTTCTAGCTCTGTCCCATAGCGTCTTACCATCAATTTTTCTGTGTTATCATCTCTGCTGTTTGTGTATGTCATTATTAGTCTGATGACTGTTTTGTAAATTCTGCCTTTCGTTTCTTTCCCGATATTTTTATTTCTCCATATTGTTTCATTTAGGCAGCTTGCGGCTCTGTTTGCTCTATTTACTTGATCTTCCACTTCGGTTTCGAGCTTTCTGTAGCTAGATAATGTGATGTCTAAATATTTAAACTCCATCACTTGTTCTATTATCTGACCTTCCAGCTCCGATTTACATTATAGGAAATTTGCTGTTGTAACTATGTATTTTGTCTTTATTGGGGAAAATAACATGCTAAATTGGTGCAGCGTACGTTGTAAATCATCTTCACTTTGAGAGAGTAGTATTGCGTCGTCTACATAGCAGATTATTTTAAGTTGTTTTTATCCCATTTGGTATCATTTATTAATTCTTACTTTTTTTATTATTTCATCCATAATCAGGTTGAACAATAGAGGACTCAGAAATCTCCCTGTCTTATCCCATTGCCAGCTTCAATAGGGTCGGTTAGTTATTCTTCTACTTTTACTTTTATTGTGTTGTTTTGGTAGATATTTTCGATTGTTTTGATTATTACTAGAGGTATCTCTCTTGCATACAGTAAGGTCTTTTAATTTGACCCGGTCAAATGCCTTTGTAAGATCCACGAAACATAGGTATGCCGGTTTGTTGTATTTTTATGATTTCTCTATCTCCCTTGATATGAATATAAATTAAAAGCAGATATATAAGGTAGGTTCTTAGCCCAATTTTCACAAAAACGATAAGTTTTTGACAACAGCTTTAAAGATTCTGTGAACTGTGACTTAAAGGACTACCTACACATATTATTATATTATATTATACAGATCATTTTCATTTTTTTCAAAGCATACGGAAATATTTTATGTCATTATATTTGTTAGTCATAGATGATATTCCAAACATTAGCAAAAATGTGATTCTAAAATTGGGACACGAATATGTAATAAGAATTTATTACAAGTCAGTAATGAAAATATAAACTTGGTGTAATATTTATTTTTAATCGGTTACTAATATTGATTACATAGTAGAAATCTTGTTTAAAATCAATTTCACAAATATTTTATTAGCAATTCCTTGAAAAAATAATTATTTCGAGTAAACATAATCATAGATGAAAAGCAATATAATTTATACTAGAAGTATAATTACTAATTATAATTACTTCCTTCTGTTATAAGCCGAGTGGTTCCAGTTTTTCTTATTATTTTCAGATCTTCTTCTTCTTCCTTTGCCCTATCCGTTTCGGACGTTGGCTATTAACAAGGCTATTTTCACTTTGTTTACGGCACCTCTGAACAGTTCGGTCGATGTTAGTCCGAACCATTGTCGCAGGTTATGCATCCATGAGTGTCGTCTTCTTCCCGGTTTCCTCCTACTGTCGATTCTTCCTTGGACTATTAACTGTAGCAGCCGGTACTTAATATGCCTCATGACATGTCCGAAGTACTCAAGCTTCCGTTTCTTTACGGTGAAGATTATTTCTTTGCTTTTGCCTATTCTCTGCATTACTTCCACGTTAGTGATGTGGTCTGTCCAGGATATCCGAAGAATACGGCGATATATCCACAGCTCAAAGGATTCTAGTTTCTTCAGGGTGGCTTCCGTTGTGGTCTATGCCTCTGCTTCATAGAACAAGACCGGGAAGACATAACACTTGACCAGTCTTAATATTCGTTCCACTGAGATTTTGCTTGTGAACCACTTTTTCATATTGTTGAACGCGTTTCGCGCTTTTTCAATTCGTGATCTTATTTCTGTTGACTGGTCCCATTTTGTGTTGACTGTGGTTCCAATGTATGTGTATGTCTCTATTTGTTTTATTTTTCGGTTGTTTAATGTCAATTGCATCGGAGGTTGTTGTGTTCTGCTGATGAGCATGCATTTAGTTTTGGTTGTATTGAGTTCTAAACCATATTCTTGACTTGCTGTGTGTATGCTTTGCATGAGTCTTTGAAGCTCGTTGCAGTCATTTGCGATAATAACTGTGTCGTCAGCATATCTAATATTATTGATTACCTCTCCGTTTACTTTGATACCCTCCGAAACTTCTCCCAGTGCTTCTCTGAAGATTTGTTCAGAGTATATATTGAAGAGGAGCGGCGAGAGGACGCATCCCTGTCGTACACCCTTTTTAATATCTATCTTTCCACTGTGTAAGTTGCCCATCTTTATCTCAGCACTTTGGTTCCAATAGAGACTGGTTATTATGCGCAGATCCTTGCCATCAATATGCATCTTTCTGAGCATTTCCATGAGTTTATCATGTTTGACCTTGTCAAACGCCTTGGAGAAGTCGATGAAGCACAAGTGGGCGTCCTTGTGCATGTCTCTGCATCTTCGAATTAAAACTTGCAGACTGAAGATCGCCTCTCTTGTGCCCAATGCGCTTCGGAATCCGAACTGTGACTCCGATATATTTGCTTCGCATTTGTTATATATTCTATTGTGTATGATTTTGGTGAAAACTTTGGTAATGTGATTTATCAAGCTTATTAGGCGGTGTTGATCACAGTGTTTTGCACTTGGTATTTTAGGTATGGCTACAAAATTCGATCGAAGCCATTCCTCCGGAATCTCCCCTTTGTCGTAAAAGGTGTTAAAAAGGCCTGTCAGAAAATCGAGGAAGTGGTCATCCGTTTCGCATAGGAGTTTTATGATCTCGCCCTGTATGTTGTCGGGACCTGGTGTTTTGTCGTTTTTTAGCGATGAAATGGCTTTTTTTACTTCAGACCTTAGTATTTCGGGTCCAGTCATGTCGTCATCTTGGTCCACTGTCGCTCTGCGTTTATCGTTAAAAAGTCGTTCTACGTAATCTTTCCATGTGTCAATGAGCTTCAAGTCGTCTGATATAAGGTTACCGTCTGCGTCTATTAGTGTCGGGTGGGGATTATTGGTTTTCTTTTTAGTTGTTAATTCTTTGATCTTTTTGTGCATGTTGTGGTAGTCATATCTTCTGTCGCACTTTTCGATTTCATCACATTTCTCCTTCAGCCAGCGTTCCTTCGCTTCCTTTATCTTTGTTTTTATATTGTGACTTGTTTCTTGATACTTCACTTGATTTTCAGATCGGCAGTCCAATATCTTTTTCATTCACCTGTCATCATACGTTTTTAATAACAACGGAAAGTTGAATCCCGTTCTTTTCTCGTTAATTTTTTAATTATTAATATTTTGTCATTATATTTTAATTTAACTAATCTTCTAATATGCAGCATAAATGCTCTAAGCTATACTGAAATATTGGTCAAGCTCTTCAACGATGTTCAAGTCCGATTTCATAACATTACTAAAAAACAAAGCCCTAAGTACCATAAGGACTATAGACTGATAAGTTTTATAAACCAAATGTATAACTTATGGTTCCCAAACGTGGACATTTACAAAAGCAAACATGGACAAAATCATAAAAACCCAAAGAGCAATAGAAAGACAAATGTTGCACATAAGACTAATGGATAAAAAGAGAAACCAGTGGATAAGAGAGAAAACAAAAGTGAGGGATGTTAGACAAGAAGTTGCAAAATTGAAATGGAGATTTGGCGGACACAATATAAGACAAAAAGAAGACCGATGGAACAAAATTCTTATAAGTTGAAGACCGTATGGCCCCAAATGAGATGGGCACATGATATCAAGAAGCACGTGGGCTCTAGGTGGATGACTGTAGCGACAGACAGAGCAGAATGGAAAAGGATGGGAGGCCTATGTCCAAAGACGGACCGAAGAAGGCTAATTAGATAGATATATAGAATAACACATTGCAGAAACTACTTAAAAATCACAAGATTTTAACTTTTCCCTCTCTATATATTCTAGAAACTGTTTGTTTAATTCGTAAACACATACATGTTTTTCCAGCAAGACCTAATCATGATGACTCCACCAGAAATTCAAGCTTTGATGTGTATTTACCGATCCCGTCCATTGAGTTAGTAAAGAAATGTATATTAAACTTGGCAAAAAAATTATACAACTTTGCAACCTAATATAACTTCTTTCCCTAAGTTCCGTAAATTGACAAAAGCCTATCTATCTGAAAGACAATATTATTAAGTGGAAGAGTTTCTTAACGAATATCTACAAAATTACAGTACGTTTAGATACAAGCAACTAACTATTTTTATATATATTTGGGTATCACATGCAGCAACTTAAACTTACTAGTTCGCAAGTTCGTAATTTTCTTATCTGTTATTTTGTCATATGGACGATTTATGCAATTTTATTGTTTTTATTTATAATTTTTTTTTGTTTTTTTTTGTAAGCTTTCTCGATAGAATTGTACAATTTGTCCATAAAAATGTTTAATGAATTAACATTGTCAAAATTCTTACCCATGCAACAATCAAATACATTTTGTATCACTGATCTGGATCTCCAAACAGACACATTGAATGCATATATCACCCATTCTCCCTTAATGTGTTTAATGTAATAAATAACAGACCTTTTTGCTTTTTTATTATTTGTAACACGCACCAACAACGAACTTTTTTAATGAAGTCCGGTTTTTATCAGGGCATAAATTACAAAACCTTTAGGATTTCATGTATACTGAATACAATTTTATTTTATCACAACGCAATAAAAAACATAATTAAAAAGAGTGTAATAAAATACACAGAAAAATGTTTTAGTGTGGTGTAGGTTAGTTGGTTTCCAAAAAGTTAATTATGTAAATTTAATGGTTTTCTCGAAAGCTTGATTTGATTCTAAAAGCTCTGTGTTACATTAATCTTTATAAAATTTCGTTAAAAAAAACTGGTAGAAATATTAGATAAAGAGATTGTCAAAACGGGGATCCAAAAATTACTGTAGGTAACTAGAGGCCAAATTTTTCTTCTTTCTCCTGTCTATAATCAATTCTGCAAATTGATACATCTATGGAATAAACAATGCAGTGTGTTATCCTGCGAACAATATATTTTTAATTATCGTTATTTCCATAAGGACTTTCTTAGAAGAGTCTAAGATATTTGGCATGATTTTTGCCCACCATTCTTCAACTTCATTACCCTTTTTAATGTATACAGGTCTGCTTGTTTCTGATATTTTTTTATGATAGCTACCTTATTGAATCACCCTCACACACATAAAATTTGTAATCCTGGCTTTATAGAGACGGATGAACTCACAGCCCATTAAAGAGATGTTACAAACTCACATAGGTACATAGGAGTGGAGGAGATCTTGCGCGTAACAAATCTGGCCAGTTATTTTTGACTGTAGAGATTGCTTCGGAAATAAGGGAAAATTTCTCTACTTCTTTGTTGCAGATAGACCGCTTGCTTTTCGATGTAGCAATAACTTGCTTTTCCCCCTTATACTCTGTACATATTTATATGTGTTTTGTTTGTGTCCGTCTATCCAACTTGGGTCACCGTCCGGCAAGCGGAGATAACAATACTTTCGGAGCCAGATATGCAGGCCCGTTGTAAGAGGTGACCAATGAGCAGGAATAAGAGGTAGAGAGCCGTCGTTTGAGTTGTCGCGGTTGTAGAAACCCACGCAGGGCTCTTCGGCGTTACGGTCACCGGTCTATCGTTACGGTCAATCGGTTATACACCGATCCAGATATTGTGAAATTCGTTAAAGTGCAGAGACTTGGGCTCCAGATGAGCTGGACACATTGCTAGGATGTCAGATCACGAATACATGAAAAAATTAACATTTTCAAAACCAGAGAGCACAAGAAGTAGATGATGCCCACGAAGGAGATGGATTGATGATGTCGAAGAAGACCTACGGATTCTAAGGGTCAGAAGATGGATGGAAGTTACCAGGAATCGACAGAAGTGGCAACTTCTTTGTGAGCAGGCCAAGATTAACAACGGATTGTCGAGCCACTTGTGATGATGTTGATCAATGAGTCATCCAAGGTTTCTTTTTTTTTTCTACATTTTATGATTGGTACCGAATTCTTTCCTTAAAGATTTTTAATTTTATAAATTTTAACTTTAATACCTTTTTTATTTTTTTGCCATACCAAGTAAAGCACAACTGAGCATCAATTAATTTTTTTCTTAATGATCAATCTATTATATACAGTTGTGGTGTGTGTTCTCTTTAGTTTCTTTCTCTATATTTTATATTTTAAATTTAATAATGACACCTAAAGGATTATATATTCATTTTGTGAAGTTTCGTTTATTACATTGTGCTCAGGTGCATAGATTGTTATCACAATCAAAGTTCTAACATCTATTTTGCTTTCAACGGTAACTATTTTGCAGAAACAGCATCCTGTATTCTTTCACACTTGCAACCCTGGTTTTCCTCCTAACAATAAGACTAAAAACTCGACACTCTTCATAGAAAGAATAAAGCCTAAAACTTTCGATAGGAATCAACTCAATGTATATATAAATGCAAATTATCCTCATGGACAAGCCGCCATTAACTATTGACTTAACACTTAAAAAGTATCCCAAATCAACTACGAATTCCACAATAATTAAATCTCTATTCATGGAAATTCTAGACAATGCCCCTAAAACTGTCAATGGTCAGGCTACTGCCTACTGGCATTGATTATAAACCACCACCATTGGTAGTGGGTGGTTTATAATCAATGCTATTAAGTACTGTAAAAAAAGTTGATATAGCATATCAATACTAACAAACTGCAGTATAATAACAGGCGTGGCTACAGTTAATTTGGAAGCCCTAATCTTCTTCGAAAAGAGTAGAACGATGAAGTGAATTATCGTAACAGACTGTGACCGTGAAACAAATATATATAAAAAAAACCCCTAATATACAGATTATAAAAAAACGAACTAGAAACATTCCAATCATTAGAAAAGAAAACGGCTTTTATGTGGGTACCTTCTTCTTCCAATGGCGCTACAGCCCAAATTGAGCCTTGGCCTCCTGTAACTTCTGCCTCCAACAAAGGCGATCCCGCGCCACTCGTCTCCAAGCCCTGACGTTCAATAAGTTGTGCGCATCTGCTGTGACTTCGTTCTCCCATCTATTACGTGGTCTTCCCTTTGGTCTTCTGCCCTGCATTTTACCATTGCCTTTCTCGGCAATCTGTCGGCATCCATCCGTACCACATGACCAGCCCATCGAAGCCTTTGTACTCTAGAGAACTCTGCAATAGGTGCTTCTTTGAACAGTTGGTAGAGTTCATGGTTATATCTAGATCTCCACATCCCATTTTGAGTGATGGGTCCAAAGATCTTCCTTAGGATTTTTCTTTCGAAAACCTCTAATCTTCGTTTAGTGCTTTCTGTCAAAACCCATGTCTCGCATCCATAGCATACTATCGGTCTGATGATAGTTTTATAGACCTTAAGTTTCGATTTTCGATGTACCGTCTTGGAGCGGAATATGTTAATCAGGGAAAAATAGGCTTTATTTCCCTTCATTATTCTCTTCTGAATTTCGGCCTCTTCTGTTCCCTCCGTATTCATTTCGACTCCCAGATAAGTAAAACTCTTCACTGTTTCAATGTCATCCTCTACTTTGATTTGATTTCTTGTTCGCTTTGTCCGCGTCTGTGTTAGTATTTTTGTCTTCTGTGTATTTATTTCAAGTCCAATCTCCTTGGCCGTTTTTTTCAGCTACGAATATGTTTCTGCTGCATCATCCACTCTGCGGGACATGAGGTTAATGTCATCCGCATATGCGCCGAGCTGGACAGATTTGTTTGTTAGGAGATTGGCTCTTCCGACATTCAGCTTTCTGATGACATATTCAAGGGCCAGATTGAACAGTGTTGGAGCTAGTCCATCACCTTGTTTCAGCCCTTGAACTATTTCGAAGCTGTCAGTTAATTCGTACTGTATGCGTACAGTTGCTATTGTGGAGTCCATCGTTGCTTTTACTAGTTGGATATATTTCGAGGGAATATTGAAGCTTTCCATGATGTTATATAACCGGCTTCTCTTATGGAGTCATAAGCCTGTTTGAAGTCGACAAATATATTGTGAACATCAATATCGTGTTCCCAAGCTTTATTAAGGATTTGCTTTACTGTAAAAAGCTGATCTATTGTCGACCTGCCTTGTCGAAAACCGGTCTGGTATTCGCCGATAATATTTTCACATAATGGTCTTTCACATAAAGTCGCCTATTCAGGATGGATGTAAAAATTTTGTAGGCCGAACATAGGAGGGTTATGCCGCGGTAATTTTCGCATTTAAGTTTGTCCCCTTTTTTGTAGATTGGGCAGATAATCCCATTTTTCCAATCGCTAGGAATTTTTTCTTCCCTCCATACCTTAGATATGAGCGCGTGCACCTGCGTTGTTAGATGTTCGCCACCTAATTTATACAGCTCGGAAGGGACATCGTCAAATCCCGGCGCTTTGTTGTTTCTTTGCGTCTGTATTGCTTGTTTGACTTCTTTAAGAGTCGGCTGCTTATTTCTTCGTCTCCTTCCTCGATGTGCCGCAAATCCGAAGATCGTGAGCTTCCTTGTGCTCCTAGCAGCGCTTGGAAATGGCTTTTCCAAACTGATTTTATTTGCGTTGGTTCACTAATTATCTTATCTGGGTGCCTTCACATACAGGTAATTACGGAAATCAAAAAGTAGATCAACTGGCAAACAAAAGTCGAATGAGCTTAAACCATACTGCAAAATTGAAGACATATCCGTACACTGATCTAAAGAACCTAGTTAAAATCCACTGTACAAAATTAAATGTTATTTGCCCAAAAATAAATACTATCCTGGAGACTCCTTCAATCAGGAGAAACCAAGTTATTATTAACCGTCTAAAAATTGACCGTACTGCTTTAACACACAAATACTTAATAACAAAAGAACCACTACGTATCTGCTCCAGCTGCTCTAACCAAGCGACCGTCAAACAAATCCTGCTTGATTGTCCTAAATTGATGGAAAAAAGAAGATCCCACTGAATCACAGATAATGATCTTAAGTTACTATTCTTTCAGATATGTATTTAAGTTTTCTACTCTATATATACATATTATATTTTTTAATAGAGACGCTTTTTCTTTGGCTCTGATATCTTTTACAACACTTGGTTAGGTTAGGTTCAACATAAGCTTGTGCTTGACTACCAGGATAGGTACAATATGAGTGGGAGCAAAACCACTCATTCTATCTAAGAGGTTTATTGTGGTTGATCCCTAGGTTAAACATCTTCCATTCACCCAGCCTTTTTAATAAAGTCTAATATGGCCTTGGGTGACGACTCCACCATATTAGTGCGTCATACGTAATCATAGGTCTGACTACAGTCATACATAGGCAGTACATTTGTTTGAATTTCATACGCAATGTTTTCTCAGATATCCTTCGACATATCCAAAGAAAAAGTTTTGCTTTGTTGGTTATATTTACCAATGGGCGTTAAATGGAAGCCGCTTATTTAGAGTTACTACAAGATATTTGACCTCATTTACCCATTTGATTATTTCTACATAGACAGCAGACATCCAGATGTTATCTATGATCTACTAAGATCGACAGAGAGTGTTTGCCTGCTGCACCACTCAGTCATGATATTGAATCTTCTTTTGAGTGTTCTGGATAGAATATTACCATGTTTTTCTCTTACCATACGTACTAGATCAATCCGCATAAGCCTGCACTTTTTTCCCAAGTTTATGAAGGAGCGAGATCAAGTTACCCACCGGGTAACCACAGGATGGAACAAAGCACTCTAGTCTGTGGGAACTCCTTAATAGCTGTTTTTGCAAGAATCTTTTTGCCTTTCAGATCGGTTAGAAACAGCTTATTTTCCAGCATTACTTTGACCCAGCTATTTTTCGTGATACTATTGTACATCATCAAGAGATTATTCAACATAATTTGTCCCTTTATATTTTTCTATTTAAAGTACAAGTATAAGTATTTTTCTCTGACACTTCAGCAGAAGTTGGGGCATTTGAGCCTGAAAAAAATTTTCGGACTGTGGACAAAAGCGTCATCCTTTGATACTATGTTCAGTTGTAGCACGTAGCAGAAGTGACAGGTAAGCGTGGGAACGTTTTTATCAGCGGCTTACTTAGATGTTTCCTACTGCTCCGCTACTCCAATGGGAACGAATCACTTTGAAAGAGGGCGGCTTTTAACTGTCTTGCATTTCATTAAGCAAATAGCAGTAAACAATGGATACAACGAACAAACAATATAAATCAAAAATTTCACAAGAAAGCCCTGAAATTATTATTTCCACTATCAGAGAAAAAAGCCGTACCTTCTGCTCGATTACATATACAGGTAAAATATTTACAAAAATACTCAAACACATAAAAAAGAAAGGAATAACACCAGCTTTCAAAACAAACAACAACTTAGGCAAATATATTAAAATCAACAAGAGCCAGAATAAAAAGCACTTACACAGTGATGTATATAAACTTAAATGTGGCGACTGCCCAAAAACTTACATCGGTCACACTGGTAGAAATTTTAATAAACGAATAGCAGAACATATAAGAGCTTTCAATATTAGAAAAACAGATTCTACATACGCACTTCACCTTCTAGATCATAATGATTCTTTTAATGACGAATTTAAAATTCTTCACATTCAAAATAAAGGACTTAAGCTACCTTTGTTAGAATCTACAGTAATTAACAAATTAAAAAACACAGATATAATTCTGAATGACCAAGTTAAGACAAACAGTTCTCCCCTCCTTAACCTATTTCATTAAAGACTATAAAGTCTGAACCCGTACCAAAAATAGATCACTTGAGAAAGGCACTCTACCGAAACAACTGTAGTGATAAGATTTTATAATAAATTTTGTGAAAGCTTTGAAAACAAAGTTTTCAGTGTGTTATTGTTACATTTTCTTTAATCATTTATTGGACAAAATATAAAGGCGGTGTAAATAATTAATGTAATAGTGACGTAATAAATACAAAAATAATGCTTTCAAACTATTTAGGAAAATAATAAGCCAGCTCATACTGTCAATTACTAATTCAAAATCTATCTACACAAGCCACCCTCATTTACATTAATTTCATCAGATAATTAACGAGAAGATCAGTAATCCCACAAAATGTAAGTAACTACATTATCGCGAATAAAGACAATTGAATCAAGTCATTAGGAACTCCAAAAAGCTTTCCAACACAAGAGAAATAATGTTCCTCCTATTCATCAATCTGAGTACGATACACTAAAGTAGACCTTGTGAAAGCGAGTGCCGTGACAACCAAATGTGCCGCTAATTAAAGCATAGTTTTGGCAAATGGGTGTGTTTTATTGAATGTGTCCAAAGGGACATTAATTAGCTCAACCAACTATGACTTAATTGACTGATTAATGGAACGAAAACCTTTTACGGTTGTCGATACTTTGTAAAGGAAGATTTATTTTAAAGTAGAGTAACGTTTATTTAAAATGCACGGTTCGGAGTGTAGTTTGCTGATTTATAACCTTATTTATACCACTACTTCTTAAAATATTAAATACAGACCAGCTCGCTAAAATATCGACTCTTTGAGTAAGTCTAAAAGCTCTCTGAATTGACAAACATTCTTGGATCTTCTGGTAAAAGGCCTAAATGTCACAGCGACTTCATTAGTTATTATGTGTTATTTTGTCTTTTACTTTTATTTTTAGATACTCTTTGTTTCTGTATTTCATTGATATTTTCTTTGGAATTTTAAAATGTTTAGAAAACAACTTATAATTTCTCATCCGTTTTTGTAAAAATTTTATCGGTTTCACTAGACGTTTTTTAATCATTTTCATTTTCAATTTAAATGCCTCTGAGTGGTGTTCATTGTTAATAAGAAATCCTTTAATTTTTCTTAAAGCATCTAGTTAATCAAATTTTTAATATATAATAAAAAATCTCCACTTTAGTGGTGGCAAGAGATAACGCCCAAAGTATACAAAGTTCATAAAAAAGATGAATTCCTCGAACGAGCCGATAATTTCCAGCTGGGAAAACCTTAATGAGACTGTAAGAGTGAGTTTAAGAAAACAAGATAATAAAAATATCATCTAGAACAGTGGTACTCAACCTAGGGGGCGCTCCCCCTGGGGGTATGAGATAATTTCAGGGGAGGCATGAGGGTACAAAAAAATTAAAATTAAAAAATATATATTTTATTAAAAAACAAAATATTTTGTATTTCGTATTTCGTCGTTTTTGTTTAGAAATATTTGGAAGGAAATCAATGGACTTTCATGAAAAACAGTAATTGGCATATGTACTGATGGGGCCCAAGTCATGACAGGACGTCGATCTGGATTTATGGAATTGGCAGAGAAGAAGAACCCTAGGATAATTGGTTCTCACTGCATTATTCACAGAGAAGCTTTAGCCAGTCAGACTTTACCTAAACCTCCCATCGTCACATTAAACTTAGCAATTAAAATAGTTAACCACATGAAATCCAGCGCATTAACTAAACTCTTTCAGGCACTATGTCAAGAACTGAATAATGATCAGGAAACCCTCCTCTTTCACAAAGAAGTCCAGTGGTTATCCAAAGGAAATATGCTTGCAAGATTATTCAATTTAAAGTCAGAAGTTGAAATTTTGTTAATGACTTCAAAACAAGAATATCTTTACAGACGATATTTAGATGATAAAAATATCTTTTACTTGTCTTATCGTTAGGTTAGAATGACAGGGTTCCAACTAACAAAATCGCATATTTGGAGTTATTAGTGTGAAAAAATTCCAACTGACCTTCCCTATCTTTTGATCTGACAACAGCGCTGGCTAACAACGCAATTCTGACTAATTACAATGCCAAGGTTCCATCTGTGAACATAAACAAAACAAAACTAGAATGACATGGTTTCAGGTGACACATGAAACCTTGTCACTCAACAAATAATTCTTCTTCTTCTTGTTCTTTTTTTGGGCTATGTCCTAGACAATTTACCCAGTTTACTTGGGGGTAGACACTTTTTGTCTTGTTTCAGCAATCAGTGTCCACCTACACTTATATTCTTCCTTTGTTTGTTTTGGATTATTCTACATGTATACTTGTGTTGGTATTTTTCTTCTTTAAAGAAGGAAGATCATAGTCTACAACTTAATATTGCAGGTAGAAATAAAGTTGCATAAGGTGTTTATTATATTTTCATTAATATTTGTGAGAATTGTGCAAATATTTATGGGAGTGGGAAGTTTAGTTTTAGCTAATTCGGCATACAAGTCGAAATGTGGGTTTTGGTTTAAGCGACATTCTAATAAAATATGGTTTAAGCCTCCCACTTGGCCACATTCGCAATAAGGATCATCTTTGACTCCAATTCTAAATAGATGAAGAGGGGATGAGCAATGACCTGTTCTCATACGGATGATTGTAGTTAAATGTCTTCTACTGATATATGCGAATTTATTGAACCATGGTAGTGTGTGGATTCGGTTATTAATTTTGACATAGAATGAATTACTTGTGCCATATCCTTCGTACCATTCAGCTGCCCAGTTAGACCAAATCTCTCTTTTTAAGTAGGGTGTAAAATTTGAAAACTGTAGCTTGATATTCATGGGAATATTCAGGGAACGACCGATATTGGCAAGTTGGTCAGCCTTGTAGTTTCCAGTAATACCAGTGTGTCCTGGGATCCATGCTAGTAAGATTTTGATATTATTGTTCCTTGCTAGGATAATTCCTCTTTTCGTTAAATACGATATATGTTCTGTGTCTTTAGAAAACCCTGTTTTTTTTATTTTTTGTAGTGCACTTTTGGAGTCAGAAAAGATAATGGCTTCTGTGATATTTTGTTCTAGTATAATTTGGACTGCATGATTGATCGCGATTACCTCTGCTGTACATATTTGAGTATGACTGGGTAGTTTAGATGAAAATGAATAGTTTATGTCTGGGGAAAAAACTCCAAAACCCGCCTTTCCCATTGTGTCCGTTGAGCCGTCTGTAAAGAATTTTTTGTATGAATGGAATTTTTTAACTAAGTTCACAAAATTCATAAGGTTGAATTCATTTTTTGTAGTGTTTTCATTCAGAATTCCTAATGGTTGAAGTTGTAGTTCCAGTTCATACTCATGGCAAGGAAGAAGTTTGCTGGAATATAGGTTCTGCAAATAAGGTTGGATTTTTCTAAGAGTTGTTATCAATATGGGTTTTTCCTTATTTCTCCAGTATTTATTATCCATATTACAAAATGCTTCTAATTCAACGATTGATTGAATGACAGGGTTGTTTTTAACACTTAGGTTTTTTAGCAAAAATTTTGTTGTGAGCCATTCTCTTTTGTATTTTAATGGCAGTTCTCCAGATTCTGATAACAAGGCTTGGATTGGAGTTGACTTCATGCATCCTGTGATAATCCGGATACTTTGATAATGCATCTGATCTAGTTTCTTCAATATATATTTAGGGCATGTAGATAGAAATTGGCCCCCATAGTTCAAATGACTTAGGATAAGTGCTTCATGGATCAGTTTTAATATTTTTGGGTCACTACCCCACCATGTTCCACACAAGGCACGCATTACATTCAGTGCTTTACCTATTTTGACTTCCAGCTGGTTAATGTGTGCGTTCCATTTAAGGTTCTTTTGTAAAACCATTCCTAGGTATTTAATTTTATTTACCCACTCTATATGTTGTCTCTTATAACTGATGTTTCCAGGCATTATTTTGGTAATACCCTTGCTAAACAAGATAGCTTTAGATTTTCCCACAGAGATGTTCAAATTATGATTGTCCAGCCAGGCCTCAAGATTGGCTAAATATTTGTTTATTTTTGATATCATATTTTTAACGTTCACTCCCTTGACTAGAATTACAAAATCGTCAGCATACTGTATGACTTTGGCATTTTTTGGGAACACATCGTGTAATGAGTAGGTATATATGTTGAATAGCATTGGACTTAATGGTGATCCTTGTGTGAGTCCAGTGCTAGTGGTATTTGGGCCATGTACTAATCCAGAGTTATCTTTGACAAACAGTTCTCTGCATTTTAAAAAGTCATATATGAGGTTAGCTAACTCATATGGTATATCCAAATTTATTAATGTAGAGTACAGTTTGTGAATACTAACATTATCATATGCTGAATGGATATCCAAAAATATTCCTATTGTACATTCATTATTGCTAAATGATTTTTGGACTTCAGATGTCAAAAAGGATAGACATTCTAAACATCCTTTACCTCTTCTAAAACCTAGCTGCAATGGTCTGAGGATTTTCTTATTTTCTATAAGCCATTCCAACCTATTTTTGATCATTGATTCTAAAACTTTACCTACACAAGAGGTGAGGGCAATAGGCCGATAGTTAGTTGCAGTGAGTTTATCTTTCATAGGTTTTAGAATTGGAATTATTAATGACTGTTTCCATTCAATCGGGATGGTCCCTGTACTTAAGCATTTGTTAAAAATTTGTAACAATAGTAATGATCCTGAATGAGGTAGATTTTTAATCATAGAGTATGAAATTAGGTCAAGTCCCGTAGCAGATTCCTTTTTAGAGTTGATTATGTATTTGTATTCATTAAAGGTAAAAGGGGGACTTATATTGTTAGTTTGTATACTTTGTTGATGTAAATGTATACTGGGGGGAGCCAAGGAATTCAGTATCTCTTGTGCCATATTAGGATTAGGAAGGGAGTTAATTGGGCTATTACCATATCCAGCTATTTTCCTAACTTTATCCCATATTGTCTTGATTGGCGAGTTTCTATTAAGGCCTTCTGCAAATTTCCTAAAATTATTCTTCCTTTTTTCTTTAAGGAATCTTCTAGCTATAGCACATTTGTTTTTTACTATTAAATAATTTTGTAAGTTAGGTGCTGATTGGAATTGCCTTGTTGCCTTAATTCTGTCTTTAATGACTTCAGCGCAAGATTCGTCCCACCATGGGATATGATACTGTTTATTGACATTTGATTTGTACAATGGGATGGACAACTGTGCAGCCTCATTTATTAAGTCCGCAAATGATTGGTAGTTCTCACGTGGAAATGATGTAAATGATGACTCCAATATTGAGGTATATTGGTCCCAATTGGCTTTTTTGAAGTTTCTGTTATTCCTAGGTGGCATGTGGATGGTAATATTTTGGACACCAATTTTGCACATTGTGGGTAGATGATCACTAAATCCTAAGTCAGGAATTATTTGCCATGATGATCTGGTAGCAATATCCTTAGATGTTATTGTTAGGTCCACTGCTGATGATCTTTTTGGTGGTGGTGCTATTCTGGTATATGACCCATCATTTAAAAAAACTAGTTCAAGCTCATCTAATGTTTGGAAGATGTTTCTCCCATTGAAATTATTACAGGGGCTACCCCAAGCCTCATGATTGGCGTTCAGATCTCCCATTATAATTACTGGTTTGTTGATTTCCTGAATCAGTTTTATCCATTTTTGTTTAGATATGGTATTTGTATTAGGAACATAGGCATTAAGTAGATTAATTTGGAATTTAGGTAGGAAGATTGCTTGGAATTGAGTGTTATTATTAAATTTATTATTTAAAGATATTTCATAAAATTCTACTTCATTCCTAATAAGGATGGCTATACCACCATACGAATCATCTCTATCATTTCTAATTACTTGATAGCCCTTGCATCTGATTATTTGTTTATTATTTAACCATGTTTCATTCAGCAATAATATGTCAGGTTTGTATTCTTTGATAATTATTTTCAAGTTATCCACATTAGCATTATATGATCTCATATTCCATTGTATTATAGTCAAAGGAGTGAAAGCTTTATTTTTTGTTTTAGTTTGGGCTTAGTATTCTGAAGCATCAGATACTGTCCCATCTTCCATTAAATCATAGGTTACGTTATTTGTTGAGTTGCTTTTAATTGTTTTATATTGTGATACATTAGATGAGTTAGGGTATAAGTTACTTAGCAAGTTGTTTACAAAGGATAGTACCATCTCTTTATGTTGTGGTGGTAGTAATGACATTGCATGGGAGATTCCATGTTCAGTTTCTTTGTTTGTACTGTAACCTTTTGATGTTGATAGCATTGATTGGGAGTTTGTTGCCCAGTTCAATCTTCCCTCTGGATTAATTAGTTGAGCACTATGTTGTTTTTTGTCATATCCTGTCATGTTTGGTTTCCTTCTTTTGGTGGGTTGAGATTTGACGATTTGGTTATATTTTGGGATATTTGTGTCATTCTTTATGGCTTCTATTCTTCTTTCTGTGATTTCTATTATATTATTAGGTCTGGATTCTTTATGCAAGACAGGAAAATTCTCTTTGTTCAAAGAGTACTCCCTGTTTTCATTTTTTGGTATTTGCATGTTTGCTTCATAATATGAGATGTTAGAGAAGGACATTAGAGCTTTTATTTCTTTTTGTCGTTGGAATTCTTTACAATTTTTATCTTTAGAGATATGATCATTATTTTTGCAATGTATGCAATATGTTTTACAATTCGAGGCCTCTTCGTGTTGGTTTTTCCCACAGTTCTGACACTTTGGGTTCCCTCTGCATTGATTATTACTGTGACCATATAACAGGCAATTACTACACATAAGGACTGGGCTGACATATGGAATAACCCTCATGGGCAATCCATACACAAGCACCTCCCTAGGTAGTGTTTTTCCTGTAAATGTTACGCATATGGTGGTTGTTGGCACATAGCTTTGTTCTTTTCCCTCTTCAAGAATTCTCCTATTTAATCTTTTTATGTCAACTACTTTACAGGAGACCAATTTTGTTTCAATTACATTTTTAATTTCCACTTCGGGTATTTCTTTACATATGTTTCTAATTATGCCCTTACAGGTGACATTGTGATTTGGGATAAAGACATCATATTGTAAATTTTTCCATCTCTTATCGTTTACAAATAAATTTGCCGATTTAAAATCTTTAAATACAACACCTAACCGATTTTTCCCTTTACGGTTGAATTTAATAATTTGCTGTAGGTTAAGGTTAAATATTGTTTTAGCAATACTTAAGATATGAAGATTGCCTATGTTTTTGTCCTTTCCCTGTACGTATACTTCAAACGGGCCGGAATCGTATATATTATATTGGTTATTTTTTTTTTCACTTAAATCTGGCGGGGGGTCAGGAGGTTTGTCAGGATCGAGGTTAATGGGCTCCATTTTCGGCTGGAGGAACCGGTATCGTGTATTTTATTACTATTAGGTATGTATGTGATGGGATCGGGTTACGAACAAAGGGATGTTATCTATAAAAACCTTGATTTTTTCTGCAATCGATGTTATCACAACAACGTTTGAGCACCTAAACTCTAAATATCAGGAGGAACTTTAAAAACGGTATTTAAACTTTGACAGTTTTTTGACCCTCAACAAATAATTAAAATTTGCATGTATTCGTTTGACAATGTTCCAACTGCAACAGCTGTTCATGTTCACTGTCTAGTATTGAGGTTATGTATGTTATTGTTTATAACAATGACGGAACTAAATGAGTTGGGACGACTTATTACTGAAGTATTAAGTGAAGATGCCGAATTAGAGGACTCTGGTGATTCTTAATTCCCATCATCAGAAAATGTAAGCGATGAAAAGGAAGAAATTACTGAGAGGTAAGCTAACCTATATTTTTTATTGTTGAAACCTTTACTTCGTGGAATCTAGTCATTTGTATGAAATCAAACTACAAATAACGTTAAAAATTCCATAATTTATTATTTAAATCCACATTTTTCAAAACATTTAAGTTTTATCGCTTTAGTTTAGTTTTTTTAAATAGTCCACTTTTCAAAAGTTCTATTGCACATAATCAATTTTTAAACTTTCATTTGGAGAGTAAATAGACTTATGGTATTTCAAATGATTCATTTGAGGTTTTTAAACTAGTATATAGTCATAGTCCTACTATTTTAGAAGCTAATTCTAATGGTATTTTGCAGGCGACCCAGAAATAAAGCCAACAAGCGTGTTTCTGCAGATATTTCAACAACTGCAACTAAATTAAAACCAGCGTTGATGCCCATAGATCTCCCATCAACTTTAACCGCTGGCACTCACCAAACTACTTCAAATGATGAGGTCCATTTGCCTATAAATCCGGTTGGGGAAGAAATTATTATTGATCAAATAACAAACACTAAACCTCCTCCTGTTAAGAGAAGAAAAAGGGATGTTTCTTCTTGGAAAAGCCAGAAACGTTCTATCAGCCATCAAAAAGGGGAATCTTATGTGAGTCGTAGAGGAGTTGCAGTGCCCGCTAAAGAAGTTAAAAGTTTGAAGGACTGTTTAAATAACTGTAAATTTAAATGTGGGGTATCTATTAGTGAAATTGAAAGACAAGCTTTGTTTAAGGCGTTTTATGGCATGAATCAAAATGGAAAACATCAATATATCTTGAGTACAACCACAAAATATCAGACAGAAAGACCTAAAGATAGAAACAGAGAATCATACAAAAAATTCACTTTTAGGTACTTCTTTAATGTTGGTAACCAAAAGGTAAAAGTCTGCAAAAAATTTTACTTAGGAACCCTAAGCATCTCACAAAAACCTGTCTATACGGTTCATAAAAACAAAGATGAGGTTAGCAATACACCCAAGCCGGATGGTAGGGGCAAAAGTGCCCAAAGTTCAAGACGCCTCAATGAAAAAATAAAAGAAACTGTGATAAATCACAGCAACAATTTAGCTAAAATGTACAAACTTTACACAGAAAAGTGTAGGGAGGAAAATGTTGTGCCTGTTAAGCTAAGTATGTATCGACATATTTTTGTGACAGAATTTAACCTAGACTTTCACGTACGGAAATCTGATCGCTGTGATCTTTGTGAGGAGTATAGGATTGCTTCCTCACAAAATATTGCCACCAATGAAATGAAATTGAAATATGAAGCGCACGTTAAGGAAAAGGACGCTATGCGTGAAAATCGCAAACAAGACAGGGAAAATAAACTAGTTCCAGTACTCTGCTTCGATCTGCAGAATGTCATTGGCTGCCCCAGGGCTGAAATTAGTTCTTTCTTTTACAAAAGAAAACTGAATACATACAATATGACTGCACACTTGTCTGTTAGTAAGACTATTTACTGCGCTTTATGGACTGAGGTCATTGGAGGACGCACCGGCAATGATTTGGCTAGTGCTGTGTACAAAATTTTGAATCAAGTGGCACTTGAGCATGAAATAACTGAACTAATCTTGTGGAGTGACTCATGTGTTCCACAAAATAGGAACTCGTTTATGTCTTGCGCAATTCTGAATTTCATGCACAATAACCCCACTATAAAGAAGATAACTATGAAGTACTCTGTACCAGGTCATTCTTGCATACAAGAAGTGGACAATGCTCATAGTCTTATTGAAAAGGGCATGTCTCAGAACGAGTTCTACTCTCCTCTTGGATTAATACGCATCTTAAAAGGTTTGAACCGTCAGCACCCAATCCGAGTACTTCAGATGAGAGACAGCGATTTTCTTGACTTTGGTTCATCCTCTAAAGTATTAAACTTTCAGTTGGTTCCATTCTTTCAAGTTTCAGTTTTAGAATTCACACAATGCCTGCATTTGATCTCATTCAAAACCTCTTTTTTGGAAGAGAACTTAGTGACCGTAATCTTGAGGTTTGCTGTATCGGCGTCCAAGAAAGGAAGAGTGACACAAAAAAGCAAGCAAACAGTAGCCGAAGCAAACACACCAATCTGGAAATTGATAAAACCCAAACATCTAGTGAACTCGAAGGCAACACTCTCAGCGGAAAAAATAAAGGACATCAAGTCAATGTTAAAGTTGATGCCCTTGCAAGACAAAGCGTTCTATACCACATTAAAACTGTGAAAATGTTGACATAGGTCAAAAACACTTACTGTACCTTTCTTTAAAATAAAATCATAGTAATTGAAATTTATACCAGTGTAATTATTTCAGAATCTCACTAACTATACCTATGGATCAGACTAAATAAATCATTTACTTTGGTATGAGAAGGTTCCACCTACCACATAGAACCTTGTCATACATAAAATGTCAAGTTTAAAAAGTGACAAGGTTCCAACTATAATCAAAAAAAATTGTAAATTTCTTACCAAGGAGCATTTTTTTCTTTTTTACCAGTTAAAACCTTTTTATGTATATAACTAAGAAGTGTATACACAAAAATCAAACAATATATCAAAAACACTTGTGTAGTGTCAAGATTAAACTTTGGGGACTGTTTTCTCAAAACTAGGTTGTGGTTAGTTGGAACCCTGTCATTCTAGCCTAACGTTATCTGTCTGACTTTTTGAGATACTTAATGTTCTGAATCTGAAGCTTCAAGGCCGTAAAAACATCTTAACTCCTTAAATGAATCACTTATGATGCATTTAAGGGGTTTATAGAAAAAATATCGCTTTGACAACGCCACCTTCACAGTTCCAAGCCAAACTTTTCTTCCTCTTTTCCTAAACTGAACGACCCCTTTACACATGATATTTAAACCCTTCCACTACATCTAGTTTCGGATTTGAAAGATGTCATATCACGGCATTTGAAAGAACTGAAAAATCAAATTCGAAAGTACTTTAAAGATGTTAGCTCGGAAAACTGGGAATTTACGTTGACAAGAGATCCTTTTCATATTGAAGTTGTCATTCTTTCAGTTAACCTTTAAGAGCAGGCAATTGATCTAAAATGTGATTCACAAGCAAAAGCAAATTTTGCAAACATGGACTTGGAAGAATTTTGGTTAACCTACTTTCCTGTTTACTCAGAAGTGGCTTTAGTATCTGCGAAGTTATTAGTCCAGTTTTTATTCACATATCTTTTCGAATCTGGTTTTTCTGAATTGGCGTATATAAAATCAAAATACCGTTCAAGGCTGGACGTTCAAAGTGACTTGAGTTGTGCTCTGGCACAGTTTCAAACGAATATCGAAGAACTTGTCAAGAATAGACAATACCAACCCTCTCATTAAAAGTACAAAAACACTCATATAAGACTTTCAACTTTATATGCGTATTTACTTTTTTGATAATTCTTTTTCTCATTTTTCAAGTTTAATAAGACATCAAATAAAATTTCGTATTTAAATATATCTGGATTTTTATTTTGCATCCCAGATTTGGTTAACGTAGAGTTAGCTGAAACTGACGATCAGTTTCACAATTTTACTGTTCTAACTTGAACCAACCAATTATTTACTGTAGAGGAGGCGCGAGCTATTGGGGAAAGGTTGAGACCCGGTGATCTAGAAGATTAAGGATGAGATTAGATGGAAAAGTATGTATATATAAACCTTTTGGTAGACCATAATTGCATATGCAAACGAAGGTATACACGAAAGAAGCAAAAAAAATAGTTAGAACCTCAGAATTGAGAGTCTTGATATCAATTGCTGTCGATAGAAAAATCAGAGAACACAAGCTACAAATGCTCTGTATAAAGAAAATACCTTGACCATTAAAATGGGAACAAGAATCATAGGAGACTTAACTACAACAAAAGCGCTCCTGCAGGGTTGTTTCACATCTCCAACTCTATTCAAAATATACTTAGAGAAAGCCTTGACTACATTTAAAAGAAAATGCAAAGGCATGGGAGTACCGGTACGAAACGCCTGCATAAGATCACGAAGACCTCAGTTAGATATTAACCTCGCGAAAACAGAGTACCTGTCTACAAGTAAAGAAGACATAGAAGATCTACAGATTGATGACAACGTAATAATCAAAGAAAAGGATAAATTCAAATACTTGGGGTTTATAACCACGAAAAAGGTAACGACAGAGGAAGAAATTAAGCAAAGATTAGGACAAACAAGATGAACAATTCGAAAATTTAACTCAGTATGATGGGATAAACACCTAAATATGAAGACAAAAACACAAATTTATTAAACGTTAGTGCGAAGAATTATGACATATGGGGCTAAAAATTGGATTATAAATAGGAAAAACAGCAGTAAAATAGTAGTAAGAGAGATGGAATGCCTGCGAAGATGCTGCAGAGTAACAAGAATGGATAGGAGAAGTAATGACGAAATAAAGCAAAAAACATCAATAGAAACATACATACTAACATATATAAAACAAAGAAGACTAAAGTGAAATGGAGCCCCATAGAAAGGATGAAAAGAGGACGACCCCAAAAATCCTGGAGGAACGAAGTAGATGACGCTATGCGTTAGACAGACCTAAACGATGGAGAATGGGACAACAGAGAAATGATTGAGCGACGGAAGGCAGTAAATACTGTAGGTTACCTAAATATACATAATTGGTTATTGAAATTATTTCAAAATATCGTTACTTGTAACAAGAAATAAAATTACACTTCACTGATTGCACCGATCATTGAGGGACTCCGTTTTCCTGGATTCGAGTTGATAATAGAACGAGCAAATGGAACACCATTTGCTCGTACCTTAAATGTACTAAGAAATTTTAAATAAACTTTAGAAAGTGTTAATTAATGCTCCAGGAGAGAAGCTTTTTTGTTATATTATATGTTCATGTGCAATCTTTTGTTATATCGTAAAAAAAACTAGACAGTGTTGTTTGCTAATGAATGCTTCGTGAACTTCGGATTCAAGATCAACCAGGATATCAGTCGTTGATCTTTGTTGACGAAAGCCGTTCTGCTTAGAGATTAGACTTTTTCCATTTTACAGGAACCACGTAAAGCACCGCTTTATAATATATTCGAATAGCTTATAAGTTTGTAACGATAATATTTTGCCTACCACATGGGGCATTAATACGGGAGATAGAAAATTGGGGAAAAAACTATTGGGGGTGGAGATAGGGCAAGCAAAATAATCGCTACTGATGCGAACGGCACTCAGGGTTTTGTAGGAGAGCTGGGGTCGTGGATAAGTGAAAGATAAGGGCATTGGAATGGGGCAACTACAAAAAAATGAAATAAAGGGCTCTTGGGATAAACAAAATAAAAATAAACAAGAAACACCTCAAGGAATTTAATATAGGGCGCCACTTGAGGTGCCTAATTATGCCTATTACAACCACTAGTTGTAACTAGGGAAATAATTAGAAAACAAAATCAAAACATAAAAAACATATCTTTTTCAAATAAGAATAAAAAAAAAGGTTTGGCTCAAAAAAATAAATAAAAAGTTAAGACAACAAAATTTAACCTTTATTTACGTGTCACCACAAACAGTTACAAAATTGAGAAATACAAAATACAAAAACTTACGTGTCATCCGCTTACAAACTTCAGGAGTTGGAGATACTACATAATCTTAAAAAATTTATATGGAGGTTAACCTTGTTTAAAAATAAAACAAACTAATAACCAAAAAAATAATAATAAACGAACTGTCACAAGTTAACATTAAATTAAAAAAAAACTAAACACACAAATTGACAGCTCAACTCAAAACTTAAAATTTACAATTTTAAATGTCAACGAAAGCAATTATTTAATTCAAAACAAATTGTCTGTCTTTACTTTAAAATTTGATCAAAAAGTTACCTGGATCTTCACTAAAAAATGCACTAGAATTTGTGGAACCAGACGCCACTGGAATATCCGAAACCATAACTGGAACTAAGGGCTTTACTCTCTGTGCAATGAACACAACTATCTATCTCCATATCTTCATATCTGGAACAAATCTATCTCCATACTGCCAAAAGCCTTGGATTCTAACCAGGGAGAAACAAAACGAGGATGGAATCGACGATTCTTCCATTCCTCTTTTAAACATTTACTAAACCATTAACTTCACACTGCTACACATTTTCTTCACAAAAAAAAGACGAACAAACGTCTTCATAAAAAAACACAAACAACGAGGAACATTTCGAATTTGAAGTCAAATTCGGACATCGTTGACCGCTTTTCACCGCGGCTCCAACGATAGTGAAGAAATTCTATTAAAATTGAACGCATACATACAAACGCTGACATAACAAGACACCACGAAACGACATACATATCCTTTTGCGACGCATAAACTTGAAAAGAAATTGCCGAAGTAAAATAAACAACTTTCAAATGGTTTTATTACTCGGCGACGAAACACTTTTGGGTACTTTGAAAGATACGAACTAACAACACGGAAAAATTCTTCGTTTCATTTTTTAAAAATATATAAGGAGTTTTTAATATTTCGTATACGAGGGGACTTCAATATACTTCAGAGAATCAATGAAATTGAAAATGCTACAAGTTGACAGTTAAGGATATTATTATATGGGATTGACGATCTGTTTTTGGTTTTATTGAGATGATATATGGTTCTGACCAAAACTTTGGAAAGTAGTGCTGTATCCATATTTACTTTATACCAATAAGGAGATATGTTCTAGCATTTGTGCTTATTTTTTGGAGTTTTTTATATTAAACAAAGCATCGTCCAGTTCTGCTAGTGATAATAAATATTTATCATTGTTAGTTTGTTTATATGTATATATTACATTACATTAATTTCTTGTTTTCAGATTCTGTGGCAGTTCAGTGAATACCTCGAAGCAGTGTCTCTACTTCCGCAGGTGTACCTGGTTATAAAAATTCAGAATATCAGCATGGGGACCGCTGTCTTTATGACGTTTATGGCAATATCAAAGCTTTTTTACATTTTCATGTGGTTAATATCTCACAATACGAAAATTGAATTATTTTATGTAACCCATATATCTGCTATAATTCATGTCGGAATATTTATCGCTTTCTTGATTTTGGGTGTATGTACAGCTTCAGCAAACACCAGCAAACCAAAAAGTGGTAAAATTGGATATGCGGTTGTTGATATTGAAAATGTGGTTAAGAATATAACACAGAAACCTGAAAAGAAGGATAAAGTCTCGGATCGTACACCCTTAATTTTGTACTCTGCCAATAATTAACAAAAAATCTTTCAGTTTAATATATTTGTGATATATAATAAGTATGTATGCCTTTATTTTAGTAAATAAAAAGTGTTTTATATTATTTGTGTTGTTATATTTGTTCAAATATGTCTTCTTATCTTTACTTCTAGTATATATGAGTCCGCTAGATGCAAAACTTTGTATTTACTGTATAAGTCAAACTGAGTTATTTGCAAAAAACTGATAAATTTTGCAAAAAACCTTAGACATAATAAATGGCACTTTTTTGTGATAGATAAATGCTTTATTAGGTAAAATATAGTGATTTTTTCTTAGAAAAGTTATTGGGTTTTCTAGAAAAGGAAGAAAAATTTGAAAATACCGAGTTTTGTAAGTGAACTATGTAAATACAGATTTATGCAACTAACTATTATCATGTATTTGCAAATACATGATAATAGTCAACCATTAACGATATTAGTGGTTGTTATGTTAGTCTGTTTTCTAAACCTAGTGTGTTAGGAATAAGGAAGAAAGCATGTGGAAGTAAACTTTTAGTGAAGTTTATTTTTATCCAAAGTACAAAAGGTATTACAAATTATAATATGTATATATTTATATTAATTCCTAAACTATAAGTTCCTCTGGGTCCTCATCATCAATATGATCATTTTCTGCAGCACTCTCGTTATTATTTGCTTGTACGCCAGTATCTATAATTTTATAAAATTTGAGATCCGGCTGGTCTCTCCAATTTTCACCAAAATGGTTTCTAAGGAGAGTACCTATGGACGATTTATCTCATTTCAATGAACATCCAATCTGTTGTAACTTTGGTTTCAATAAAGAAATCTTTTTCCCTTTTCGTATTATAAACTTGCTGAACCCTATGTCAGAACGATAAAATATTTCCCCCTTACCGTAGCCATATAATCTTTGTCCTTAGAAAATATAAATCGTTTCGTTGCATTACATTTAAAATGCCACTGGGAAGGTTTTTTAACAACAACGTCACTCGTCTTTCTCCAGTCTGATATCTGCCAGTCTTTACCAAGTCTCAGCACCTTTGAGTGTTTTCCAATTATGTCTTCATATTCTTTTCTGTTTATTACAATGTTCTTCTTTTTTATCTCCCTTTCTATCATACCAAAAATCCTATCTGGTGGCAAAAAGGGATGACCAACAACAGGAAACGTAAACTCCACTTCCTTGATGTGACCAGGTGCTTCATAAACCAACCAGTAGATTATCATAGACATCATCGTGCTATTTTTGTTCTGTCCACCACATCCATCTGCAAATAGGTGAACTTTTTCGATTTGATTTTTAAAGTTGAATTTTATGAGAGTATCATGTACATCAGATGCAACAGCATTTGAATCTTTTGGACGTTCAAACTCCAGCCACACATATGACGTCACATTTGCAGAAGAAAGATGGGATTTCGAATTTCCAGCCACGATGGTAAAATTATAAAAATTTATTTGCTGTGAGAAATAAGCCGCCTGGTCGGGAAGCTTTGGCAAAGAAAGATTTTTTTGACAATCAAAAGAAAATATTTGTATGTTATGATTTGATTCATTTTTTAACAAAGAATAAAAGGCTTTAGCTCTTAACGTATGAACTCTCTGCTCTGTTATAACCTTTAACTTTTCTTCTTCTGAATTTTCTTTTCTAAAAATTTCCTTCGCTCTGAGACACGCAGAACAAGCCTCTACTAAGGGAGTGCCGAATGATATGTTGTAGTGTTCATTAACGTATGTTCGGAAATATGATAACTTTACGGAATGATGTGGATGACGTTGACAATACATTCTGTAAAGGTTTGTAAAATTCAGATCACATGGTAAATACAATCTAGTCGATCGTCCTCTATTATAATGACTCTCTGCACCGTTCAAACACCCCATAAATGTTTGGATAGATAATTTTATTGGATCAAATCTACCTTTTGTTGTATCTCCCCCTCTTCTTACTTTTGGTATTTAACCCCGGATAACAAACGTTCTTACAACACGTTCTATTCTTTCAGAACTTAAATGAGTTACTCCAAGAAATGCTGTCTTGCATACTCTTAAAAGTCCACCCTTTACTGTAGGAACAAAATATTTAATTGAAATTCCATGTAGGTTTGTACCTGATCTCTTGGGCTTTTGACCTTCACAAAATTTCAGCAAAAAAATATCTTGTTTTATTTTGTCAGTTGTTGAATACAGATTATTATGGAAACGCTGAATGTCTCGCATCTTTAAATCTATACAACAATACACTTTCTTTGTATGGTTACAGGTGGGAAAGCCGGATAAATCCTTAGGTTTATGCCTAAAAATATTGACAATAAGTCCCAAACCTATCTAGTTAATTGTAGACACCTCTTACCTCTTAAGTTTCATTACATTTCGTTTCCATTTTTCTGTTTGTACAACTCGCTTTCTTCCTTTTCCTTTTTCACAATGTCTAATATGCACATGAAGATCCATAATGTTAATTATTTGCAATAAACTTGGTGTTTTTAGTACTCAAATAACAAACAGTGAGACCGGTAATGGCAAATGATGGAATAATTGACATGTGCACATGAGACGTGTCATGTGACTCAAACAATGTAAGCGATGGGCCAATTGTAATTACACAGTTATGCAACTGGCATAGGCTGACAAATACAGAGTTTTGCGTCTGACTCAAGATTTCTAATGCTTTTCTTAGTAAATACCTTACTTTACTGCTGAATTTCTACATCAGCAGATAGCTATAACACGTGACAAATAACTGTCAGCTAAAACTCAATTTTTACAATTTTTGCAAATACAGAGTTTTGCATCAACCGGACTCATATAGCACATTCTGTGTTTATTTTGGATGTTACCAATGTAACCAAGCTGAAAAGGCAGTGTTTTTTGAATTCTTCTAATTGTTTCTAGTGACTTACGGTCGATCCTTGGATTATTATTGGCCGCAATAGGCGAGGCTTTACCAATTTGTCCCCCAATATTATAAAATTAAAACGAAAAATTTCAGTTGATGGATTACGAGATTCATAGATAACATAGCTATTTCTTGTAGTTATCTCCAACAGTGTAAAAAATAATAATTGGTTGCTCCTCCACTCTTGGTAGAAGTATAAAACAGTATAATAAACAAAAAAATCACTGCAATTCATAAATGGGCACGAAGAGGTTAGGAAATATTCTAACATTTCAGATGACAGATAGATATAACGACAGCTATTATTCTCGTAAAATCTTCCCAAACTTAGATTTTTAAATTAATGAACTTTTCGTTCCCTCAGTACGTGACGACATATTGATTTTAGATGCCGTAGAATTCGTAGCAAACCATAAACCTATAATTAGAAAAGTAGATTACACTTGTATTGTGAGCACTAATCCCTCTTTCCCTTACTCAACAAGTTTCCTGTAGTCACAACAGCCGTGTCAGGATTACCGACATATTTATATTTCAAAAGATCGATTTTGCGCTGGGAAATGTCGGGCTTGTGTTCATGTATACTCTAATATCCTCCTCTCCCTTAAACCAGATGGAATAATGGATTGATTTAACGGATATACGAGCTTAATGGATGAACCATTTCGACACCATACGCATTAATAAATCGAATAGCGCTAGCGTGATAAGCAACGCTGGTCTTTTGCTTTAAAAATAAACGGGAGTTGCTTTATTTTCGAGTTGAAAAGGGATGAGTGTGTTCGAATGATATGACAGTTCATTTTGAGGACCTTTTCAGATTTATTCAGAAGGTAAAATGAGGTACAAGGATTGGAGCATTTTGCTTAGATTTATTTATTTTGTTTCTAAACTATATTATCATCAATTACTATTTGACTGGGAATAAGCCACAATTAAAGATAAAATACGTTTATTGACGTTTCAATTTCCACTTTGGAAATTGTTCTCAAAATACAAACAGTAAATTAAACAAATTTTGTTTTTTGTTACATAGTGAAAAATTCTTCTAATAATTTAATTTTATCTGACTCATTTATATTGACAATTCAGACATACATTATGCATTTTAAAGTAGACGACTTTAAAATGATATTGCCAATATTGTTGAGTTGCGCTCCTGGTACGACTTTACTTATAAGATAGTTCATTCGATTACATGAAATCAACTTTAACTTGAGAATATCCGTCAGAAAAAAATCATAGCATGTAATTCGTCTTTAAAAAGACAAACATATGACATGATGACAGTAAAATTCTCCTGTTAGTGATTCCATAGTAAATTATGAAAGAAAAAAACAGGAAAAAAACCTCATAATACTATCCCGACGTGGTAAGTATTTATTCGTGCATTTAGTTTACCTTCAATAAACACCAAAAATTCTGATTTTATATGTTTCGGTATTTACAAAACATAAATGATGTATGCTCTATATGTTACTGACTTACTAATACTGGTATTTCCTTATAATCATTTCCTTATAATCAATAACTTCCTCTTTTAATATTGGTAACCAGATCCTACTACATTCTGCCAAGGAATTTGCGACACAATTGGCCTCATTTAACATAATTAGAGCCGCTTCTTTGATTTTTTTTTAACTCAACAATATTGGCAATATCATTTTAAAGTCGTCTTCTTTGAAATGCATAATGTATGTCTGAATTGTCAATATAAATGAGTCAGATAAAATTAAATTATTAGAAGAATTTTTCACTATGTAACAAGAAACAAATGTTTAATTTACTGTTTGTATTTTGAAAACGATATCCGAAGTGGAAATTGAAACGTCAATAAACGTATTTTATCTTTAATTGTGGCTTATTCCCAGTCAAATAGTAATTAATTTAAAATGCCACAAGAAAATAGCTTCAGAACAATATATTATCATCATTATATATATATATATATATATATATATATATATATATATATATATATATATATATATATATATATATATATATATATATATATAGATACATATATATAAGGATCACTCAGACGAGTGGTGGGTTCTTATATCGGTCTCTAGGTGGAGAAATAAAAGACAAAGTTGATAGGCTACTTTATCTATTTTGAAGACGTTTCGCTTTCGAGTTTTGAAAGCATCATCAGTTCATCTAAAAAATTATTACAATATGAGAACCACACAATCATGGAAACGATGTTAATTGTTACCTTAAAAAGATATGTAGCAATCAAGGTAACAATTAACATCGTTTCCATGATTGTGTGGTTCTCATATTGTAATAATTTTTTAGATGAACTGATGATGCTTTCAAAACTCGAAAGCGAAACGTCTTCAAAATAGATAAAGTAGCCTATCAACTTTGTCTTTTATTTCTCCACCTAGAGACCGATATAAGAACCCACCACTCGTCTGAGTGATCCTTATATATATATTGGATTGACGGTCGTACTCCTTTTTCCGATATAGATACATATATATATATATATATATATATATATATATATATATATATATATATATATATATATATATATATATATATATATATATATATATATATATATATATATATATATATATATATATATATATATATATATATATATATATATATATATATATATATATATATATATATATATATATATATATATATATATATATATATATATATATATATATATATATATATATATATATATATATATATATATATATATATATATATATATATATATATATATATATATATATATATATACTAACAGTATAAATTACAGAGATGAATTACATTAAGATGAATCCCAATGGACATTTTTCCACATTTTTGGGATCACCCATTCAAAAGTTACGTAAGAAAATATAAAAAAAATTAACAAAGTCACCCCCTTCTACGGTAAGCATAGAACAAAGAAAAAAATTAATAAAAATCAATAAAATGTGTACACTCATTTAGATTTGGAATTCCTACTGATTACGAGACTATAATGAATAGTAGTGATTTTTGGCCCCCAGATGTTCTTTCAGTCATGTGTTTAACTACCATAGAAACGTTGATGCTACCGAAATCCAGTCCTTAGCCTACACATCAACTCATCAAACAACAGTTAACCTGCCAAAAAACTGAGAAGTAGCCTAAAATGTTACTTTCATAATGTTGGTGGACTTTGAACTAAACTCTCTCAGTAAAAGGGACTCTTTGCTACTAAATGATTATGATATTAAAATTATGAATGTGTTGCTTGTGTGAGTCCATTTCAAATAGGTTAAAGAAATAATAAATAAGACTCACCCACAATCAGTTTAATTTAACTATCTAGACGACCGGTTTCGCTTTCTACAATATGCAAAGCATTTTCAGGTCTCGATACAAAGTTAATTAAATGCTGAAATAATAAAACCCATATTAGGGTGTTGTCTTATAAAGATAAACAAACATAAATTATGTAAATTACAGTAATTATGCCAATATTACATGTCTGTCGTTTATCAAAATGAATATACTGTTTAGCAGACAAGGTAAGAACCAGAAATTGGTATAAAATAGTCTATTAAATTGTAATAAATTAGCAAATTAATAAAACATTACTTACATGCCGGTACTCTATTAATTAATGGTTGGAAGAACATGGTTCAATCTATCCTGTATTGTTGAATTAAGTTAACTTAAGTTCTCCATTTAACAATACAGGATAGTTTGAACCATGTTCTTCCTCTCTATCGATCGATTCTATCACGATCAAAGGAACGATATTCTAAAAAACATAGTACAAAGAATATAGAATTCGTAATATTAAATTAGACCAACTTTAATGTTGTAAGTAAAGCACATTCTTTACAAAAATAACTCTTTTATGAATAATCCAATAATTTAAACACCCTAAATTGATATATGAGCCACATTGATCTAATCAAGTCTGTACACACCTGTTTTAATCTAATTAGGGACCGACAAACATTAGGACAACACAGACATGCTAAATTACCCATTAGACAAATATTTACGACCTGTCATTGAGGTCACGACTCTAAAAATGGTTAATGTGTCTACAAAATCAAATGAAATTAGAGAGTGGGAATATCGAACTCCGTTAAACTTTTAATGAACTATAAAACGAGGTAATAAGAGAAGGATTAATACAAAAGACGTTGCTACATTTAACTGTCAATGCTCTACGATGGAGCTAGGTCTTGAATGAACGAATTTTTACACAGAAACACGAATATCTAGTGGCTTAAATACAGTGGGTTAAAAGCTTGAAATCAAAATTGCAAATTTGAATTTTAGAAGGGAAAAGTTCGAAATGTATTTTAACCCAAAAAATTCTTGTGATTTATAAATAATAAATTTTATAGAATAGATCAAATGACACACAAGATGCCGAGATCACATAAACTCTATTACATTACCTGATTTTTTAGAATTGGTTTTACTTCTCGATTTCCTCGGGTAAATGTTGATTTTGCTATGACCACAGCCCATCTCCGGCTGATAGGGCTGTTAGGGCTGTCTTGTATAGTCGCCCTTCGATCTGAAGGCTGACATTCACATGGTCAGCAAAAAAGAAGATTCTCAGCCGGTGTCCGCGACTTTACCGGTTAAACACAGTCGACACAGAAACATTAACGCGCTGGCCATCTGCAACAAGAAAATTAAATAATATTAAATTGCAAATTCACAAGGAATCTACGTTCCTGTGGTTGGCTGTATACCATGTATTAAAAATTTAATTAAAAATCCTTTGTAACAGGTATATATTTAAGGCCCAAACGGGCTAAGTTAAAAAGACATAACGTTTCCGGAAACCATGTTCCATCATCAGTGTCCTAGAAAATAGTTAACCACTTAATTAAAAAGAACATAGGTTAAAATTTTGACTAAGGTTAATGAAAAATGTAGTTAATACTTACTAGGAGTACATGAATGTAGCCACCAAGATTAAATATATGGGTAAAAACCCGTTAACAGATGTTTAATTACATTTAGTTATAAAAATATGTTATAATAATTTAGGATTATAGAGTTACCGATGGATTAGGTAACATGGCGACATATGACTCCACGTTGAAGTTGCTAGTCCTGAGACGGTATGTCTTCGAGGACTGTATGAGTGCAACTGATTGGCAATGACATTTGATGACAATATTGTTAAGTTATGACAGAAATTATCACAGAGCAGTCAATGTAGCTGTATGTTTCTACTTAAGACAAGAGCCAACGTTATTTAAAATTGTGAAAATTAAGTAAACTAATATAACAGTATCAACCATCAATGTTATAGTTTTAATTTTATGTAAATAAGATGATATAAGGGAGCAAAAATTGTATGGTTGTAGTTAGGCAACCAACTATACATGTATGTAGCAATGTAATATAGAAAATTTTTTTATTATATGGCCCTTTATGTTTCTTAAACATTTGGTACCCAGAAAATATAAACTAGACAAATGTGGAAGGTTGAATTTTAGAAATTTTGATGTTAATGGTTGGATCTAAATGTATTTATTTATAATTGGAAGTGTTCTTGTATGAATAAAATAAAACTGTTTTAGTAAATGTTCATGTGTTATTTAACTTTTAACTCAAATATAGAGGCCCTGTATGTCAGAAGCAACATTTGGTACCTGGCAAATGTGAAAATTTTTGAGTTATAAGTTCTTGAACATAAATGTCTGACAAGGTGGTAACAGACTAAAAGGTGTGGAAGTTTTATTGTATTAGCTATTATATGTAATGAACGAAAGATTTTTTGATGGTTGGGACATGATTATGTAGTATGTTGATAGTGTGATAATTTACTGTCATAAGGCAACACTAGGCACAAAAGAAATAAAAAGGATAAGTTATAAGTTAGGTTTGTTGTAGGTATAAGTTGTCTTAAATTGTGATGATGGTATGGTTGGCTTTGTTGATATTAAGTGAAACGAAAAAGTGTTTGTAGTGTCATCTTTGCAGATGAATAAGTTATGTAATTTGATATTATTCATATTCATTTGACATTTACTAAAACAGTTTTATTTTGTTCATACAAGAACACTTCCAATTATAAATAAATACATTTAGATCCAACCATTAACATCAAAATTTCTAAAATTCAACCTTCCACATGTGTCTAGTTTATATTTTCTGGGTACCAAATGTTTAAGAAACATAAAGGGCCATATAATAAAAACTTTTTTCTATATTACATTGCTACATACATGTATAGATGGTTGCCTAACTACAACCATACAATTTTTGCTCCCTTATATCATCTTCTTTACATAAAATTAAAACTATAACATTGATGGTTGATACTGTTATATTAGTTTACTTAATTTTCACAATTTTAAAACACGTTGGCTCTTGTCTTAAGTAGAAACATACAGCTACATTGACTGCTCTGTGATAATTTCTGTCATAACTTAACAATATTGTCATCAAATGTCATTGCCAATCAGTTGCACTCATACAGTCCTCGAAGACATACCGTCTCAGGACTAGCAACTTCAACGTGGAGTCATATGTCGCCATGTTACTTAATCCATCGGCAACTCTATAATCCTAAATTATTATAACATATTTTTAAAACTAAATGTATTTAAACATCTGTTAACGGGTTTTTACCCATATATTTAATCTTGGTGGCTACATTCATGTACTCCTAGTAAGTATTAACCACATTTTTCATTAACCTTAGTCAAAATTTTAACCTATGTTCTTTTTAATTAAGTGGTTAATAATTTTCTAGGACACTGATAATGGAACACGGTTTCCGAAAACGTTATGTCTTTTTAACTTAGCCCGTTTGGGCCTTAAATATATACCTATTACAAAGGATTTTTAATTAAATTTTTAAATTGCAAATGTTAAAATGGTATAAACATTTTAATAAAATATGTTTTAAATGTCGTTTTGTTGGTTGGACTATGACTGTTTTAACATGGTTTCCTTCAGTTTGTTACTAAATATATACTAAAGAGAGACCACGCTAAACGATGAGTCCAGATCAAACTGCAAAGTAGGTTAAAACACAAAAACGAGAATAAAGACATCCAATTAACTTAATCTGGGATAATATACAGTTTTTTTAAAATTTATATTTATAATTGGCACACCTTTTTTTTCAAAAACTTTAGCTTACGTGGCCTAAACTTGACGCAAACTTGTCTTAATACACGTTATAGCACGGTAAGCTATTATTTTGATGTTTCAAAATATAAGGTAGTAATTTCATTCACGATAACATTTTTATACCATACTAGTATCTGTTCACAAATTGTTGATAGCATGAACTGTGCCTCAAAGTCATAAAACGGTCGTTAAATTTGTATCATCATAGGCGTTCCTGAAGTGTTTATTCATTAAAATTAATATTAATATTAATAATGTTTTAATACTAATATATTTAGCAAAAAACAATTAAAACTTTCACGGTTAATGTTGATTATTATATTATAATTAATAAAAATAAGAATTTAACCATTAACAATTTGTAAATAAGTATACCTTATCTCTTTCGATATTTCAATGCTAATCTTCGAGTTTAATCACTTTACTAGAAAACCTGGAATTCATATCCGAAGGTACTATTCGTTGCAAGATAATTAGGATGAAATTCCCGAGATTTTTAATAATATAATGGGTATAAAGATGCAGGCTTTCTCCACGTGCCTTGTCTGTTCAATTTATACTCGAAACTTAACTTGAAAGGTGAAGTTATTACGAACGAAAACAAATTTCGGTACATTTTTAATGTATACCTCTTAACATACGTATTTGACATATGTAGACGACATTTAAAACTGTTACGCCCCTATAGTTTTTGCAGAGTCGTTTGTCTCCCCCTTTGTATATAGGAAGTATAATGTTTTTAAATGGTGATAGTTCTTGGCAAACGATTTACAAGAGTATTTAGAAGAAGTGAATATTGCAATAAGGCAAAATATGTATGTACAAGATACGAGAATTTCTTTGCAGGCAGTATCCTGGTCGGTGGATTGGAAGGGGTCGTGATACATCTATTTCTTGGCCACCCAGAAGTCCAGGTCTTAACCTCATGGACTTTTGCTTTTGGGGGTGAACAAATGAATAAATGAACATGAACAAATATATAATAGGTAACAATAGAGGACGAACAACAATCGAGGGTTAGAATAATTGAAGCTGCAATCAATTTAGTTGGAAAAGTATGATTTTTCAGCGCATTCGGTTTTCCTTACGATACCGAATGTGTATTGAAGAAAATTTGGGTCATTTTGAACATTTATTGTAATAACATATTTATAAAGGTTATAGACATGTTTTGTACTTGTTAATTCATTTAAGCCATTTATTTAGTTGCAAGTAATTTTTTAAAGGTTAATGAAAAAAAAAAAACTCAATAAAAACTGTTTGTTGAAAAAATGTATATATACAATGCATATAATTCAACAGTTTCTCATAGAACAACAAACCAATACAGCGAAGCTTTTATTCTATTTTAACCATTAATATTACCTTCACAAGATATTTTATTAACATATTGCTTTAGACGAACAATTTACCAACAAGTTCACCAAGTGAAATCCCTATAAAATTAATATGGTCACAATAACGCTCGGATCATATCATCAGTGCTACAGACGAGGTAAAATTGTGGATAAACTCTCCATCTGGAAGAAAATCAATAAGGGATATAATTTTCCTATTTTCCGCAAGAGTTATTTTCCAGCCCTCGGAGATTTATTGCACCTACAAGATGGATTTATCCTTAGGGGTGGATATGCGTTCATTCGTTGCCATTGTGTTGTCAGTAACGGAAAGGTTACTGGCCTGGTTCAAGTTTAAGCGTATATTTCTAGCCAGAAAGTAATAAAAACGTTCATTTTTCAAAAGAAAACAGGGTGATTACTTGAAAACAACATAATATCCAAATAAATTCTACCATGGGGGAGCAGCTGAAGGTCTTATTTGAAATATGAATTCCAAGGAAAAAGTTAAATAAGGATTATCTACAGTATATTTATATATAGAGTGTCTAGAAACTTTTTTTACAAAAGAATATGACGAAAATGTATTATAAATTTTTCTAAAAATTTTGTCCCATTTTTTAAGAGTTTATACTTTATTTGATGTTTTGTCAACTCTCTAAGTGAATTTCCACAGGCAAAAGACCACTGGGAAGTCCCAGAATACGATGGAGAGATAACATCCATGCAGATCTCTGGAAAATGAACATTCCATCTGACCCTAGGTTGATGGAAGATCGAACAAATTGGAAAAAAATTGTACAGTCAGCCAAGACCCCCCAAGGTTATAGTGCTACATGGTGATGATGTCAAATTTTATAATATAATCCGTGATCGGAGCAGTAGCCACTTTCTGTCACTTGCGGTTGCGTGGAATAAATTTCCGACTTATTTCTTTACGTATGCTTTAAATGATGACACACTGGTAAATAACCATGGACTCAACTTTATTATTAATTCTTCCATTCTTCCTATGTCACTCCGTCACTGATCATTGCTATAGCAACCAATCTAGTGCATAAACTTCAATACTATTGTTGCCATAGAAATGTTTAATCGAATTCAACTTGTCAAGAAAACATTTCAACCTATATTAAACATATCGGCATAATCTACTTTAACATTCAAAAAATCTACCCAAACAATAATTTAATTACTAAAATGCCCATAGTTATCAAAGACTATATCTGGAAACAAACCAAATCCGATATAATAGTCCAAGTTCCAATGAAAGGAGTGCATCAATCAAAACTTGACGTGTTTATATCATCAAGATTTGTGAAAGCCACTTACGAAAGAAACTATTTTGAACTGATATTGTTCTCGAAAATCATTGCATCTGACAGTAAATGTATATTAACTCCCACAGAAGTTATTTTTGAGCTAAAAAAGTCCGAAGATATCGAGTGGGATTACCTGGAACCTAACGTGAGCAAAACAGAGAAGTTGGAATTAAAGAAACTGTTCTTAGAGGAGTCATTTAAAGAGATACAAAAGGCTGACGAGAAAAAATGCGAGAAAAAACATGAGTTGAAAAGGCTTGCCGTTAAAAAACAGATTGAAATAGATAGTGAAAATAGAGACACTATTGATAATATACGAAGAGAAGAAGAAAAACGTGCATTGGGTGAGTCAATTATTTACTTTTTTTATTATTTATTTTCTATTTTTCTATCTTTTTAACCAGCTTCTGATTATGAAGTCATGTTTTGTGTTCATCATTGTTGAATTATTCTATTCCATTTATTGTTTTCTTTAGAATAGATGGTAGAGTATACATTGTTTGATTTTCTATAAATATGTTGCTTAACGTAGCATCATATTGTAAAATTCTGATATTTAAGGTATCCTATTTTAAACTTCTTCTTTTTCCCCAGATTTTCCCTCTTCAGGGGTCGCTTTTCCTTACTGTTCGTCGCCACTCATCCATGCCCACAGGGTCTTCTTCACCCAAACCTTTTAAGTCCCCTGCCACACAGCCTTTCCATCTTCTCCTTAGTTTTCCTCTACCTCTTCTTTAATGAACTTTTAATAGCTCTATCCTTCACATAGTTTTTATCTCTATATTCAATTTTTATTTCTCCTATCAATCTCTGTTAACCTTGGGTCTTTCCTTTTCAATAGTTTTTTTCCAACAGTCTAACTTCTTCTCCCACATTTCTTTGCTCTCCTTTAGTAACAGGACTTTACCAGCAAAGAGCAGTGACCAAAGAGCTCCTTCCTTATTTTCTCTGACAGTACATACATACCGAGATTAAACAGGTAATTATTCAGTGAAGACCCTTGATGCAATCTAACCGTCACTGAAAACTTTCGATCAATTCAATAGCAGTCATTAATTTGGTGTACGCTCCCACATACATATCGTTCATGAGCCTTATGTAGTTCTTGGGAACCGAATTCTTGCTTATCTTCTTTTGGTACTCATTCGTTTCGAATATTGACGATCATTTTGGCTATAATTATATTATTAACTGATACTTTAAATAGATTAGTTGTTGTTGTGGAGAACCATTTCCTCAGGTTTTTTAACCATGATATTCTTCTTCACCCAATTCCTCACTTTCCGAATACTTTGCTTTGAAGGATTATTCTCAGTAATCTGTATTTAGTGCTGTTTCTCATTATAATTTCCAGATATTCTAACTTTCTCTTTTTAATCGAATACATCACTTCTCTTTCTTTCCCCATTCTTCGTGGTACAGTCTAGTTGGTTATCTTGTCCATCCATGATATCCTTAAGATTCTTTTGTCTAGCCACATCTCGAAGGCTTCAAGTTTTTTCTCCATCACTTCAGTGAGTGTCCAGAATTCAACTCCGTAGTATAATATAGAGAAGATATAACATCGTAGGAGCCTTACTTTTATCTCCAGATTAAAGTTGTAGCTTTTAAATAGTTAGGCCATGTTGTTGAATGCACTCTTAGCCTTCTCTATTCTACATGTTACTTCTTGTGAGTGATCCCATTGTTCGTTTACTATTGTTCCAAGATAGGTAAACTGATTTACTCGGTCCACTGGTGTATTCTTGATAAGCAGTTGGACGTCTCTAATTTTATTTTTCCTGATGACCATAAATTTAGTTTTTGATATGTTTACTTGTAGTAGTCTAAATCTTTCACTTACTTCATTTACTTTGTTTATTAGTTGTTGTAAACTATGCACAACTGTCTGCAAAATAACGGTGTCATCTGCATAGCGGATGTTGTTTAGGCGTTCTCCATTCAAAGAGATTCCATGTTCGCAATTTTCCAAGGATTCACTAAATATTTCCTCTAAATATAGGTTAAATAATATAGGTAAAAGTATACATCCTTGTCTAACACCTCGCAGAAACTGAATCGCTTCTGTTAATTTATCTTCAAGATTTGCTCTTATTGTGGCTGATTGGTTCCAGTATAAATTTTGAATTATACGCCGGTCTTTATCATCTATTTGAGCTTTTGTTAGAATATACATCATTTGTCGATGGTGAACTGTGTCAAATGCTTTTTGATAGTCCACAAAGCAGGTGTAGATATGGCAAGTCATATCTCTGCATCTTTGAAATAATACCTGTAGGCTAAACAGTGCATCTCTCATACCTACACCTTTCATGAATCCTAACTGTGTGTCTTGTGTTCTCTCTTCGCATAGCTTGTATGTTCTGCTATGTATAATTTTAAGAAAAAATTACTTTGTAGAATTTCGATTTTTTGGCATTTTTGCTCCAGTTCTTTCTGTTTGGCCTCTCTGATCTTTCTCTGTATATCTCGTTGTAATGTTTTATATATAGAGTTATTGTTCTTGTTTGTTCTTCTTTCTTCCATCAGTTGCAGAATCTTTATCGTCATCCATGTTTTATTTTACCTTCTTCGTTCTTCATAAAGTTGTTTTTAATGTCGTCTATCCTCTTATTAAGAGATTCTATCGTCTTTTCTGTGCTTTCAATTGTATTATCGACTTTAAATTTTCTGTTTATTGTTTTGCTGACTATTTCTTTTACTTCACTACATTTTATTTTTTTCATGTCATATTTTTTTTACAGTTTTCAGCGTGTTTTCTTTAACTTGGTTCTATACACGCCCACTAAAGGATTGTTGTCAGATTGAATATCAGCGCCTGAGTAGGTTTCAACACTATTGAAACTATTTCGATATCTTTTGTTAAAAAGTATATAGTCTGTTTGGTTTCTAATAGTAATGTCTTCTCCGTTGTCTCTAGGTGATTTCCACGTATACAGGCGTCTAGGTGGTAGTTTGTAAAGTGTGTTTTTAGCACGATGCAGTCACGTTCAGCTGCAAAGATACTCATTGTTTCTCCTCGTTGACTTCTCTCTCCTAATCCATAATGACTAATATGTTGCCTTGCCCTTCTTTTCCGTTACTTATTTAAGCATTGAAATCTCCCATGATCTTTCTCATACAGCTCCATATCTTGTGTCGACTGTGTCGTAATCCTTCTTAAGATTTATAAATATCAAATGTAGCTTTCTTTTCTTCTTGCTGTATTTCTCTATCAACTATTTTAAAACAAACAAAGTAATACCTTTATCCCTCTATAGTTCCTACAGTTCTAAATGTCCGCTATTTTTACAATGATACCATCACATTCTATCTCTGCATCATGTATTGGGCATCTTTTCTTTCTCATACATCTTACTGGTCATTTAATACAAAATATCAACTCCTCCTTCTCCTAAGCCTACCAAATCTACATAGGTATTCTATCAGGTCCTACTGTCTAACCATTCTTAGTGAGAGCGCCCACCAAAGTGGCGTGGCAGTGGCAAGTAGCAAGTAGCACGCGTCTAGCATAATGTAACCAATCCTAACGAATGATTAGAATGAATGACGTTACTGTCATTTTGGTGTAAACTGAATCATTCGTTTTCATTGGTTACATTATGCTAGACGCGTGCTACTTGCTACTTGCCACTGCCACGCCACTTTGGTGGGCGCTCGCCCTTAATCCTATTTAATGCCTCGACAACTTTATCTCTCGCTATCCCCGTTATTTCATTCGTATTTGGGATCCCGCATCCTTAAAGTACTCATACCATTTTTTCTTTATTTCAACACCGTTCTTAACATTCTTCCATCTGTCCATTCCATTGTACCTTGTTGTAGCAATGCTGTATAACCTGTCCCTTCCCTCGGGTGTTTCCAACTTTTCATACAGTTGTCAGACGATCTTTCCTTAGCAGTAGCTAGTGCGCGCTTTGCTTTCCTCTTTACTGCCTTGTATATATTCTTATCCTTTGCTCTTTTAGACCTGTCATACCTCTTTCTAGTTTCTTTCTTCTTTGTAACCTTATGTTGCACTACATCGTTCCACCACCAAGTTTCTTTGTCTTAAAGAAGGCCTTTACCATATGTTTTTCCTAGCACTTTCTATCCCACTGGCACCACAACTTTACTGTTGGCTTCCTACTAGTCATTTAAAAATTTTTTTCTCTATGTATTAATTAATCTAAGTATTATTTATCTATTCTTTACTTCTTCTTCAAGTGCCGTCTCCATCAATGGAGGTTAGCGGTTATGGTGGCAAACGTTTGTCTATCTTCAGCTGCTCTTAAGAGTTCCTCAATTTCAAGTCCTGTCCAGTTTCTGATATTACGTAACCAGGACAATTTTTTTCTTCCAATTCCTCGCTTTCCTTCTATTTTGCCTTTTATTATCAACTGAGGGATGTAATATTTCTCGTTGCCCAACAAATGCCCTAAATAACTGGTTTTTCTTCTTTTGACTGTTCTCAATAGTTCTTTTTCTAAATTGAGTCTAGCTAGTACTTCTTCATTTGTTTTTCGTGCTGTCCAAGGAATTTTTAAAATTCTACGGTACACCCACATTTCAAATGCCTCAATTCTATTCAGGCTCTTTATTTTTAAAGTCCACGTTTCGACTCCGTAGAGAAGAACAGACCAGATAAAACATTTTACAAGTTTAAATCTCAATTTAATATTTATATGTGTATCGCAGAATAGAACGCGCATCTTAAAGAAACTATCCCTAGCTTGAGCAATTCTCGCTTTAATTTCTTGTTCTGGGTCCAGCTTGCAATTAATCCAACAGCCGGTATTTGTATTGGTTTACCTGTTCTAAAATATTCCCATTTATTTTTATAGGTAAGGGGATATTCTGTTTTCTTTGGATCACCATTACTTTTGTTTTTTTTTCGTTGATCTTCATTCCAAACTCTCGACAAGCATCCTTAAGGTGGTCTATAACCCCCTGTAAGTTTGTGTCTGTATCAGCCAGTAGGACAGTGTCATCTGCATATCTTATGCTAGATATTGGTTCTCCATTAATTTTTATTCCTGTGGAAAGGTTTTCCAAGGCTTGCTTGAATAGTAGTTCCGAGTAAAGATTGAACAGCATAGGGGATAGTATGCATCCTTGCTTTACTCCTTTATTTATACTAATATTTCTAGATGTATGATCGTCAATCCTAATCTTGGCACTCTGCCTCCAATATAAGTTCTTAATTAATCGGAGATCTTTACTATCCAAGTTGATGCTCTGCAAGGAATTTAACATTTTATTATGGTTTACGCGATCAAATGCCTTTTCAAAGTCTACAAAACATAGAAAGACATCCTTTTGTTGGTCGTAACACTTCTGCAGCAGTACTTGTAGTGAAAACAAGGCCTCTCTGGTCCCCATTCCGGCTCTGAATCCAAATTGATCGTATCCAACTTCTTTTTCACACCTTTTGTATACCCTATTGTGAAGTATTTTTAATAGAATTTTAAGCACTTGGCTCATAAGACTTATTAATCTAAAATCTGCGCATCGCCTGGAGTTAGCTTGTTTTGGAATGGAAATAAAAATAGATTCTAACCATTCCTCTGGTATTTCCCCAGTATCGTAGATTGTATTAAACAAAATTACTAACAAATCAATGTTATTACTTTCGATCAATTTAAGTATTTCAGGATAAACTTCATCAGGTCCAGGGCTTTTGTTGGTCTTTAATTGTTTAATGACATATTCCACTTCGACTTTTAGAATTGGTGGGCTTTCAGTAACATTATTTATTGTAATGTCTATTCTTTCATCTCGGAACAGCTGTTGTATAAATTTTTCTCATTCTTCTATTTTATCTTTGGTGTTATGAATTAACTCTCCGTTGTTATTTACCAGTGGGCAATGTTGTTTTTTGTGGATGAATGAAAATTCTTTTACCTTCTTGTACATATTAAAGTAATCATGTCTATGTTCTAATTCTTCTATTTCTTTACATTTTTCTTCGAGCCATTTCTCTTTTGATTCTTTTATTTTCCTTCGTATTTATCTATTCTCTAAGTGTCGTTTATTAAACTATTTCGCTTCTATACATTTTTTTTACTACTATTTCATACAAATTTATTACTTTTTAACTTATTATTAATTACAATATCATGTTAATGTTAATGTTTTTACCACTTTTGTATTTATTTAAGAATCTTAATTTTTAGGTGACTTGGAAGAATTTAAGAAGAAAGTGTCACAAAAATTAAAATCTTGCAATAAACAAAATTTAAAACCAAAAGCAATTGTACCCATAAATTTAAATAAAGCAAATGAAGAAATTCCGAAAACTAGATCTTCGCAAACCTTAACAATTGACTTCACATCTCGAGAATTTCCGACTCCTTGCAGAGAATCAAAATTAGAAGAAGAGCATGAATACCTAACTAAGCAAGCCGAAGCAAGAAGAAGTGTTGGTTTTGTAAGTGAAGATATACGCCCCGAAGAGAGAAATCCCCATTTTATCAAAGCCAAAGGAGACGAATTTTTGAAAAATAAGAACTATTTGGGAGCCATAAGTGCTTACAGCTACGGAATAAAGCTGAGCAAGAATTTCGTAGATTTCTACATCTGCCGGTCTGAGGCGCACATGGGCTTGGGTAATCTTTGGAGGGCCATCGAAGATTGTAGTACCGCATTGGATCTGCTTCAGCCGATTTGCGAGGCCAATTTGTATGAGAGAACCATATGTAGTGGCCGAAGAGGTGAAGCTTTGTGCAAATATGGTAAACGTAGACAAGGAATTGGAGAACTTAAGCATAGTTTGAAGCTTATTGATTTGGAGTATTATAGAGGTATTTTGGAGGTTGAAGAGAAGCTTTATGAACAGGAGCTTGAACTTTCAAAACAAGATCAAATTGATAAACAAGTGACAGAGAAAAAAGAAGGAAATAAAGAAAGTTAAACAAAACAAATCGTGGTCAGCTCAAAAAGTATGTAAAAGCATCGGAATTGTTATTTGAGTGAATATTTTGTTGTATTGATGGTGTTCTTCTAAGCAGCGTCTGGAATTTGATTTATTACCTTTCTATATCGGCACGAAAGAACCACAATGAACATTTTATTATGGATTTTAACATTTAATATACATCATCATCATCATCCAGCCGAATTTTCACATCCATTGTTGGATAAAGGCCTCCTCCAAACGTCTCCAGTTCTCTCTATCTCTAGCTGCTGCAATCCAGTTTGTTTCTATTCTCCTTAGGTCGTCGGTCCATCGGGTGGGTGGTCTGCCTCGACTTCGCTTGTCGGCTCTTGGTCTCCACTTCAATAATCTCTTCGTCCATCTTCCGGATTCCATTCTAGCAACATGTCCAGCCCACCTCCACTTTTGTTTATTGATTCGCAGGTCTTTCAAGGTCAGGCCCAGCATTGATCTCTCCATTCGCCTTTGTGTTACCCTCAGTTTTTCGGCAGTAGCTTTCGTTAAAGTTAACGTCTCTGCTCCGTAGGTCAAGACTGGTAAGATGCATTGGTTAAATGCCTTCCTTTTCAGGTGAATTGGGATATTTGTTTTAAAAATGTCTCTCATCCGTCCATATGCCGCCCATCCCAATATGATTCGTCTATTTAGCTCGCAGGTTTGGTTGTCTCTGGTTATTCTAATTTCATGACCCAAGTATATGTATTTATCGATTAATTCTACCCTGTTGTTATTGATCTGTATCTCTTCGCTGGAAACCATATTGGTCATCATTTTGGTTTTCTCGAAATTTATCTCCAGCCCAGTTTCTTGTAGTATGTCATTCAGTTCTTGGAGCATGTCTTTGATCTCTCCCAGATTATCTGACAAAAGCACGACATCGTCCGCAAAACGTAGATGGTTTAATCTTTCTCCATCGATGGATATTCCTTTCTGTTGCCATGTTAGTCTTTTAAATGCATACTCAAGAACGGTAATGAACAGCTTTGGTGACATGGTATCTCCTTGCCTGACTCCCCTTTTTATCTTTATTTTATTAGTTGCAGAATATAGACTTATGGTTGTTGTGGCATTTTCATATATATTTTTAATTATATTACAATATCTGTGGTCGATCCTGCAATCTTGTAGTGCTCTTAAGATGGACGGTAGTTCCACTGTATCAAACGCCTTTTTAAAGTCTACAAATATCAATGCCAAGGGACGGTTATATTCGTTAGTTTTTTCTATTAGGGTTTTTAGGCACTGCAGGTGATCGTTTGTGCCGTAATTAGGGCGGAAACCAGCTTGTTCCCGAGGTTGGTAAAAATCCAGCTTTGTCTCTAATCTATTCGTTATTATTCGGGTGTATAATTTATAAAGATGGTTAAGAAGACTGATTGGTCTGTATCTTTCCAGGTCTGCTATATCTCCCTTCTTGTGTAAGAGTACAGTTATTGAATTATTCCACTTTATTGGGACATTTTGATTCCATAGGCATAGGTTGATATTCGACTATATCTAGAGTCGAACGGTTGCTATATAATGTCTCATAGAATGATTCCACAATTTGTAACAAATGTTCTCTGTTTGATGTGATGTTGCCATTTCTATCCTTGAGTTTGACTATTTGTTTATTTCCATTTGTGAGTTTGCGTCTCATTATTTTCATACTCTTATTTTCCTCAATGGTTTTGATGATTTTCTCATCTTTGTATTTTCTTAAGTCTTTTCTGATTTCTCTTGATACTTCCTTGTTCATTCTATTTATATCGTCGTTACTAGAGTTTTCGTCGCTTCTCAGTATTCTTCTTTGTTCCATTTTTTCTGTGTTTCCAGACTAATTTTTTCTTTCTTCACGCTTTTTGGGCAGCATTTCTTTTGAGCTTCTGTTATTGCTTCTACTATTATGTCATTTAGAATGTTAATATCATTTGTTGATGATTTTTCTTGAAGGAATTTACCGATATGATCTTCAAAATTTTGTTCGTTGTTTGGATGTGTCCATCTGTTTATTTGCTTCTTTTTTATCATATTGTGTCGTTCATAGTTGGTATTTAACACAATGGTGGCTCTCACCATACGATGGTCGCTTGATTTCGCAAATTTATTTAGCACTGTCACATCTGTAAATATGTATCTTTTATCAGTGATAAAAAAATCGATCTCGTTTGTCGTGTTCCCATCTGGGCTTTTCCACGTCGATCTGCGGTGAGGTTTCTTGTAGTAGTAACTGTTCATTAGGAATAGGTTTTTCTCTAGTAGGAAGTTTAAAAGAGTGTCGCCACGGTCGTTCCGTCCCTGACTTCCAAAATTTTCAAGAGCAGTTTCTGCTGGATCCAGTAGAATCTGCTTAATATACAAAAATACGTAAAATACTACAATATCAGTTTATCCATAAATCGTACATTGACAGAATTTTGAGAAAGAAATATTACGAATAAATGATGCTTCGATAACGAATACAAAGTTAATTGAAACTCTGACAATTAAAAAATAATTGGGTGTCGTGACAACACGCTACTCCAGTAGTTATCTGTTGGATAATTCAATTTATAAATAATTTCGTTAGGTTTGCTTCTAATTCAGGACTTGCCGTAAAACCTTTTTAATGAATGGACATCATAAAAATTTCAGGACAGTTAAGTTTTGTACTGTTTAAATTGTAAATGCAATTATTGTACGACATATTTGTTAGAATATAAGTAGTACTAGACATAATCATAATTTTTATTTCAACAGAGGTTTGAAACTTTTCTGTAGACTAAAAGAAAGCTTTTGAAATCTAACTAATACGGAATGGCCCAAAAGTCTGGAAAAGGCCAATTATATTGAGGTACAATTTGAGGTACACCTATTTTGGGATACGGAGATTCTATATTTGATATTTGCAATGTTGCCAGATTTTCCGTTTGTCTTATATTATTAGTAACTTTGGTTTTTTAAATTCACCACCCTGTATATTGTCATTATTGAAATATTCTATTCAATACGAGTTCAACCGTATGTCACACATGATTTTATTTAGTCTGGAAGAATCTGGAAGGCGAAAAATGTAAACTGGGAGGCTACGTGTGATGAACTGGACAGATTTATGGGTAGAACAAAAGTGGCACAAGCTTGGAAAACATTAAAGCAGTTTAGGAAAAATGAGAAAAATTAAGACAACATTCCTCTCATAAAGTTAAATGAATGGGAAGACTATTATACGAAACTGCTGAAAGAGGATAGAGTAGAGTACAGATGGGACAAGATAAGGGAATTAATAGATAACAGAGACGAAAGCCAGGAAATCCCTATAATAACACTGTCTGAATTGACGGAAACCTTAAAAGAGGTTAAAAACGGAAAAGCCGCGGGGCCTGGAGACATTCCCATAGAGCTGGTTAAATATGGGCCGACTGCACTTTTAGAATTAATAGTAGACCTTTTTAATAAATGTATGTGTGGAGACCAGGAAATTCCTAAAGATTGGAATAAATCTTATATAAGCTCCACATATAAGAGAGGGAATAAAAGAGACTGTTCCAATTATAGAGGTATTAGTGTGACGAGTTCTGTGGGCCGGTTGTACGACAGAATATTAAAGAAGAGGGTTGAAAGACAGATACAAGATAATGAAGAATAAAGCGGCTTTCGTACCGGGAGATCCTGCCTTGATAATATATTTATCCTACGACAAATAATTGAAAAGCGTGTTTAAAGAAGTAGAGAGACCCATTTGGTATTTATAGACCTTGAGAAAGCATATAATAGTGTCCCGTTAAAGAAAATTTTTGAGGTCTTCGAAAGGTCCGGATTGGATTCGACGTATATCCGAGCGATATATAAATTGTACGAAAATGGAGTTAGTTGTGTAAAAATTGGAACCAGAACTTCGAATGCACTTAAAGTCACTAAAGGCCTAAAGCAAGGATGCTGTTTGTTACCGACACTCTTTAAAATATACGTCCAAGAAGCATTGAGGAGTTGGAGAAATAAATGTAGATTTATGGGCATCGAAGTGGGACAAGAAACTCTGTATACATTGTTGTTTGCAGATAATCAGGTGGTGGTTGCAACCGATGAGGAAGATATAAATTGTATGAATCGAAAATTATTTGAGGAATATGCCAAATGGGGGCTTACTGTAAACATAAGCAAAACATAATATTTAAAAATTGGAGGAAATACCACAGATCTGAAGCTGAAAACACAGTCATAAAATGTTGAAACCAGTATAAATATCTAGGAAGCATCACATCAGCAGATGGCAGAGTTAAGATAGATGTACAAAACCGAATATCCCAAGGAAAAAAATGCATCCGAATACTGAATTCATTACTGTGGTCTAATAAAATAAAGATGCATACCAAACTTCGTGTATACAGAGCAATTGTAGAATCGATTACCATATATGGTGCAGAATGTTGGAGGATGAGAAAGAATGAGCGAGATTAAGTAGACGTTGTGGAAATGGATTATCTTAGAAGGTCATGTCGAGTATCGGGAATGGAAAGAATCAGGAATGAGGAAATACGAAACCGTACTTCCTCACTAATTCGTAGGCAATTGCAATAGTATGATCACGTGATGAGAATGGAGGAGGAGCGGTGGCCAAAGAAAGCCTTAATGTATGTTCCGCCAGAAAAAAGGAAAAGGGGAAGACCACCAAATTCCTGGAGAAGAGAAATTACAAAAACAATGCAATCTAGAGGCTTAGAATAGGAAGATTGTAGAGATAGGAAAAGATGGAGGCTGAAATGCGGTAAGCGTCAATCGCCGTAGGAACCCCGTTATATGATGATGAGGTCTTAAATACATAAAACAGAAGTCTGGCAATGCCTAATTGTCTCAATAAATCTTTAAATACTAACTATTTTCAACTACATTAAAACGTAACAATTGATAGATTATAACATTTTTTAACATTATGGTTACTTTATCAAGTATTTGTTCATTTGTGAGTTGACAGTACCCTAATCGATGGTAGAATGCGTCTACCATATTTCTCCATGATTGTCTATAAATTATTCGAGATTCATCGATAATTCAATGCCTTAGCTCTGCAAAACTTGGTGGTTTAGTTTTGTAAACTGAATTTTTCAAGTATCCCCAATAAAAATAATCTTTAGAATTGAAATCAGGTGAATGTGGAGGCCATTCAATTCTACCTCGTCTATCAATCCATCGTCTCGGGAAATATCTCGTCTAAAAAAATGCCGAATATTTACACCAAATTGAGCTGGAGCTCCATCTTGATGAAACCATCTCTAATCAAAATTGGTCCTAAACAAGTTTCGTTTCAAGTTCTTTTTCTTCTTAGTCGTTAACCTGATGCAGGTATCGTGATATCATGAAGCTATTAGCTAAATTTCCCAATGTTTCTCCACGTTTTTCTATCTTGTACAATTCTAGCACATTCTGACAATGGAACGCCAATGGTAGCAACAATATGGTCCGTGTATCGTGTGGGAGATCTACCTGTATTTCGTTTGCCTTCTACTTTTCCCTGGATGGTAAGTTTTTCAAGACCATTTCTTCGAAGCACATGTCCAAAATAGCTTATTATTTGTTCTGATATTTGTGTACTTAGTCTTTTCTTTATGTTTAGCTGGTCCAGCATTTGTTTTTCGGGCCATTTCAATTTTATACAATTTCATTTCTAACAATTTCATTTCATTTCATTTCATAACATTTCGTAAAATTTCATTTCTAAGTAATATTTCGTAACTGTATGACGTTAAATTTCCTTCGATTAAAAATGGCCCAATTAACTGAGTACCTACTATACCTGACAAATATGGTTTTCACGCTTCCAGTGTGGATTTACGTCTTTGCTATTATTTCCATGTTTTTCCTTTGTAAACGTCCAAGTTTGAGAACCGTAGATAAGAACAGGAAGTAAACATTGGTTGAAGACTCTTGTTTTTAAATATGGGGGGTATTTTCTGTTTTTCTCTTTATTTCTCCGGTCTGATTTTCTTTATTTAATTTAAGTAGTTGTCCCAAATATACATATTCTTTTACATATTCTATAGTTGTTTGTGCAATTGTAATTATTAATTCTTCTGTTTGGTTGGTCATAATTTTCGTTTTATTATAATTCATTTGTAGACCTATGTTAGTTGATTCCCTATTTAATTCATCCATCATATTTTGTAATTCTTCTCTTTTATCTGTTATTAATACAATGTCGTCTGCATATCTCAAGTGATTCAAGTATTGGCCATTTATGTTAATACCCCGTTTTTCCTATTGTAATTTCCTCATAACGTCTTCCAAAGCTTGATTGAATAGTTTGGGTGATGTAGTATCACCCTGTCTGACTCCTCGCCGTATTTTAATAGACTTCGTTTGTTCAACTATTTTAATGTTCCATTAAAAAAAGTGCACGCCTACAGGTTGGTAATATGATGATGATAATGATGATGATGATAATGATTGTTTATGATGATGATGATGATGACGACGACGATGATGAAGATAATGATGATAACGATTAATAAGATGATGATGAGGACGATGATGAACATGATCCTTGTTCGCCCTTTTACTTCTCTAGAGATCCCATTTTGTTAGCTTGGATTTTAGAGTTATCTCTTTGAAGAGCATAACTGAGCTATGAACTTCAAACATACTTGAAATGCACCAAACGCAGACAAATACAATTAACTTGATATAACTTATTAAATTTTATGATATTCTAAATTCTATTCTTCTGCTCACAAGTAAGTAAGAACCGCACAAATTAGAACAGAACTACTGACAGTAAATGGACCAAAATTACTACTAGCATACGCGGATGACATTGGCATTGTAGGAAATACCGTCACCAATGTAAAAGAAACCTTCAATAAATTAGAGAGAGAGGCAAAAATACCGGTCTAAGGGTCAATGAAGAGAAAACCAAATATATGTGCATTAACAAACAAAAGAGACGAGATAGAATAGGACAAAATGTAACAATAGACCCCTATAACTTTAAAAGAGTGGAGAGTTTTAAATATCTCGGAGCGACTATCACCACAGATAACGATATCACGGAAGAAATAAAAGGGAGAATTCAGGCAGAAAACAGATGTATGTATAGCCTCCACAACACTATTAAATCCAAGAGCCTAACACGAACATCAAAAATCAGGATATATAAAACAGTAATTAGACCGGTGCTCATGTATGGGTGTGAGACGTGGACGCTGACAAAAGCAATGGAAAGTAAACTCAGATGCTTTAAGAGAAAAATCCACAGAAAGATCTTCGGTCCCTATCACGATCCGAATACTAACCAATACCGAATGAGAACAAATACCGAGGTCAAACAAATGTATAGTGCTAGCGACGTACTCCAAGAGATTAAATCGTAACGTCTAAGATGGGCTGGCCATATTCATAGGTTCCCTAATAACCGCCTTACCAAGTTAATCTGGGAAGAAGTTCCGACAGGGAGAAGGCCCTTAGGACGTCCACGAATGCGATGGAGAGATAATATATGGTCAGATTTGAGAACAATGGTGCTACCCACTGACTTAAACATCATGGACTACCGTTCGAGATGGAAGCAGGTTGTGCAGTCAGCCATGACCCACCCCGGGTTGTAGTGCTACCAGAAGAATTCTTCTGCTCTAATTATAAGTATTTTAACGGCTCTGTACCTTGTGGAAGATTATTGTGTCAGGGGTTAAATGACCCTTCCTAAAATTTTATTAGGTGTGAGCGTAATATGAAAAATTATTCGTTTTATTCTAAACGGATCTACAGTTTTTTTAAAGTAAACTAAATTTCTGCTTAATAAAACTTTTCTTAACTAGATTAAGACCGCACATTCTGCTCTGCTAATGCAATCCCGGCTTTGGCCAAAACTTCAATCCCGAAGTTTCCTTAAATATTTGCATGTCTTAATTATTAACCCTAACGAATATTCCGTTCTTCCGGCATTTCCCCAAGTGCTTTGTCCCTTATAACCCAATTCTAGGTTAAGCGTAGAAGGGTGATCAAATATCCGTATCGTTATAGAAACTACTACTAGACTATTCTCAATTTGAATTTGTGAATATTACGAGAGTTCGGAAAGTTTTAGGTAAAATATTTGAAAAGCATTAACCGAATTTGATACTGTAAGAAAACCACCAACACAATATTCAACTTTTGAAATGCAATGCTTAAATATTCAAGAACAAGTCAATGTTAAGAAGTTATTAAATTTTTATCAAATATTTCTCGTTCCATTCCACCTTTCATTTAACATTTCAATCATATTTTTAATACTGTATTAATTACATATTAACATAATTTATAATTAATTTTTAATAACATTTTTTAGGTAAAATTCAATACAAAATAATTTAGTTTTGTATAATTTAGTTAACAAAGCTTTATGTTGGTTTAGATTTAAAATCCTAACCCCATCTGCTATCTAAAAAAACAGGGGGCTAAAAAGTGCGAAGAATATCGAACAATCAGTCTAATGAGCCATATTATGTTGAAACTGTTTCTTAGAGTCATCCATTGAAGAATTTATAAGAAGTGCGAAGAACAAATATCGGACAGACAGTTCGGCTTCATTAACGCAGTGGGTACCAGAGAGGCACTTTTCGGAGTACAGGTACTAATTCAAAGATGCAGGGACGTTAACTGCGACGTATACGCGTGCTTGATCGACGATGAAAAGGCATTTGACAGAGTTCAACATCAAAAGATGATAAACATTTTAAAAGAGGCAGACCTGGATCACAAAGACCTCAGAATAATTTCAGAACTCTACCGGAATCAGTCAGAGAAAACAATGTTAGATATGCCGACGACACCATGGTGATAGCAGATAGTTTAGAGGGACTTCAGAGGCTAATAGACAGAATAAAGGAGTACAGTCAACAGTACGGACTAAAAATTAATACCCACAAAACGAAACAAATGATTATCAGCAAGGAGAATATAAACGGGGCTCATCTATACATTAATGGGATGTAGATAGAGAGATTAAAACAGTATTGTTACCTGGGAATTATTATTAACGAACAGTGGAGCAATTTACAGGAAATAAAGTGCCGCATAGGAAAGGCAAGAACGGTCTTTAACAACATGAGCGCCATCTTCAAAAGTCACAACATATCCCTTGATATAAAAATGAGACATTTGAGATGCTATGTTTTCTCTGTGTTGTTGTACGGGGCGGAGGCATGGACGCTTACAGACACCACTATTAAAAAGCTTGAAGCATTTGAGATGTGGCTTTATAGAAGAATGCTGAGAATATCATGGACAGCAAGGATCACGAACAAGGAAGTTCTAGGAAAAATGAAGAAGGAACCAGAGATTGTGTTTACGATCAAACGCATAAAATTGCAATATCTGGGATACGTTATGAGAAATAAGCACCGTTACTCCCTGCTACAGTCTATATTGCAAGGTAAAGTCAAAGGTAAGCGAGGACCCGGTTGAAGGAGAATATCATGGCTGCGGAATTTAAGAACATGGTTTAAGAAAACCTCAACGGAGCTGTTTCGAGCCGCAGCGAGCAAGGTTATGATTGTCAATGTGATTTCCAACATCCGAAACGGATAGGAACCAGAAGAACTTATCTGAATAAAGAAATCTGAACTACTGACGTTTCAACCTAAGAGTCAATCATATTTTGTTTTTAAAGCGATACGTTTAATAATAAATAATATTAATATTTTTAAGGTACGATTTAATACAACATAATTTAAAGTTTTATGTTAATTTAGATTTAAAATTCTAGAGTTCGAGAAGAAATCTGAACAGATAAAATTAATTAAAATTATTTGACATATAAAATATAAAATATTTATTTGATAAATAAAGTACTGAATAAAAAGTTATCTAAAAAATAAATTGTGTTTATTGTAGTTCATTATTATGTTATAGGTTATCGCGAAATCACAAATATTACTCAAATATTAAATAAAAATTACTCAGTTCTCAGTAAGAAGTTCAGTTTCTTCTAAGAAGAAACAGAATAGAAAATAAACGTGGACTAGTCCAGACGGAAGAATTAAGAGCGAATATGATTATATAATAATAGACAAAAAACAAATTATTCAATATGTCACTGTACTCAATAAGCTATCAGTAGGAAGCGACCACAGACCAGTAAGAGCTAGAGTAATAATAAAACTACAAAAAGAAAAAGCAAAGATGATAAATAGTTGCAAACGCATAGTTTGGAATTCACCAAATTAGCCAGAAGCATACATAAAAAATATAGCCGAAACTTTACAGAGTAATAATCCCAAACCTCGTCGACGATCACAATAAATTAATAATAGAGTCGGTTAGAAACGCACAACTCAAATTTTGCAAGAAAAATGACAACAAAAGTGAAAAGATTAGCAAAGATACTAAAGCTTTCATGGAAATACGACGAAACCTAAGCGAGAACGAAATAAAGAAAAATATAGAAAACTAAATAAAAGAGTTTCAGCAGAAATTATAAAGGATGTATTATGTAATTACTCAAACAGTTGAAGAGAACAAAGGTTTAAAGATAATGAATGAAAAAGTCACACAAAGTAAAAAAGAAATATATAAGCTGAGAGATAAAGACGGAAAGGCAACAACAGATAAACAAAACAATCTGAAAATATCCAGAGAGTTTTATAAAGACCTCTATACCAGCCAAAGACCACAAGACAATTTCCCGACACGGGTGAAGACTTTCATAGTTAGAAATACTTTTATCCATTAAAGTTTTAGAAGTAAGAGCAACTTTAAAGGAAATGAAAAACGATCGATCGTCTGGTGATGATGGACTCGTTATTGAGGCAATAAAAGCAGGAGAAAAAATTCTATTAAAATCAGTAAGCGAGCTGTTTAATGAATGCTTACATGCGGGTACGATTCCAAAAGACTGGAACAATTCAGTGATAGTCTTGTTACACAAAAAAGGCGATATTACTAAATTAGAAAATTATAGACCCATCAGCCTCTTGACACATATGTACAAACTCTTTATGAAAATCTTAACAAAGAGGCTAATACCTAAACTTGATTTCTATCAGCCCAAAAAACAGGCAGGCTTCAGGGCAGGATATGGCACAAATGACCATTTCCATACCATAAAGATCTTAATAGAAAAGTGCATCGAGTACAACATACCACTGGTTCTTGCATTTGTCGATTACGAGAAGGCTTTTGATTCTGTAGAGTTTGAAACATTACTGGAAGCCCTAAATTAAAGCCGAATAAATTACAGGTTGTACCAATTAAAACGTTACATTTTTGTTCTTATTCATTTCAAAGTACTTTCCATTATTTTCTGCTCGTACTATTTGATTTTCGTTGATAATAACTTCTTTTTCCTTTGTTTTTATTCCAATATTTCATTTCAATATTTTCCTACGACAAATAAATTCACCGATTAATTTCTTAAGTCCCCTCGTAGTTGTACATACGCTTACTTTGTCAGACAAGAAACAGAAACCCCACTACTAAATAATTTACTTCATGAATCCGATTCGATTTACTTCCTTTTTAAAATAAACCAGCAACCAACAAGTTACTCAATAAAAATAAATCTTCGTGGTCAGAAACTTCCAACAGTCTGGGTAAGTTTAATACTTTGTTATTTTTACGACGACAACATATTTTCATACATTAATCAAGTACATGATCACTGTTAGTTTTTCTTATAATTTTGTGTACGCTAGTGCTTAAAAACCGCTTAGAATTTTTATTTTGTTTTTACCTATACTTGCTGTAATAATAATAATTCAATATAAATCTCACTAGCATGGATCGTACAACTTTACTTTTTCGTTTTCCATTTAATAATTAATTAATCTATTAATTGCTAATTCGCGCGTTTTGGCAACATCAGAGAATTCTGAATTGGTATGTAGGTCTTAAAGAGAGGAGCTTTTCGCTTGCCAGAATTCTTCTGTTGTTGCACAAAACTCGTGTCATGACAAATTTTATATCGGGTTTTGTTTTTCCAGCCACCTAGTTTTGGTTTAAGAAAATCTACATAGTTTTGGTTTAAGAAAATCCACATGGTTTTGGATTTAAGAAAATGCACATGGTTTTGGTTTAACAAAATCCACATGGTTTTGGATTTAAGAAAATGCACATGGTTTTGGTTTAACAAAATCCACATGGTTTTGGTTTAAGAAAATCCACATGGTTTTGGTTTAAGAAAATAGAGGCATGTTTTGATGCCGAAAATTTATGGATCGAATTGAGAAGAGAGCAACAGCAGGATCTCTGATGGAAGTTAAGCTCTTTCTTTGAATTTTTGTATAGATGCTTAATTCTTTGTTATCAAAACCTCAATTTTTAATTATTATTAAATTCTAATTTGTTATTTTATTAATTTATCAATTAATAAAGAGATGTGAAAACCTATTTTATTAATAATTCCCGATTTGCCGAATGCCGAACAACACCCCTGAGAGGTTTTATTGTGCAATGGATGAGCTAGTTGTTACAAGGTACACGCCACTAATCAAAAACATCTACGAGAACGCTACATTAAGTATACGACTACACGAAGACACAGAAAAATTCTGCTTAGGTCGAGGAGTTAGACAAGGAGACAATATTTCACCAAATTTGTTCACGACAGCTCTGGAGTCAATATTTAAGAACACTCAATGGCAAGATATGGGCATCAGTATAGATGAAGAAAGATTAAATCATCTAAGGTGCAGATGATGTTGTAATAATCGCAGATAACTTAAAGGATACAATTTCTATGCTACATTCGCTTAAAAGTCTGTCTGAAAGAGCAGGATTAAAGATAAACTTTGAGAAAACTAAACTTAGGGCAAATCTCGGAATGGGTGAAAAAATAACTATTGACAGTAATACCATACAACAAACAGACACTTACAGATATCTGGGACACGAGATCAAAATAAGTAGAGATAATCAAACACATGAAATAGAGGCGAATAGGCCTGACATGGGCAGCATTTGGTAAATATTCTAAAAAGTTCAATTCCCATGTCTCCCAAGCGAAAGCGAAAGCGAAACTTATGGAGCAGAGACTTAAACACTCACGTAAAAATCTGCGAATAAACTTATAGTTACACAACGAGCCATGGAACGTGCAATGCTGAACGTGAGCCTTCGAGACCACAGAACAAACCAATAAATCAGGCAAAGATCAGGAGTTCAAGACGTCATCGAAAGAAGCACGACGCTGAAGTGGAACTGGACAGGGCACTTAGCCAAACACAAGATGGACGGTGGACAAGACATATTATACAATGGAGGTCCAGAAACTCTAAAAGAAGTCGAGGATGACCACCGAGTAGATGGACCGATGATATAAGCGTGTAGCGGGAAACTGGCTACAAGCGGCCCAGTTTGGAGAATACTGGAAAGAACTGAGGGAAGCCTATGTCCAGCAATGGACGCGATTGGCTGATTGATGATGATGACACGATCTTCCACTACGAAACCCCTGTTGTTCATCTTCTAAACTTATTCTCTGATTTCTTAGCACTTTAAGATTGAGTTGTAAGTTTTAGCGTAGTATTTAACAAGTTTATACCACTGTAGTTTTCTGGTTGTTTTTATCTCCATATTTAAATAGTAGAATTAGTTCACTCTTTCTCCATTCTTCCTGTATTTTATTGTGTTTTATAATTTTATTAATTAATGTTGTTAATTATTCTGTCATTGCTGCTCCACAATATTTCAGTGATTCGTTTGGTACCCCGTCTTTACCTGCCGCTTTTCTGTTCTTCAGGTTTTCAAGTATTTTCATAACTTCCTGTACATTTATATTAAGTTTTTCATTTGTGGTAATTTATAGTGTTTCTACTTCTAGCGTCGTTTGTTCTTCCTCTGCATAAAGAGCTTTTTTAGGTACTTAATCCATTTATCCTTTTCGATGTATATGACCTTAACCTCCGTTATATGACCTCTTATAAAGCGCCATATTTCCTTTTGCAGACCGTAAAAATCGTACTCTACCTTCATTAAATAGAAGTGGTGTATTGTGAATAGAAACAATCCATTAAAATTAAAAGACGAATTTTATAAAACCGATCTAAGACCAACTATAACGTATTCAGCTCTACACTACATCCTTCGAGAAGAACAAAATTATCTGTTAATATCTTTAGTACAAAATATTGATCAACTTTATTATTATTATCCCGGTTTTTTTATAGCGTTCTCCGCCTTCCGGTTCCTAGTTTCCAGCTACGTCGGTCATTCCATTCGCCAGGATGAAGGTCTCTTTCCGACATTGCCTTCTGAATTCCGCCCAGCCAGGATTGTTTTGGCCTTCCTCTCTTCCTTCTTTCCCTTGGCGTCCATTTTAAAATTTGGTTTGGCAGCCAGTCGTCGTGCATTCTTTTCACATGACCATACCAGATCAGTTGTCTCCTTTGAATTTCGTCAATGATGGTTGACTTGACTCCCATTATATTTCTGATATGGTCATTTTGTATTCTATCAAGCCTTGATTTTCTAGCTGATCTTCTCCAGAAGTCCATTTCCAATGCAAGTAGGCATCGCTCAAGGGATTTAGTAAGTTGCCATGTTTCGCATCCATAGAGCACTATACTTTTAAAGATGGAGTTAAAGAGGAGATGCTTTCTTTGATTTAATAGTTCCTTTGGCCATAGCACCGGGTTTAGGCATCCTATCACCCTTTTTACTTTCACGATTCTTTGCTCTCTCTTTTTCGGTGCGCCCACTCTTGTTGATTGTTGTTCCCAGATATAGATATTCCTCACAGTTCTTGATTGTTTCATGTTCGTTGATCATTAGATTTTCTACTTCATTCCCGATGCATAAGTATTGCGTTTTGTTTTTATTTGCAGAGAGGCCTCATTCTTCATATGTTTTAAACAACCGTCTCGTCATGAATTCTAAATCTTCCTTGTCTGCTGCCACTACTACTTGGTCGTTCGCAAAATGTAGAGTGTATAATGTTGTATCGTCGTCAAGTTGGATCCCCATTCCTGAACAGGATCTTCTCCAGTGTTTTAGTGCTTCATTTAAATAGATCTTAAATAGTCTTGGAGTGAGGCAGCATCATTGTCGTAAGCCTTTTGTTACTGGAAATTCTTCTGATAAGGTGTTGTTTAGTTTGATTTTTGATGATGCTTTATTGTATAATTGTTTGACTGCGGCGATGATCGTGCTATTTAATGGAGATCGTTCAAAAGACTGCCACAGTTTTCTCACAGGAATCGTGTCATATGCTTTTGTGAGATCCACAAATAAAAGATGTATTTCCTGGTTTCTTGCAACTTTCTTTTTATTCAGTTGTGTTAGGGTAAATATGTGGTCTACGCAAGATCTTCCCGCTCTAAATCCTGCTTGCTGTTCAATTTCATGAGGTTCGTATTCTTTCTCAATAATGTTCTTTAAGATTTTACCAAACAGCCTGCTAAAGGTACTGGTGACAGAAATACATCTGTAGTTTCCGCAAATATCTTTTGGACCTTTTTTGTGAATTGGAGTAATCCATGCTTCTTTCCAACTATTCGGGATTTCTTCCTCATTTAAGTATCTTGTGAATAGCACTTTAAGATAGACTTTATTAAAGTACTTTAATTATTTCTCAAATGTTTTAAATATGTTGCAAGCTGTTTATGGCCTAATTGGAACAATCCGTATATTATTTTAGTCTATATACAATTAGTGATGGCACATATAACCAAATTATTATCAAAACCATTAAACATGTCGTTTTAATCCAATTTTGTAATTCGGATTTAAAAAGTTTCTTTTTGCGACCTTTTTTACTGCAGGAAAAAATTCAGTAACAATTTTACGCTTCAGCTCAAAGGGACTCTCAAAGGGATCATTTCGTTTTATTTTGCGTGTGTGGCAAAAAGTTTTATTTTTGTTTTCCCTGTTTCAGTGGAAATAATACTACCGAATAACTTGTAGATATAAATAAAATTTAGTTTTATTATATATGGTTTCTTTTTTAAAAGGTGCATTAGTGAAAGAAAAAAAAAATAATCTCTAATAAAAGAAATGAAAATTATTCTGTAGAAAATGGCCAAGAATTATGAAACAATTTTGGATATCAAGATAAAACACCGAAAGTGGTAATAGGCTTAAATCTACAAGGTGCAGTAAATCAATAATTTTTCCCCATATTATATCACTATTATTATCTTATGATATTAAAGACAGGGTCGGGTCAGGGCTGATATAATGATATATGTAGAATCTCTCATACTGGCTTGACACCAAATATTTCTAGGTGGCAACTAGATATAAATTTAACCAGTTGCGATACTGCGATCAATCAGCAAAGGAAAATCACCTGATTATAGTTTTCAGAGAACGTCACGACAAAAGAAATCTAGATGTAAATGTAAAATGGGCGACTGAAAGAAATAACGAACTACCATGAAATATTGCTAAAAAATGTGCAGGGGTTGTTGTAAATGGGAAAACTAGAAGACACGAAAACTACGAGAACAAGAATTATTTAAAAAAAATTTATATATATGAAATTGCAAAAGGCATTGAAAAGACAAAGACAAGGATTATTTTGACAGTCCAGAATATAAGAACAGGGAAAAAAGACTGGACAGAAAGTTACAGCAATATTAGTGTCAAAAAAGTAGCCCAGAGCGTTGACGAATATCTACAGATAAATGATTGCCTAATTATGTTAACTTGCAACACAGAACCTTTTAAACTACACATATTTCAAGCAGCAAATCAAATTCACATAGCTTTCTAAAAGTTTGCGTTTAGTCTAACTGATTTACTAAATTGCACAGTCGGCAAAAATACATGCGATTTACATATTTATATTGCTACAAAATGAAAATAAATCGTATATCTCCTTTATTGTCTTAAACCAATATAATTTTGACTGTTCGTCATTTTCAGACTCAATCCCAACATTAAAAACGACCGTAGCAAACCAAATAAGCCTAATTGTTAAAAAAAAAGTTAATTATGTAACTTTTGTGTTTCGCAAAAGTATATCCCCTAATTAAGACTTTGCAATAATTTCAGCTGTAGCGCTCGCGTCTTTCTAATTATTTCGTAGCAAAGGGAGCATTTTAAAGTTACTGAAATTCACGGGTCTGAAAACAAGACATAAAAACTCTGAAGCGAAATAGGTCACGCAAATTTGGACATTTTTAGGCTACAAGGAAATTGAAGTAAACCAAATATAATTATATTTAAACGAAAAGGCAGTTAAGATTTGATTTCATGTATAGTGCCTCTCTATATTCGCTTATACGTATTTCATCCTAGCAGGAATCATCAGAGCGACCAGTACAGAAGCTCTAAACATGAAAAAAAATATTTTTCGTCAAAAGAGTCAACAATAAAATGGCTCCAATTTTATTCAACAGAGGCAATATACTTGAAATCAAATCAAACGGTTTTTCTTTTATTTCAATTTACTCTTTATTATGAAAGAGAAAAAGCCAGTTTAAGAAACCTCAATAAAGAAATAAAACGAAGATGTAAGGCCGACAACAAACAGTACTATCAAAGTACATGCAAAGAAATTGAGAGACATGGTCAGAATAATCAGCCGAGAGATCTATTTAGAAAAATACGCTACCTGACAAGAGACTCTAGAGTCAGAACTTGGGCCATTGAAGATAACACTGGAACCCTTAGAACAAGCAGAGACATGGAGATCGTATTGCAGGGACCTATATAAAGATGATCAACGCCTTGAGCTTGTTAGCTAAATCTCTGACGAGGTGGAAGAAGAGCCTGATATACTTGAAAATGAAGTAAGACAGGCTATCAACAAGCTCAAATATAACAAAGCACCAGGTCCAGATATGATAACAACAGAAATGCTCAAAGCCACAGAAGAAACCGGCGTAAAGTTAGTTCATCTACTCTGTAACCAAATATGGCATTCCAAACAATGGCCTGAAGACTGGACAAAATCTACAATAACGACCATACATAAAAAAGGCAGCTTTTATAAATGCGACAATTATAGAACTATCTCTCTTATATCCCATGCCAGCAAGATAATGCTACATGTAATCAATGAGAGACTGAAAACATTCCTTCAAAGAGAAATTCCACAAGAGCAAACAGGATTTACCTTAAGGTAAAGGCACTCGAGAACACCTGATGAATATAAGACAGATAATCGAGAAATCTAGGGAATTCAACATCCCACTATACATCTGTTTTATAGATTACCGTAAAGCGTTCGACAGGGTCAAGTGGAGACACTTATGGCAAATACTAAAAGAGGTAGGCGTACCACAACATCTAATTACGCTTATAACTGAACTATATGAACACACTACTGGAT